>OY751377.1:14652500-14660000 GCA_963565295.1 Epirrhoe alternata | reverse complement strand
ACCTAACCTAACCTAACCTAACCTAACCTAACCTAACCTAACCTAACCTAACCTAACCTAACCTAACCTAACCTAACCTAACCTAACCTAACCTAACCTAACCTAACCTAACCTAACCTAACCTAACCTAACCTAACCTAACCTAACCTAACCTAACCTAACCTAACCTAACCTAACCTAACCTAACCTAACCTAACCTAACCTAACCTAACCTAACCTAACCTAACCTAACCTAACCTAACCTAACCTAACCTAACCTAACCTAACCTAACCTAACCTAACCTAACCTAACCTAACCTAACCTAACCTAACCTAACCTAACCTAACCTAACCTAACCTAACCTAACCTAACCTAACCTAACCTAACCTAACCTAACCTAACCTAACCTAACCTAACCTAACCTAACCTAACCTAACCTAACCTAACCTAACCTAACCTAACCTAACCTAACCTAACCTAACCTAACCTAACCTAACCTAACCTAACCTAACCTAACCTAACCTAACCTAACCTAACCTAACCTAACCTAACCTAACCTAACCTAACCTAACCTAACCTAACCTAACCTAACCTAACCTAACCTAACCTAACCTAACCTAACCTAACCTAACCTAACCTAACCTAACCTAACCTAACCTAACCTAACCTAACCTAACCTAACCTAACCTAACCTAACCTAACCTAACCTAACCTAACCTAACCTAACCTAACCTAACCTAACCTAACCTAACCTAACCTAACCTAACCTAACCTAACCTAACCTAACCTAACCTAACCTAACCTAACCTAACCTAACCTAACCTAACCTAACCTAACCTAACCTAACCTAACCTAACCTAACCTAACCTAACCTAACCTAACCTAACCTAACCTAACCTAACCTAACCTAACCTAACCTAACCTAACCTAACCTAACCTAACCTAACCTAACCTAACCTAACCTAACCTAACCTAACCTAACCTAACCTAACCTAACCTAACCTAACCTAACCTAACCTAACCTAACCTAACCTAACCTAACCTAACCTAACCTAACCTAACCTAACCTAACCTAACCTAACCTAACCTAACCTAACCTAACCTAACCTAACCTAACCTAACCTAACCTAACCTAACCTAACCTAACCTAACCTAACCTAACCTAACCTAACCTAACCTAACCTAACCTAACCTAACCTAACCTAACCTAACCTAACCTAACCTAACCTAACCTAACCTAACCTAACCTAACCTAACCTAACCTAACCTAACCTAACCTAACCTAACCTAACCTAACCTAACCTAACCTAACCTAACCTAACCTAACCTAACCTAACCTAACCTAACCTAACCTAACCTAACCTAACCTAACCTAACCTAACCTAACCTAACCTAACCTAACCTAACCTAACCTAACCTAACCTAACCTAACCTAACCTAACCTAACCTAACCTAACCTAACCTAACCTAACCTAACCTAACCTAACCTAACCTAACCTAACCTAACCTAACCTAACCTAACCTAACCTAACCTAACCTAACCTAACCTAACCTAACCTAACCTAACCTAACCTAACCTAACCTAACCTAACCTAACCTAACCTAACCTAACCTAACCTAACCTAACCTAACCTAACCTAACCTAACCTAACCTAACCTAACCTAACCTAACCTAACCTAACCTAACCTAACCTAACCTAACCTAACCTAACCTAACCTAACCTAACCTAACCTAACCTAACCTAACCTAACCTAACCTAACCTAACCTAACCTAACCTAACCTAACCTAACCTAACCTAACCTAACCTAA
The DNA here is from genome assembly GCA_963565295.1 of Epirrhoe alternata. Classification (NCBI taxonomy): domain Eukaryota; kingdom Metazoa; phylum Arthropoda; class Insecta; order Lepidoptera; family Geometridae; genus Epirrhoe; species Epirrhoe alternata. The sequence continues at coordinate 14,658,209 of OY751377.1, read as the reverse complement.
CCTAACCTAACCTAACCTAACCTAACCTAACCTAACCTAACCTAACCTAACCTAACCTAACCTAACCTAACCTAACCTAACCTAACCTAACCTAACCTAACCTAACCTAACCTAACCTAACCTAACCTAACCTAACCTAACCTAACCTAACCTAACCTAACCTAACCTAACCTAACCTAACCTAACCTAACCTAACCTAACCTAACCTAACCTAACCTAACCTAACCTAACCTAACCTAACCTAACCTAACCTAACCTAACCTAACCTAACCTAACCTAACCTAACCTAACCTAACCTAACCTAACCTAACCTAACCTAACCTAACCTAACCTAACCTAACCTAACCTAACCTAACCTAACCTAACCTAACCTAACCTAACCTAACCTAACCTAACCTAACCTAACCTAACCTAACCTAACCTAACCTAACCTAACCTAACCTAACCTAACCTAACCTAACCTAACCTAACCTAACCTAACCTAACCTAACCTAACCTAACCTAACCTAACCTAACCTAACCTAACCTAACCTAACCTAACCTAACCTAACCTAACCTAACCTAACCTAACCTAACCTAACCTAACCTAACCTAACCTAACCTAACCTAACCTAACCTAACCTAACCTAACCTAACCTAACCTAACCTAACCTAACCTAACCTAACCTAACCTAACCTAACCTAACCTAACCTAACCTAACCTAACCTAACCTAACCTAACCTAACCTAACCTAACCTAACCTAACCTAACCTAACCTAACCTAACCTAACCTAACCTAACCTAACCTAACCTAACCTAACCTAACCTAACCTAACCTAACCTAACCTAACCTAACCTAACCTAACCTAACCTAACCTAACCTAACCTAACCTAACCTAACCTAACCTAACCTAACCTAACCTAACCTAACCTAACCTAACCTAACCTAACCTAACCTAACCTAACCTAACCTAACCTAACCTAACCTAACCTAACCTAACCTAACCTAACCTAACCTAACCTAACCTAACCTAACCTAACCTAACCTAACCTAACCTAACCTAACCTAACCTAACCTAACCTAACCTAACCTAACCTAACCTAACCTAACCTAACCTAACCTAACCTAACCTAACCTAACCTAACCTAACCTAACCTAACCTAACCTAACCTAACCTAACCTAACCTAACCTAACCTAACCTAACCTAACCTAACCTAACCTAACCTAACCTAACCTAACCTAACCTAACCTAACCTAACCTAACCTAACCTAACCTAACCTAACCTAACCTAACCTAACCTAACCTAACCTAACCTAACCTAACCTAACCTAACCTAACCTAACCTAACCTAACCTAACCTAACCTAACCTAACCTAACCTAACCTAACCTAACCTAACCTAACCTAACCTAACCTAACCTAACCTAACCTAACCTAACCTAACCTAACCTAACCTAACCTAACCTAACCTAACCTAACCTAACCTAACCTAACCTAACCTAACCTAACCTAACCTAACCTAACCTAACCTAACCTAACCTAACCTAACCTAACCTAACCTAACCTAACCTAACCTAACCTAACCTAACCTAACCTAACCTAACCTAACCTAACCTAACCTAACCTAACCTAACCTAACCTAACCTAACCTAACCTAACCTAACCTAACCTAACCTAACCTAACCTAACCTAACCTAACCTAACCTAACCTAACCTAACCTAACCTAACCTAACCTAACCTAACCTAACCTAACCTAACCTAACCTAACCTAACCTAACCTAACCTAACCTAACCTAACCTAACCTAACCTAACCTAACCTAACCTAACCTAACCTAACCTAACCTAACCTAACCTAACCTAACCTAACCTAACCTAACCTAACCTAACCTAACCTAACCTAACCTAACCTAACCTAACCTAACCTAACCTAACCTAACCTAACCTAACCTAACCTAACCTAACCTAACCTAACCTAACCTAACCTAACCTAACCTAACCTAACCTAACCTAACCTAACCTAACCTAACCTAACCTAACCTAACCTAACCTAACCTAACCTAACCTAACCTAACCTAACCTAACCTAACCTAACCTAACCTAACCTAACCTAACCTAACCTAACCTAACCTAACCTAACCTAACCTAACCTAACCTAACCTAACCTAACCTAACCTAACCTAACCTAACCTAACCTAACCTAACCTAACCTAACCTAACCTAACCTAACCTAACCTAACCTAACCTAACCTAACCTAACCTAACCTAACCTAACCTAACCTAACCTAACCTAACCTAACCTAACCTAACCTAACCTAACCTAACCTAACCTAACCTAACCTAACCTAACCTAACCTAACCTAACCTAACCTAACCTAACCTAACCTAACCTAACCTAACCTAACCTAACCTAACCTAACCTAACCTAACCTAACCTAACCTAACCTAACCTAACCTAACCTAACCTAACCTAACCTAACCTAACCTAACCTAACCTAACCTAACCTAACCTAACCTAACCTAACCTAACCTAACCTAACCTAACCTAACCTAACCTAACCTAACCTAACCTAACCTAACCTAACCTAACCTAACCTAACCTAACCTAACCTAACCTAACCTAACCTAACCTAACCTAACCTAACCTAACCTAACCTAACCTAACCTAACCTAACCTAACCTAACCTAACCTAACCTAACCTAACCTAACCTAACCTAACCTAACCTAACCTAACCTAACCTAACCTAACCTAACCTAACCTAACCTAACCTAACCTAACCTAACCTAACCTAACCTAACCTAACCTAACCTAACCTAACCTAACCTAACCTAACCTAACCTAACCTAACCTAACCTAACCTAACCTAACCTAACCTAACCTAACCTAACCTAACCTAACCTAACCTAACCTAACCTAACCTAACCTAACCTAACCTAACCTAACCTAACCTAACCTAACCTAACCTAACCTAACCTAACCTAACCTAACCTAACCTAACCTAACCTAACCTAACCTAACCTAACCTAACCTAACCTAACCTAACCTAACCTAACCTAACCTAACCTAACCTAACCTAACCTAACCTAACCTAACCTAACCTAACCTAACCTAACCTAACCTAACCTAACCTAACCTAACCTAACCTAACCTAACCTAACCTAACCTAACCTAACCTAACCTAACCTAACCTAACCTAACCTAACCTAACCTAACCTAACCTAACCTAACCTAACCTAACCTAACCTAACCTAACCTAACCTAACCTAACCTAACCTAACCTAACCTAACCTAACCTAACCTAACCTAACCTAACCTAACCTAACCTAACCTAACCTAACCTAACCTAACCTAACCTAACCTAACCTAACCTAACCTAACCTAACCTAACCTAACCTAACCTAACCTAACCTAACCTAACCTAACCTAACCTAACCTAACCTAACCTAACCTAACCTAACCTAACCTAACCTAACCTAACCTAACCTAACCTAACCTAACCTAACCTAACCTAACCTAACCTAACCTAACCTAACCTAACCTAACCTAACCTAACCTAACCTAACCTAACCTAACCTAACCTAACCTAACCTAACCTAACCTAACCTAACCTAACCTAACCTAACCTAACCTAACCTAACCTAACCTAACCTAACCTAACCTAACCTAACCTAACCTAACCTAACCTAACCTAACCTAACCTAACCTAACCTAACCTAACCTAACCTAACCTAACCTAACCTAACCTAACCTAACCTAACCTAACCTAACCTAACCTAACCTAACCTAACCTAACCTAACCTAACCTAACCTAACCTAACCTAACCTAACCTAACCTAACCTAACCTAACCTAACCTAACCTAACCTAACCTAACCTAACCTAACCTAACCTAACCTAACCTAACCTAACCTAACCTAACCTAACCTAACCTAACCTAACCTAACCTAACCTAACCTAACCTAACCTAACCTAACCTAACCTAACCTAACCTAACCTAACCTAACCTAACCTAACCTAACCTAACCTAACCTAACCTAACCTAACCTAACCTAACCTAACCTAACCTAACCTAACCTAACCTAACCTAACCTAACCTAACCTAACCTAACCTAACCTAACCTAACCTAACCTAACCTAACCTAACCTAACCTAACCTAACCTAACCTAACCTAACCTAACCTAACCTAACCTAACCTAACCTAACCTAACCTAACCTAACCTAACCTAACCTAACCTAACCTAACCTAACCTAACCTAACCTAACCTAACCTAACCTAACCTAACCTAACCTAACCTAACCTAACCTAACCTAACCTAACCTAACCTAACCTAACCTAACCTAACCTAACCTAACCTAACCTAACCTAACCTAACCTAACCTAACCTAACCTAACCTAACCTAACCTAACCTAACCTAACCTAACCTAACCTAACCTAACCTAACCTAACCTAACCTAACCTAACCTAACCTAACCTAACCTAACCTAACCTAACCTAACCTAACCTAACCTAACCTAACCTAACCTAACCTAACCTAACCTAACCTAACCTAACCTAACCTAACCTAACCTAACCTAACCTAACCTAACCTAACCTAACCTAACCTAACCTAACCTAACCTAACCTAACCTAACCTAACCTAACCTAACCTAACCTAACCTAACCTAACCTAACCTAACCTAACCTAACCTAACCTAACCTAACCTAACCTAACCTAACCTAACCTAACCTAACCTAACCTAACCTAACCTAACCTAACCTAACCTAACCTAACCTAACCTAACCTAACCTAACCTAACCTAACCTAACCTAACCTAACCTAACCTAACCTAACCTAACCTAACCTAACCTAACCTAACCTAACCTAACCTAACCTAACCTAACCTAACCTAACCTAACCTAACCTAACCTAACCTAACCTAACCTAACCTAACCTAACCTAACCTAACCTAACCTAACCTAACCTAACCTAACCTAACCTAACCTAACCTAACCTAACCTAACCTAACCTAACCTAACCTAACCTAACCTAACCTAACCTAACCTAACCTAACCTAACCTAACCTAACCTAACCTAACCTAACCTAACCTAACCTAACCTAACCTAACCTAACCTAACCTAACCTAACCTAACCTAACCTAACCTAACCTAACCTAACCTAACCTAACCTAACCTAACCTAACCTAACCTAACCTAACCTAACCTAACCTAACCTAACCTAACCTAACCTAACCTAACCTAACCTAACCTAACCTAACCTAACCTAACCTAACCTAACCTAACCTAACCTAACCTAACCTAACCTAACCTAACCTAACCTAACCTAACCTAACCTAACCTAACCTAACCTAACCTAACCTAACCTAACCTAACCTAACCTAACCTAACCTAACCTAACCTAACCTAACCTAACCTAACCTAACCTAACCTAACCTAACCTAACCTAACCTAACCTAACCTAACCTAACCTAACCTAACCTAACCTAACCTAACCTAACCTAACCTAACCTAACCTAACCTAACCTAACCTAACCTAACCTAACCTAACCTAACCTAACCTAACCTAACCTAACCTAACCTAACCTAACCTAACCTAACCTAACCTAACCTAACCTAACCTAACCTAACCTAACCTAACCTAACCTAACCTAACCTAACCTAACCTAACCTAACCTAACCTAACCTAACCTAACCTAACCTAACCTAACCTAACCTAACCTAACCTA
>OY751377.1:14250000-14647500 GCA_963565295.1 Epirrhoe alternata | reverse complement strand
AAGAGCACTACCACCTAGTGATATCGATCAAAGAGTATTACATACAATGTATCCTAAAAATATTTTGCGCTTAGCCTTTCAATGTTAGATACTTTTAATGAACAGTAATAATGGGGACACTTTTATTCTAATATTCCTGACTATATATATTAAGTTAAAGAATGTACCTAACTAGTAATCGTAAAATTCCTACCCAAATTATCCTATACTAGTAGAACGACATATGCTTATGAATAGCTAAAACACACAGATCCCTACGGTTTTTGCTGCCGCAAAGCACAACAATCCTACGTATTCAACTGATTTTAGGCACAGTAAAATTCTTGCACCCAGGTTTTCGATGGTTGACACATCTAATGACTACTAGCCTAGGTGACGGTTCTATTCTATTGTTATTGCTGATAAACCTAGTAAATGTACATACCCAACTTTATATTATAAAACGCCTACCTAACTTATTCTATATTTACAATACAACCTAGGTTATTAAGCGGTCAAAATGCGCATATCCCTGCGGATTTTATTGCCGCAATGCACAATTGTATCTACCTTCTGCAACCTACCGCGCGGCAACGTACTTCTTGCGCTCAAGTTTTTGTGTCTAGGTGCTCTTAAAGAATTCTACCAATGGTGATGGTTTCAACCTGTTATTATTGATAATATATAAATGAGATGAACTATCCCGACCGTTTATAACAAAATTCCGACCCTAATTGAGCTATATTGATAGCACAACATATGTTGAAAAATGCGGAAAACGCGCGGAATCCTACTCTTTCCGTTGCCGCAATTCACAGATTCAATGCTTACTAGATAGGCAGTAGGTACCTATCCAGCAAGATGATGTTACTAATAAACCTATATTCCTGACAACATATATAACAAATTACCAACCTATCTATATTACTACCTATTCATACATAAACGTTTCCCTGAGACTAGCACAAATCAAATCCCATAGGTAGATACGATGTTACTATCTACTACTAACCGTATCTACTTTGTGGCGTGTAAACAAAATTAAAATAAGCTGATAGGTTGGTAGGTATTGCAGAAGTAGATACCCTACCTATTGTACACCAAAGCACCCAGCAATGCTACCCTAAAATACTTACTGATAGCAAGATAGGAACCCGCTACCCACCCAGTATTATCTGCCAGTCGCCCACCACACCACGCAACCGAGCAAGCCAACCCAGAGAGTGAAAACAAATATTTTTTACCTCAGACCTGAACCTGCTACCTACTCAGTAGTCCAGCACCAGCCAGCCACCGCACCACTCAACCGAGACAGCGCTGAGAGCGAGCGAAAGTAGGTACTGTTCATACAACAGCTGGTGACCGTTCAAAGTTCTCGAAGCTATAAATTCAAGTAGCGCACTAAGTGCGAACTACCGGTATGAACACTCTCAACATAGATGAACGGTGATTTAACTTATAAAGCATCAATATTAAAAACTAGGAAATTAGGATTATTGACAGGGATGAATTAGATGGAATTTATTATTTATTTTTATTTTTAGAATATTTCTTGAATCAAAAAATAATGAAATTGGTTGTTTCAAAAATAATCTGATATACTGATAAATGTTCTAAAATTTTACTCTGAAAATTTAATTTAATATGCAATAAAAATAATGTAATGTTACTACTCCAATAATTTAAACTAATGTACCCACCCCCAATATCACTACTCTGTGACCGCTTAACCTTGAACTTGACTTGTATGTTTAACTACCGACTTTATAATATTATTTGCAATTATCTCTGGTGACTATGTACAGAAAAGCTCCAATAACTCTACTATTAATCAACCAATTTCAACTGGAAAAATTGTCACCTTGAGATGATGAATTTATCTATGATATGAATTAACCCAACTTACATTAAATTACCAGGAAATGGTTAAATTATGTAATTGAAAGTAGCGTTACCTACTATTTCTACGCTATTCTACTGCTGTGTGTGTTTAGAAAAGTACCTAAATCTTTATTAATAATTAACAAATCCAAACAGGGAAAATAGTTACGTATAGGTGGTGAATTTATCTTTATGATGATTTAATGCAGTTTAAATTAAATGACTGGGTAAAGGTTGAATAAACCAATCTTAGTTGGTGACTTTTGTTTGAAACACCTACGACTTTGTTACTATATGTATTTAGAAAAACTCTTATATCTCCGCCAAATATTAATGATTTTCTTCAGGAAAAATTTTATTTTAAAGGTGTTGAAATTATGAATGGAATGATATACTCAAATTATGAATAATTAATTGGCAATGGGTTAAAATCTATGTTTTAAGTGGAAATTTGCCCTTTTTAGTGAAATAGTTTGTTTAATATTGTCTTCAACTCTACTTTTTTATTTATAAATGTATCCAGAAAGACATCCCCCCACCTTACACGAACCTTTCCCGTAAATTGGCTACAATATATTCACTGATAATGATATGTAAAAGTTACTTTACCTTTTAATATTTTGTTTGAAGTTAATAGGATGCAATCCCAGGCCCGCAAAGGCTTCCTGGTCAATAAAACCAGGAATAAATCACTGGATTCTATTCCTATGCACTTTCACAAAACACAACACAATTTAAAACAGCAAAAAATTCTATTTAAATAATTTTAAATAATTAATAACACGGAGCGTACAAATAGCGCAGCTAGCTCGGTCGCGGGCGGGTGCGGGACGATGATGTCCCTGGGGGGGGGTGGCCCGATCCAGGAGGCCCCTCGATTGGCCGGACAGCTTCTCCGGAAGACAGTCGCTGAATTGGACAAGTCCCGCAACCTCAATAGGGACATCAAAGAGGCGATCCTGGCCGGCTTGCAGGGTCTGCACGACATGGTCCTCCGGCTCGCTGACTCCCGTGCGCGGCACGTCGCCGAGAAGGAGAGGATCACGGCGTGTGCGGAGCGGCAGCAGGCCCTGCAACACAAAGTGCACGCAGGTAAGCTCGAGGTGCTCAACGCCGGCATGCAGACCGGGCTCGAGGAGCTGAGGCGGGCGGCGGCGGCGACGCTGAGGGAGACGGAGGCCATCCGGGGGATGGTGCAGGAGGTGATGGCGACGGCCGGAGGGGTTCCACCGGAGGCAGGGGTAAGTCAACCGGGCCGGCCGGGGAAGGTCGATTTGCTGCTTGAAGAGGTGCGCGCGCTGCGCCGGGAGTGTCGCCCGGGCGCGCGCCCCGCGCCTCTCGCGGCCGACGCGGACGCGCCTGCCGCCGGCGAGGGCTCGGGTGCTCAGGGGCTGGGGGGGGGACATACTCCGCGCGCCTCATACGCGACTGTGGCTCGGTATCCCATCATTGTGGAGGCTAAAGATCAGACTCGGACCGGCGATCAGATAATTACTGCGATAAAGTCGGGGGTTGATGTGATAGGCATGGGGGTGGGAATAAATGGGGTCCGAAAGTGCAAAAATAGTAGGGTTGCGATATCGCTGGAGTCGGAAGCTGAGAGGGAGGTCATGAGCGCGGCGATCAGAGGGTTGAGTGATGGCTTCACGGTGACGGAGCCGCGAGCCAGGGATCCGTACCTACGGGTGGTCGGCGTCATCGCTGACCTCAGCGACGTCAGGGTCGAGGAGGCGCTGGTGCAGCAGAACGCTCCGCTGCTCAGACAGATTGCGCCATCTGAAATCAGGGTAAAGGTAGTTAGGAGAATTAAGGGAAGAAACAATGGTCTCAATAATATAGTCGTCCAGGTGAGTCCGGAGGCGTGGGGTGCGTTGGTGGATCGCAGGGTGCGGCTGGGATACCAGATGGTGAGCGTGTACGACCAGTCGCCCCTGGTTCAATGCTACCGCTGCCTCGGGTTCTCGCACAGAGTGGCTGAGTGCCGGGCTCCGCAGCCCCGGTGCGGCTACTGCGCGGGGGCCCACGACACCCGGGAGTGTCCGAGCCGGGGGGGCGCGCCCGCCTGCACCAACTGCCGCGAGCGCGGCGCGCAGGACTGCGCCCACCCCGCATACAGCACGCAGTGCCCGGAGTGGAGGCGTTGGGACAGGCTGGCGCGTCTCGCCGTGAGGTATTGCTGAGGGCACCAATACGGCTAATCTAAAGATTATGCAGTATAATCTGGGTAGAGGTCGGGCTGCGACGAATGAGTGTCTTCGGGAGGCCACATCTAGAGGCATCCATGTTCTGTTATTGCAGGAACCGTATGTGGGGGCGAAGGCCTATATGTCCGTACCTATGGGCTGCAGAGTGGTGCAGAGCGCGACCGCGACCGTTGATAGACCTGTTCGTTCTGCAATAGTCATTATAGACCCTAACATTAAGTATGTTGAGAACAGAAGCCTCGTGAGGGAGGATGCGGTAGGTTTAGTTATAAAGTTGGATAATGTTGAGATAGGTATGATTAATGTTTATATGGATAAAGAAATTTCAATTGAGAATGATTTGGATAATGTTAAGAACCTTTTTAATGAGATGAGAAGGGACCGAATGCTACTGGCGGGCGATATGAACGCGTCCAGTCTCTGGTGGGGGAGTGAGGCGGAGGACTCGCGCGGAGCTGCACTGGCCGACCTGCTGGCCGAGCTCGGCCTGGAGGTGCTGAACACCGGCCGCGAGCCCACCTTCCGGGCGTACCGGCGCGGCCAGCTCGCCGCCAGCCTCATCGACGTCACCGCCGTCTCCGCCGCGCTGTTGTCGCACGCGCGAGACTGGCGGGTGGACGACTCCTTCTGTACCCTCTCTGACCACCGCCCGATCTCGTTCAACCTGCGGATGGAGACAGCACATTCGTTAGAGGAGGAGGAGGCGTGGCGCGGGACGCGCATCTACAACACCGAGAAGGCCGATTGGACCGAGTTCGCGATGGAGCTCGAGCGGGCGCTGAGGGAGGCGGACATGGAGACCCGCGTCGCCGACCCCGGGGACGTGGAGGGGCTCAACCGCGCTATCGAGCTGTACACGGGTTGTATCATCGCGGCCTGTGAGAAGGCGATCCCCCGCCTTCCGGCGCGAAGGATCGACAAGGCATTGAAGTGGTGGACTGCGGAGCTCATCCAGCTGAGAGCGGACATGGTGCGTCGCCGGAAGAGGATTGGGAGGGCGAACCCGCACCGTCGACAGATGGTCGTCGAAGAATACCTCGAGGCGAGGAGGCGGTATCGGGACGCGATCGAGGCCGCCGCCACCGCCAGCTGGAAGGAGTTCTGCACCGGCGAGAAGCATGAGACGGTGTGGCAGCGCTCCTACCGCATCATGAAGGCGTGCACCCCTCGCACCGCGGACTGTGCGCTCGCGGCGCCGGGCGGCGGCGTGCTGGATGCGCGCGCCTCGGCCGCGCTACTGGCGGACACTTTCTATTCATGCGACTCACCTGCAACTGACACCGCTGAGCAGGCGCAGGCGCGCGCCCGGGCCGCCGCCGCTGCCGCTGCGCTGTCCGCCGCCACTGTGGTAGTTGCCGTGCCCTCTACCGCTGCCGCCGCTGATTCGCCGTCTGCCGCCGCCGCCACCGTTGCCGCTGTCCCGTCCGCTGCCGCCGCCGCTGCCGCCGACGCCGCCTCGCTGTTTGCCGCTGCTACCACCGCCGCCGCCGCGCTGTCTATCACCACCGCCGCCGCTGCGCCGTCACCCGCTGCCACTGCGCCGTCCGCCGTCACCGCTGCCATCACTGCGGTGCCCTTCACTGCCGCTGAACTTGAGACTGTGCTGCGCGGCATGAATCCGAATAAGGCGCCCGGAGGGGACGGACTCACGCTTGTTATTTGTCTGCGAGCGCTTGCCTGCAACAAGAGATTGGCGTTGAAAATATTCTCGCAGTGCCTAGTGTGGGGCTGTTTTCCTAGGATATGGAAGGTGGCCACTATTAAAGTTATACCGAAACCGGCTAAAGAAGACTATTCGGTTCCAAAATCTTATCGGCCCATTGGGCTCTTGCCGGTTTTGGGCAAGGTGTTAGAGAAGTTATTTGTTAACCGGCTGCAGTGGCAGCTGGGGAGCGGTGGTCATCTTAGCCCACTCCAGTACGGCTTCACACCGGGTCGGAGCACGGAGGACGCTCTCTTCGACGCCATGACCATTGTCCGGGAGGAACTGGAGCAGAAAAAGATCGTGGTCATGGTGTCGCTCGACATACAGGGGGCGTTTGATAGTGCGTGGTGGCCGGCAATTATTAATGAGTTGCAAGACAGGGAAGTTAGTCCAGATATTACCCGGCTTATAATAAATTATCTGTCAGAGCGGAAAATCCGATTAAAATATGCCGGAGAGATAATTGAAAGAGAGACAACAAAGGGATGCATTCAGGGCTCTACATGTGGACCAATATTATGGAATGTTCAACTTACCCCATTGTTGGAACCCAGCCAGTATGGGGAGGTCAGGGTGCAGGCCTTCGCTGACGACATCTTGGTGGTGGCGGCTGCGTCTTGTGGTGAGGATCTGCAACATAAGGTAAATCATGCATTAGCAATTATACTGAGATGGGGAGAAAAACTAAAACTTAAGTTCGCTCCTGAGAAGACACAAGCCCTTCTTCTTACTAGAAAGATGAGATTTCATACACCGAGGCTGGAGATGGCGGGAACCGAGTTACGCTATGGGGATGGTCTCAGAGTGCTAGGGTTGACTGTTGACCCGCTGCTCAACTTCCGGCTGCATCTTGACCATGTCACTAAAAAGGCGATTGCATTTTATAAGATAGTGTCAAGATCAGCACGCGCGCAGTGGGGTCTCAGTTCTGGTATTCTGAGGCTTATCTACATAGCTGTGGTGGAGCCAACGGTTATGTACTCAGGGAGTTGCTGGGCTGACGTAACAAGGAAAGTGTATGCAGAGAGGGCTCTTAATAGCTTAACTAGGTCATTTGCCATAAAGATAAGTAAAGCACATCGAACGGTTTCTTTTGTGTCAAGTGTGCTGTTGGCAAGGATCCTACCACTAACGATGAGATTGAGAGAACATGCTTTGATTTATGGCATTAAAAGGGGTAAGCAAATGGTTTCCTTACCTGGGCGGCATTTGGAGCAGAGAAGAAGCACATTTTCTTTGCCTCATCCGGCAGAGAGGGAACGTGTGGAGTTTGGATGTATTGGATCGCGAGAGGATGCTGAGGGCCTTGTGGAGGATGCCGTGGTGCTCTATACGGATGGAAGTAAGATGGAGGGAAAGGTGGGAGCTGCGGTGTCCTGTTGGGCTGGAGGGGCTGAGATCCAACGAACTAGCTTCCGCCTTGAAAGTTATTGCAGTGTTTTCCAGGCGGAGTTGGCTGCGATACTTCGAGCGCTGGAAATCATTGAAAAGAGGAATGAGATAAAGTTTAGTATAGCCAGTGACTCTAGATCCGGTTTGGAATCGATAAGGGACCCTAATACTGTTAACCCATTAGCAGTGCGGGTTAGAGAGGCAATAACACAGTTGAGTCGCAGAGGCAAATCCATATCGCTTTATTGGGTCAAGGCTCACTGTGGAATTGTCGGCAATGAGAGGGCTGATGAATTGGCGAAGTATGCAGCTGTCAACAACAGACAAGTACCTTATTATGACAGGTTCCCCTTGTCCTTCGCCAAGCACTCCGCCAGGGCTGATACGTTAGAAGAATGGCAGCGAGTCTACGAGTCGGCGGCGACGGGAGGGACAACGAGACTCTTCTTCGGGAATGTAGCAGTGGCATTCGGGGTCCTTAGGAAAATTAAGTTAGATAATTACCTTGCGCAGATTTTTACTGGACACGGAGGTTTTTGCCAGTATTTACACAGATTTCATCTGATGGAGTCTCCTTTGTGCTCTTGCGAAGACGTGCCTCAGACAGTCCAACATGTATTGGTGGACTGTCCTATTTTCGGTAGACTGAGGTACGACTGTGAGGGCGCAATGGAGACTTTTATCACGGTTAATAATTTATCTAATATTATGAATAATGACTATTGTAGAACGAAATTCCTTGCCTTTGCGAAGACCGTTCTTCGGAAGGTAGGACGGTTAAACGGATCATTTATAGAACCTGAATAGTTTGATTGTATTGAATTGAATTAGTTTATTGTTTACTTTGTTGTTGTTTGTTACATTGCTATGTTTGTTTCTGTTAGGTGCTGTCACATTTATCATGTGTCATTTTTTAGTGAATCTGACAGTGACATACTGATGTAGGTTAGAGACAGGGAATTTTTATTTTTGTTTAAATATTTGTTAGTTTACTTTGGGATTATTCTGGTTTATTTTAATTTATGATTATGAATTTTTAATATATTGACATATTTTAGAAATTAAATGTGATAAATAGCAGAGATGTCACTGTCATAATTTGTGGTTCTCACAGTTGTCAGTGGGGAATCTGAAGGTTATGTATTTGTTTTTGTTTGTTTGTTTTGCTAAAAATAGAATGAGAATTGAGATTAATTTATTATTCAGGTGATTTTTAAATGAATTATGATGTTAATTGGTTTGGGTAATAGTTAAAGAGATTATTTAGTGCTGGAAAGTGTGTAATTATAATATAATTAATTGTAATAAATAGTTTTCGGATACTTTGATGTGTGTAGTCAAGGTATTTTTGAGAATTAACATTATTTACATATTGGAATTATCAGGTATTCAGGTACTTTGACTAGTTTAAAGATACTATGAGTAGATTTATCTATGTGTAGGGTATAATATGATATTATTATTATTAGGGTGATTGTATTGTTAGTATTGTTAATATTTGGGTTGAGAAGTAAATAGTTTATACTGAGTTAATGGAAGTGGTCTTGGGTTATGGGTTTATTGGTCATTTGGGTTGTGGTTCTTTGATACTTTGATTTGTCTCAAGGTATTTTGAGAATGATGTTGAAAGAGTTAGATGGATAGTATTGGAAGAGATTAAGTTGGGGTTTTTGTATAACGGTATTCGGGTTCTTTAACTAGTGTAAAGATATTATGAGACCGTTTGGGTACTTATGTCAGTTTAATTGGGGACATTTATTAATTCATTATTTATCGGGATTATGTTATGTTATGTTAAGCTTAGATTTATGGTTTTATTTTAAGATGTTGTTTGTTTTGTTAATTTTAATATGTTAATAATGCGCAATTGCTACTATTTGTAATATAGTATGTAAAATTGTTAGTGTGGTTGGGGTACTGGTCCCCCAATGGATCTAGGTACTAGTGGGGTTGGGTTTGTTTGTTTGCTGTAACTGTAACTGTAATTGTGGGGTGCGCTTTGTGCTCTTTTTCATATAAAGTTGGATTCTGCATAGACGGGTGCGGCAGGGGGGGGCGGGGTGTTTGGTGCCTAGATCCAATGGGAGAACCATAATATTATTTCATTAAATGTGTTTTATTGAATTTAATATATGTATGATACAATTTATAGTTAATTGATTAATTAATTGATTAGATTTTTAATTTCATGTTATTTTGAATTGTAATTTGAATTTGTAATAAGCAGTTTGTATATGATATGATATGAGGTTGTATATGATGTTCGTATGAGTTGTTGTATATGATGAAAATGGTGCAATTTATAATCGTAATATTTAATGAAGTAGTAATTGTTGTAATTTTGATTTGTTATATTGAGTTTTTAATAAGCAGTTTAATGTCTTGATCTTTTTGCTCTTGCAAAAAGTTGCCAAGAATTCATGTTATTGTGGTATATAATAATGAATTATTAACTTTGGGTAATTGTAGATTGTTATTATAATGTATGTTATTTTGTTTGATATTAAGATGATTTATTAGGGATTAATAAAATGTTTAGTGATCCCTCTGGCTGATTAGCTGGCATAATCAGTCACAGAGGGGTTTGTGTTGTTTTATTTGCTGAAAAATTAATTAATTAAGATATAATGTAAATGGAATAAGTTAATGATGATATGATGATGTAATAAATAAATAATGAATGAAGGAGAGGAATGGTTGAGTGAAGTGGGGGGGGGGGGGGGGGGATGATTTGGGTCTTTTGGGGTATAAATTGTTAGGTAATATTTAGTTAGTAATTTGTATAAAATAAAGTCAGTATAAAAGAGGAGGTATAAAGGATGTTGCATACATAGCGACAGTTGAATGAGGATAGATATAAGTTTGGTAAAAAAAAAAAAAAAAAAAAAAAAAAAAAAAACCTAACCTAACCTAACCTTCTTCTTCTTCTTCTTCTTCTTCTTCTTCTTCTTCTTCTTCTTCTTCTTCTTCTTCTTCTTCTTCTTCTTCTTCTTCTTCTTCTTCTTCTTCTTCTTCTTCTTCTTCTTCTTCTTCTTCTTCTTCTTCTTCTTCTTCTTCTTCTTCTTCTTCTTCTTCTTCTTCTTCTTCTTCTTCTTCTTCTTCTTCTTCTTCTTCTTCGTCTTCTTCGTCTTCTTCGTCTTCTTCGTCTTCTTCGTCTTCTTCGTCTTCTTCGTCTTCTTCGTCTTCTTCGTCTTCTTCGTCTTCTTCGTCTTCTTCGTCTTCTTCGTCTTCTTCGTCTTCTTCGTCTTCTTCGTCTTCTTCGTCTTCTTCGTCTTCTTCGTCTTCTTCGTCTTCTTCGTCTTCTTCGTCTTCTTCGTCTTCTTCGTCTTCTTCGTCTTCTTCGTCTTCTTCGTCTTCTTCTTCTTCTTCTTCTTCTTCTTCTTCTTCTTCTTCTTCTTCTTCTTCTTCTTCTTCTTCTTCTTCTTCTTCTTCTTCTTCTTCTTCTTCTTCTTCTTCTTCTTCGTCTTCTTCGTCTTCTTCGTCTTCTTCGTCTTCTTCGTCTTCTTCGTCTTCTTCGTCTTCTTCGTCTTCTTCGTCTTCTTCGTCTTCTTCGTCTTCTTCGTCTTCTTCGTCTTCTTCGTCTTCTTCGTCTTCTTCGTCTTCTTCGTCTTCTTCGTCTTCTTCGTCTTCTTCGTCTTCTTCGTCTTCTTCGTCTTCTTCGTCTTCTTCGTCTTCTTCGTCTTCTTCTTCTTCTTCTTCTTCTTCTTCTTCTTCTTCTTCTTCTTCTTCTTCTTCTTCTTCTTCTTCTTCTTCTTCTTCTTCTTCTTCTTCTGAATTTCTATGAGTAGACGTATAAGTTTCCCATTTCTCTGTATATAAGTCTCTCCATCCGAAAAACTTCACTTGCGCGATCTAGGATATTGCTGACTTTTTGCTAATTGTTTTGCCAATTTTTGCCATTTATATTTTTATTTTATTAGTTTATCCTCTTGGTTTTGGTTTTTCTCATTTTGTAGTGTGGTAAAATAGGTACGTAGGTTTAGTAGGTAAGTAAGTTAGGTACCTACTGTAATATAGGTTAGGGTGTGACCAAAAGGTAGGTACTATCACAAAACTATATCAAGTAGATACCATCCTTATTAATAATTACCTTCAGAACCTAAAATGAAAGAAAAAAAAATTATCTCGTGTTCTCTACATTATATACCTAACTTTGGTGTATGTACGTAGGTAGTAGCCAACATAACGTTCCCTCTGATTCCTCCGAAGCACGGACGCTCACATGAAAATGCCACTGGTGGTCCCATCTACTTACTGTAGTAGCAGTTTGCACTGTTATACGTACCTACCTACTACTTAGTCCTTCGTACGGAACTCGCGGTGGGTGGGCGAGTCCGACTAGCACTTGTCCGGTTGTTTTTTTATTTGGTTACCTACCTAGTGTTGAGGTACTATAGGGCAGCAAACACATCGCGTCCTAGGTAAGGTACTTGTATTTCCTCGATTTTGAACTGTCAAACAAGACTGTTCAAAGTTTACCCAAAACCCTAAGGTTAAGTCCTAAGGTTGTCTGGAAGAAATCGCTCACAGCGATAAGACCGCCCATTGTACTTCGCTTTAAATGTTTTCTTGTATCTTTGTTTGTATTTTGTAATGTCCATGTGGTGTACATTAAAGTATTTTCTATCTATCTATCTACCCAGTTGTACCATTTACCTATTATGAGTGGGTTAATGACATCATAAAAAAAAATTATGGGGTCATTAATAACAAAGAAAAGGCACCCCCTTATGTATGTGAATCGACCACTTTATAATTTTAAAGAATTTTCAAAAACGGAATGTTCACACGCACGCGACCGACATTCTCCTGAGCGGCGACTACGCGACGAGCGGCAGCCGCAGCGGCGACGAGCATCTCTTCACCTGCGCCGGACCGGATCCGCACGGGGAGCGCGCCGGGGGGGCCGCGGGTTTCGGGCAGTCTCGTGGCGCCGGGGGGGCGGGGGGCGCCGGGGGGCAGGTGGGGGGCGTGGGGGGCGCGGTGGGAGGGCACGCGTTGGGCCGCACCGGGGGACACGCCGGCTTCACCTGCGGACGCTCGCCCCCCTCGCCGCCCCCGCAGGCGCCGGACCGGCCGCAGCTCGAGGACAGTTTCCTCTGCAACGACCGCAGCGACAGCCACGAGTCGCGGCCTCCCGCCGCCCCCGCGCACCCCGCCGCCGCCCCCGCCTCCACCGCCGCCTCCGCCCCCTCGGCGCCGCGGGCGGTCCCCGCGCCGAGCGACACCTGCACGCAGAGCCGCGTGGCGCCCGCCGGCACCGCCAGCTCGAGCCGGCCGGCGGGCGGCTCGCCAGGCGGCGGCGCGGCGGCCCCGCAGCGGACCGTCTCGCGGCCGCGGCCCGCCTCGCGCAGCGCCTCGCGCCCCGCGCTCGCCGAGTGCAGGCGGCGACACGGCGGCTGTCCGCGCAGCCCGGCCACTATCCGCGAGGCGAGCCCGCACGCACCGGGCGGCGGGGCGGGCGGCGGCGTGGCCGGCGGCGCCGGGGCGGAGGGCGAGGGCGGCGGCCGCTCCACCTCGAGCGAGATCCTAGGACGGTGCGCGCACGGGTCGGCCGCGGCGCCCGCGGGGCACGGCGGGTCGCGCGCCTGCGGCATCGGCTCCGGCGGCGGGCCACGCTCGCGGCGACAGGAGGGCGCGCGCGGTCGCACGCACGGCGGCGGGGCGGGCCCGCAGGCGCGCTCCACGAGCGGCGCGTACGGCAGCGGCGCGGGCACGTTGCGGCAGGAGGCCGCGAGCGCGGCGGCCGCCTCCTCGTACCGCAGGCGGCGAGCCTCCGCCGCGGCGGCCAGGCGGACCGCGACCCGGTCCTGTCCCACGCCGCAAGGTACGTCGCAGTCGGCGGCGGGGGGAGGGGAGCACCCGAGCCGCCGGTGAGAGGACGCGACCTGCGGACGGAGAGTATCGTATATCTCGGAGTAGGTAGACGACTTGAAACATTTCGTAGATAATGTTGTGAAAGGACCTATGTGTCGCAGGCGAACGGTTTTTTTGGCTTGTAACTAACAGCCTGCATGATAATTGAACCGTAATGTCAGATAGAAACATTCATGGCTGGCTGACAACTCTGGGCAAATTTGATTAATTATCTGGCTGAATATCATTCAGACTGTTAGCTGACCGGCGCCGGATATGGCTATGTGTTCCATTGAACGAGTGATTAAACCAGTTGGCTGCGATCTAAAACCGATAAAATTACTTTCTATTGGTTATTCGCAGACTATTAACCTAGGTATCTGTATTCTGTGCTATAACGGTGTCCGTAGCTCAAGTTTGCGAAGAGACCCCGCCCGCTCCTCTCTCCCGAACGAGAAAACGGAGCGGGTCCTGGTTTAT
Source organism: Epirrhoe alternata (assembly GCA_963565295.1). Taxonomy (NCBI): domain Eukaryota; kingdom Metazoa; phylum Arthropoda; class Insecta; order Lepidoptera; family Geometridae; genus Epirrhoe; species Epirrhoe alternata. The sequence goes on along the minus strand of OY751377.1, from coordinate 14,634,003 downwards.
CTGAGGCCCCGGACTCACCCGTCGGTCGGCGCAGACGAGCGACCGCGCGGCCGCACCCGGCGGGCAGGGCGGCCGGCGGGCGCGCGGGGGGGCGCAGCACACCACGCACACGCGCTCCGAGCAGGAGCTCGGCGGGGGCGGGCGGCAGGCGGGGCGCGGGGGCGGGCGGCACGGCGCCGGGGCGGCGGGCGGCACCTCGCCGGCGCAGGAGCGGCTGGCGTGGCGCACGGCCAGCAGGCGACGCAGCGGCGCTCGGGAGGACATGGCGCGGCGGGCGAGGGCAGGCGAGTGGCGGCGGCGGAGAGCGCGGCCGACCAGATCGCATCGCGAGGGCCGCGCCGCGCCGGCGCCGCTAGGCCGGCGCGAGCTGCGGCGTCGCGCGACTGCGCCACACCTGAGCGGACGGATGATAGCGAAGAAAGGTGTTAGCTTAGGCGGTTAGGTTACGCTTCCAAGTGTATCGGTCCAAGTACTAGGAATACATAAACCATGAGGAGGTTTTACGAGTCGTGATCTCGACAAATTCAATTAATGTCTTAAAGCTGCGTATCGCTTATGCGCTCCTGGCGCGCGCGCCATGAATGACCGCGCCGAGAGTGCGTTCCGCGGAACGCGTGCCAAACTTTTGAAGTATATCAACTAAGCGCGCCTGGCGCGCGTGGCAACCCTTCATCATGGAAGCTTTGGTTATCCACAGTTATCCATAATGGGAGCGCACAAACACAAAAACATACAACGTGTCCGGCTCAATTGGCGCGCGCGCCGCGATTGATGCGTGGTAAAAAACCGACAGCCGTAGTATGTACTGCTCTATAAGGTATAGTTATACACCCCTATCTTTTAATTACCAAAAAAAATTAAACATGGTCTCGGTGTCTGTTACTGATCACATTTATGTAGTTAAAACAAAAAAAAAGAGAAACAAAAATTATAACCTCAAAAGAAGACGAGACGAGTCAGACATATATTTATGATAGCTACTGCGGTTTTACTGACTGGGGATGATACGAGAACATAGTTCGAATGAGAGCTTGTACGCGATTGTTGTCTATAGTACTTATTTGTACAGTTTTCATCAAATTTTGTTCAGTTTTGGTTGACTACAATCCTCGATAACTTTGTGTTGTGATAGTTCAATAAAAAAAAGTTCTGTCCATGCCATTATCATTTTCTGCATCTGCTGCAACTGTCCTTAAATTTTTTTTGGTAGTCATAAAATAGCGGTGTATAAAGTAAATCCGTTATTGGATGTCTGTTGTATTTACATAAGTTACATTTACCTTATCTTTAAGATCTGTTGATTTTGTGAAAATAAATCAATAAATAAATTTCGCGCTGGAGCGCGCGCCAATGTTCGATCTCTTGGAGCGCCGATACGCAGCTTAAGGGTCGATTCACATCTGACCGAAGATCCGTCGCGGATTATCGGTCGCGGAACGCCAGAACTGACAAATGTATAGAAAAACACTCGACGGATGATACGTTAGTCCGTGGAGTGTGAACGGTAACGATAATCCGCGACGGATCTTCGGTCAGATGTGAATCGACCCTAAGCCGAACAATTGATGTCTTTACACAGTAGCGAGTTAAATGATCTTCTCCCATCTTTTGTTTTTTCTTTTGTTTTAAATCAAAATTACATAATGAAATGAAAAGTCTTATCAAAATTTTGGATTCCGACGGGATTCGAACCCGCATCGATCAGACGATCCTCCTAAAGCCGGAGTGCCTAACCGTTCGGCCACGAAATCCTACTTGCCGGTGTCCAAATTTTCGATAAGGCTCATATTTTTCGGTTGAGCACCGATTAGCGCCATCTACACGTTCACTAGTGAACTCATGCTCATTGTCTGAAATTACATTCAGAATCGAATGACTAAGAGATGTCGCTTTAGCTAAATCTATAATTTCCGTAATTGTTTTATAGTGCTGATCCACACTTGGTATTTCATTATGAAATGAAAAGTCTTATCAAAATTTTGGATTCCGACGGAAGTGTAGATCCAGCACTATAAAACAATTACAGAAATTACAAAATTACATAGTCACTCACATGAATGCGGTCCTCCGCCAGCACGAGCAGCAGCGGGCGCCCCCCCCGCTCCGCCTGCAGCGCCGCGAGCGCCACCCCGCGTGTCCCCCCCCGCTCCCCCTCCCCCGGCCCGCGCAGCCCCCGCGCCGCCCCGCTCGCCGCGCTCCACACCTGCACGCGCCCGCTCAGCGCACCCGCCGGGCTGCAACATGCACCCGCTCAGCACGAGACCGTGCGCCCCTCCCCGCCCCCCCCCCCCCCCCCCCCGCACTCACCTGGCAAGGTACCGCGCGGAGACGGAGGCCTGCACGGCGTGCAACAGCCGGTCGGCCGCGAGGGGTCCGCCCGCGCCGCCGACGCGTCGCAGCGGCCGCAGCGCCGGCAGCGAGGCGCACCACGCGCCGCCGCCGCTCAGCGACACCCACGCGCAGCGCCCGCTGCAACACGCCGGGCGGTCAGCGAGCTCGGCCCCCGCGCCGCCCCCCGCCCCCCGCCCCCCCGCGCCCCCCGCGGCCGGGCTCACCTCGGGTGCGGCTGCAGCGCGGCGGGCGGCGCGGGCAGGCGCAGCGCGGCGGCCGGAGCGGAGCACATGCCGCGCAGCTCCGCCTCGGAGGGTGGCGGGCGGTCGGGCGCGGGGGGCGCGGGGGGCGCGCGGGCGCGGGCGAGTCGCGCCGCCAGGTCGCCGGCCTCCACCGCGCGGAGCGGCGCGGGGCGGCGCGCGCGCAGCCACCAGGCCGCGAGCGCGCCGCCGCCGCGCGTGCCGCTGCCGCACACCAGCAGCGACGCCCGTCTCTGTGGGACTCGAACGAAGTCGGAAAGTATTCATTCGGTAGGACCGCCGGGATCGCTTCGATCGGCGTTCGATCACCTCGACCGATGATGCTTCCGAAAACTGACTGTTTTTAAATTATGGACAACATCACTATGAAGCCGAATGAAGATGAAGGATTAGGTAATTATTTTTGACGTGACAACGTCTTATAATTCGATAGAGCCGGCTGCACGCACGAAAAAATGCGGCGTTACATCGCTCTGAGGCGTTCCATGTATGGCTTGAAATGCAAGCGAGAGCGCGGAACGAGCGACAAAGAAGCACAAACGTTGTCACGTTCAACTATCGTCAGTAAACCGACTTTACAGACAACCAATTTTTTTTAAGACCTGACATTAATAGTAGATTATTCACCAAGGGGATAAAGCAGTGTATTATGTCACAGGCGCCATTGAATCCCAAGCGCATCGAAGGATTCTTTAGTTAACTCCCGAACGACAGCGACCCTCGCTGTCGTTCGGGTTTATAGTTAGGAGTTAATGACTAGAATCCTGAGACAGCGACGGACTCAAGAGCGCCCAAGACTATGACAGCTTCAACGCCGAGGTGAATATTCTACTTTTCACACATACTGCGAGAAAAATAGTGAATACATACACCCAGAATGTATTCACTAGAGTTTTATAGGTACAATAATAATAAATAATCTATTCGTTTATTCTCAAAAAATATTTTAACATTAATATGCAACAAGGTGCGCTATGTTTTCTATAAACCCACTTTTACTAATTGCGTTTGCTATAACTTCAGCAGCTATAACCGAATATAGATATAACGGTTCAATTTTTATACACTAACTAGCTGACCCGCGCAACTTCGTCTGCGCATTATTAGGAACAAAGTAGAGGAGTTTTGAGTGAATCGAGAGTAGGTATATACAAAATATAAAACTCCGTCGCTTGATATAATAATAATATTTTTTTATATTTATGTTTCTCTCAAGAATCCCAAGATAGAGGTAGGGAAAATCTTACCCAGATGTTGCAATGCTAAGAACAAAACGAATACGTTTATGATAATTTATGAAATTATTAAACAGGAAATAGACAAAAACATTTTTTTTGTATGTTTTATCGTTTAATTTTTTTTCTTGATTTTTTTGTTTCAAAATTGTTGTGAGCTACACAACCTGAAACGAAACAAGTTCAATGTTAGTTTATAAGTTAAAAATGTTGCAGTGCCCCAGCGGGGTTCATGGGGTTCATGTTATGAAACGCCTACCTATAATAAGACCTTGTAACTAACATGAAGCAATAAACGAATTTGAATTGAATTGAATTGAATGTGTCTTGCATACGTTCCGCCGTGAAAAAGACTATGCGTCTTACCATAGAACGTGACATAAAGTTATTCCGGAGTGTAAACTGTCAAAATGTAGGTATGGTTATTCTTGATTTATTCGGTGGAATAACTTTATGTCACGTTCTATGGTAAGACGCTATAACTATGCTCAAAACTCGCCATTGCCCCGTATTTGCTCACTGTACGATGAATACCGCAATCTTGACATTTTCAGTGCATAAGTCAACACAATAAAAAAAACCTCCTTGCAAACCCTGAAATAGGTTTGCAAGCCCTCAATGTATAAATTCCTTCTCTATTTATTTATTTATTTATTTATTATGTAGTACAATTTGGAACCCACACTATATAACATACATTAGCGAATTGGAAAATATTCAATCCCACAAAAACATTTCATGTTAAATGTTGCCAAGACGAGACCATATAGCTCGCACTGTCAAAAAGTAATCAGATCCCGTGTAGAGCCAAGTTTCTAACCCTACATGCCCAGACCTAAATCGATAAGCCCTAATTTCACACTCAAGTTACGGGGAAATTCTACAGCCATAGCTCGTACTGCGTTGTTCGTAGCGCGTAGCAGAGTTTTTACGCTATAATCTCGTAGGCGTGCAAACCTTGGACGTAACTGGCGAGTCGGCCGCACGGACTTTTTGCTATTCGTCATATGGGCTTGAGCTTAAAAATCTATTCAATCTTCTAAACTCTTTCCGTGCGGCCATCTCGCCAGTTACGTCCAAGGTTTGCACGCCTACGAGATTATAGCGTAAAAACTCTGCTACGCGCTACGAACAACGCAGTACGAGCTATGGCTGTAGAATTTCCCCGTAACTTGAGTGTGAAATTAGGGCTTATCGATTTAGGTCTGGGCATGTAGGGTTAGAAACTTGGCTCTACACGGGATCTGATTACTTTTTGACAGTGCGAGCTATATGGTCTCGTCTTGGCAACATTTAACATGAAATGTTTTTGTGGGATTTCATTTCTTTTTGTAGGTTGCTTACTAACAATTAAATATTAGGCAAATGGTTTTTTTCTCCGCGATAGCAAACTTTTAAATCACCGAAATATTCCGAAAATTTTTCATTCAACGAGACAACCGTCAACGACGTCTGCCCTCGCGCGTCTGCCCGCGTTCGGGTGCCGCGCTCGCTGACGGGCCGATTATTTTTAGCTACTGCGCGGGGACGAGGGGGCAGGCGGCGGGCGTTGGCGCATACTATACTTACGATGCTTATGTTCAAAAGTATAGGTTGATTAATAAACACTTACCGAAGTGAAGTGTAGTAATATTATTCATATCTAAGTACTTATGGGTAGGATAATGTTTTGATTTGATGAAAAGTTTGTGTTCTATGTACTTGTGTATAATTTTCAGATCTCAAGCAGGAAATAGGGAATTAAGTTTCCCTATTTCAGATTTTTACCCCTCCGCGGCCGCATTCAGACCTCTAGCGTCAAAAGTTGCGGAAGTCTCGAACAAACTTTCACCCCCTAGTTTAAGGGGTTGGGGGGTAAAAGTTCCAAGTTTTAGGATTTTTTTGTTGTTTGGGTACTAATACTAGCTTACATACCAAATTTCAGTTTTCTAGGACTTCAGGAAGTACCTTAAGAATTTTGTTGATCATCAGTGAGTGAGTGACGAAATCGGGGTATTTTAGATATCAATAAAATCTAAAGTATAAGAGCTATGCAATTGAAACTTTAGAGGTTTATTAAGTCTACCACTGACATTATATCCTGAAAATTTTGTTTATCTGGTATAACCCAAACTCAAGTTATGAAGGTTCAAAAATACGACGAAGCGCTTCGAGAAAAGGTAGGTAGTGCCCTTGCGCTTGCGCTTCGCTTGGCTCGTCTTGGCGGGGGCACTACCGTGCCCCCAGATACAAGTTTATTAAACATTTGAACTTTAGAAGATTTAATTATTCACAAGATTATAATGACTCATGTAAATACCATAATCTTCCAAGCCTACAGAACCGACGAACTCTTATGGACATGGCTTTTCTTCATGGTCTATGTAATGGTTATATTGATTGTCCAGAATTAACTGGGAGAGTGTTGCGATTTTGTACTCCACGAACTCGCACAAGACATACTAAGTTGTTTGCTGTCTCGTTTTCGTTTACAAACTATGCACAGAATTCTATAGTAAATAGAATGCAAAGCGTTTATAATAAGAAATTCTACACAAATGATCTTTTTTATAACAGTAAAGAAACTTTTAAAAAAGAAACATTGAAACTGTTGGAGGAGGAACAATTGTAGTTCATTACATATACATTGTTTATTTTTTTTATTTTTTTACAATATTTTTAAGTTTGTATAACCTAACCTAACCTTTTTCTTTTTCATCTATGTTTAGTAATAATAATTTAGCTACTTACCTAAAAGCACTTTACTCACTTTTTAAGTTTAATTTGTTTACCTTTTACTGTCTTTTTTATAAGATGTACTTTTATAATGTAAATCCTTTATTGGCTGTAAGTTTAGATAAGATGAATCTACTGTTAATATCTAAGGGCTGTGGATTTTGTTCAATAAATAAAATAAAAATAAAATAAATTATAAATATAAATAAATAATGCTGGACTTTTTCACACAGCATCATCTAGCCCCAAACTAAGCAAAGCTTGTACTATGGGAACTAGATAACTGATATACTACTTATATACTTTTTGTTTTGTAAATACATACATATTATACAAGGAAACACCCAGACCGATAATAATGTTCTTCGGAAATGCATGCATAAATCACAAAGAATAACTAATTTAAAACTTATTCATAATAGTAAAAATAAAAGCAAAGCTATCTGGAATGCAATCTCATCATCTTTATCAAATAAATTGTATAAAAATGACATCGAATTTATAAAACATAACAATATGACTTATCACAATCCATCTGACATTTGTAATATCTTTAATAACTACTTCGTAAATGTAGCTTCCAAGCAATCTATAATCAATAATAATGTTAATAATGCCAACAAGATATTAAATTCCATCTTTTTAGCTCCATCTGACGCAGAAGAAATATTTAAAATAATTATGTCCCTGAATAATACTAAAACTAGTGGTTATGATGACATTACTACTGGAATTATAAAATCATGTGCCAAATATATCTGTTATCCACTGTCCCACATTGTTAATCTGTCCTTTCTTGAAGGTAGTTTCCCAGAACAGCTTAAAATTTCTATCGTAAAGCCCCTTTATAAAAAGGGAGATAGAGCAGACCCAAGCAATTATAGGCCTATCACATTAATTCCTATTCTATCCAAAATACTAGAAAAGACGATGCTTACCAGATTAAATAGTTTTATTTATAAACATAACATTCTACACGATGTTCAATTTGGCTTTCGTAAAGGAAGTTCAACCTCCCTCGCATGCTTCGACTTGATAAAACTTGTGACCGAAAGTATTAACGAGAATAGTGGTCCTATAATATCATTGTTCATGGATTTAAGTAAAGCATTTGACTTTGTAAATCACGACAGGCTCTCAAAAAAACTAGATGATTATGGTATTCGAGGCAGAGCACTTCACTGGTTGAATAGCTACTTACATAACAGACAACAATACACAGAAGTCACTAAAGTTTTTCGAAACAAAAAAGGAAACTTCGTCAAGCAAATACTTAGGTCTGATAGTATCGTGAACAACTGCGGTGTACCCCAGGGCAGCATCTTGGGTCCTCTTCTATTCCTTCTATATATAAATGACCTACCCGACCACACACCACATAAATGCGTGCTTTTTGCTGATGACACAACACTTATCATTAAAGTCGGTGACAGAGCTATGGCTCAACAAAGTATAACAAAAGCCCTTTTGGACATCATTAATTGGACAGAAAACAATAATTTAGTTATTAACATCAATAAGACCAAAATAATGCAATTCAATTCATATAATGCAAATCCTCTGAATCTTGACATTAGATGTAATAGTAGTAAGGTGGAAGAAGTGACTTCTTTTAAATTCCTAGGGATTACTTTGGACACACATCTTAATTGGAAGGCTCATGTGGATCAGGTCTGCAAAGGACTAAGCCGATTTGTTTTTGCTTTAAAAAATATTCGACAGACCATCTCATTTGACGCGGCTCTAGCTGCTTACCATGGCCATGTATCTTCAGTCCTTGGATACGGTCTATTATTGTGGGGTAATTCAGTGGATGTGGGAAGAGTCTTTAGAGTACAAAAGAGATGCCTAAGAGCAATGAACAGGTCTTGGTTCCTTGACAGTTGCAAGCCTCTCTTCAAAAACTGTAACATCTTGCCTCTACCCTGTATGTACATAAGAGAGGTATGTATCTTTGTGAAATCATATCCAACTTATTTCAAAAAGCGCAAAGATGTGATAACTCGGCAAAAAAGAGCCAAGTTTAACAACCTACTCTATAATCCCACGTGCCACAAAGATATATATAAAAGAAATGCTTATAACATGTGCATAACGATCTATAATAAATTACCAGAACCAATTAAGGAACTTAATGGAATTATATTTAAGAAAAAATTGACTAATTGGCTACTAATTAATTGTTTTTATGATGTTGACGAATATTTGAATTTGTGATTGTCTTTAGTTTTTAATTTATAATGTATGTGGACCTTTGTAATTTTTAAAATTTATCTTAGTTTATAATATTCATAATGACAACCTTGATTACCTTGACTATAAATAAAAAATGAATAACATTTGCACGCCTGCATGCAGGTTGAATACATAATCCCATCAGAACTAGTTTAAGATCTTGACATTATTATGTACTGTATTCTGCAAATAAATGATTGATTTGATTTGATTTGATTTGACCCGAAATAAATATTTGCAGATCATACAAACATTTATCCCGCGGCGGGGATCGAACCCGCAACCTTCTGCGTCTCAAGCGGGCTTGCACCCGCTGCGCCACAGAGGTCGTCAATCACCACAGAGGTCGCGTATTTAAATTCACAAAACAGATTACAATCCTAATAAGAACAAAGTTTAAAGAAAATAACATTAAAAAACCTAGATTCGTAATCCTACAAGTGAATATGACAAGAATAGTGTTGCATGCTACTAATAAAAATATACCCTTAAACTAATACATAAACTAAATAATTAAACATTACAATTTGAGTTTGATTGTAACAAGGCCTTTTGAACGCGCTGCTTATACCTATTGATATTGTTATCAAATATATCCAAATACGAAGAAGACACCGCTAGGTCATTATAGAGACGGCACATATGAGGGAGAGGACTGAAGTGTGAGACATTGTTATAGTAAGCCTTAAGAGTAAAGGTAGGAGGGTTACGGAGTCTGTAGTATGTATTTATATTAATGGACGACAATAGACTGGGACAATCAATGGTGGCATGAATAATCTTATGCAAGTATATGAGGTTAATGTAATCTCTTCTGGTGGATAGAGTGACGACATTGAAATGATTACATCTATTTGCATACCCTGACAGAGAACGACCAAGTCCCTGACGATATGAGAGAATCCTAAGGCATTTTTTTGGACGGCTTCAAGTCTGTTAGAGTGGATCGCATAATATGGAGACCAGATAGGACTACCATACTCAAGAATTGATCTTATCAAGTTATTGAAGAGACAGATAAAGCTGTCCGGTTTTTTAAAACCCTTTGTGATTCTGGCTATGAAACCAAGGAGACGAGAGCTTCTACCTGCGATGTGGTCGTAGTGATTTCTAAAAGATAGTTCTTCATCGAAGTAAATGCCCAGATCCCTTGCAAAAGGTTTACGATCCAGTCGAGTATTTGCTATTGAATAATCAAAATTAACTTTATTAACTTTTTTTGTGAATGTGATAACGAAGCACTTTTCAATGTTTAGATGCATCCCATTTTGGGAACACCATTCAAAGATTTTATCGAGATCTCTTTGAAGCCTGACACAATCGTTAGGGCAATCAATCCTAGTAAACACCTTAAGATCGTCAGCGTACATAAGACATGGACATTCAAGTCTTCCAGCCAGGTCGTTAACAAATAGCACAAAGAATAGTGGACCCAGATGAGACCCCTGTGGGACACCGGAAGGTACCTGTATTGCAGAAGAAGTATAACCTTTGATTGCCACAAGTTGACTTCTGTTGTCAAGATATGATCTAACCCAGCGTAGCAAGCTGCCATGTACCCCATAATGAGCTAATTTAGAGCATAGTATGTTGTGGTTGACCTTGTCGAACGCCTTGCGGAAATCTGTGTAGATTGAATCCACCTGCCCAGACTGATCAAATGCGTTGGTTAAATAACTTGAGTATTCCAATAGGTTTGTTATTGTTGATCTATGTTTGACAAAACCATGTTGACTGGCAGAAATTCTGATTTTGGAATGGGCGTAGATGAAGTCATAAACCACAGACTCAAACAGTTTAGCAAGCGACGATAGAATGCTAATGGGACGGTAGTTTTCATATTGAGTTTTGTCTCCTGATTTGTGGATAGGGATAACGTATGCCTTTTTCCATCTTGTTGGAAATGAACCCGAGCTAAGAGATTTATTAAATAACATTGTTAAAGGTGTACATAGCTCAGAGCCACAGTCAACAATGAACGAGGTGGGTATACCGTCGGGTCCAGCGCCTTTTTTACGATCTAACTGTTTTATCTTCGACCTTACATTAAGCTCAGTTATTTCTATGGATGATAAAATGTCAACGTTCTCATCTGATAGCGACCCCACTGATTGTGAGGTCGCTGAAGGTGATGCATTATTTTCATAGACAGAGCCAAAGTATTTACCAAAAAGCTCACAGATACCAGAACCGTCCGTGGATTGATGACCGTTGTAAGACATTATTTGAGGTATGGCAGAATATCCCTTTTTGTTAGTGACAAAACTCCAGAAGCACTTGACATCATGTATCAGTCCATCTTCCACAGAAGATCTATACGCGTTATAGCATACTTCTAAGAGTTTTTTGTTTCTTGCGCGAAGCAAAGAATATGTGTCGTAATCTCTTGGGTTTTGATACAATTTATATCGTTTATGGTACTTAGCTTGTTGATTTAAAGATTTTATGAGGCCAAGTGGGGTATTTTTTAGATGTAATTTTGTGTAGTGGTGCGTTTGCTCGAACAATGGTGTCAAGTGTAGAGTAAAAAATGTCAATACACGAGTCTATATCAAGATGCGATGGTAGGATTTCAGACCAGCAAAGCCCGCTTAGTTCCGTTCTTATATTTTCGATGTTACACTTTTTATAATTAATAGTTTCCGTCTTTTTAGGTTTAAAATTTTTAGTCATTTGGAATGAAACGAGGATTGCGATAGCAGGATGATGTGTTTTGTCTAAGCGCGTAAGAGGTACTGCTCCATAAACAGACGTGTCGTCCAATGTAGTGAGTATTAAATCGAGATATCTATTGTTTTCATTAGGAATATTATTGAATTGAGATAAAGCACAGACTGATAACGTGTCTAGAAGGAGCTTGGATTTATATTCAGCTGCAGGGCTGGGAACCATTGTATTATTGTTATTAGAGGGCGACCACTTAATGAGAGGTGCATTGAAGTCACCAAGTACAAGGAACTCATCGCTGCCGTTTGCTGTGAGAATGACTTTCTGCAGGTTGTTATAAAATATTTCCAATAAGTTAGACGACAAATCAGGGGGCAAATAGCATAAACAGATATTTAGGTTTCGTTTGTTTGTGTGGCTGGGTAGTATAGCTAAGTCTATCTAGATAAGTAGTTTGTATCTAGATAGAGAAGGATATCTCTTGTATCTCTTGTATGTACTTATTACTTTATTTTTTACGCATGTCGTGAATTGTCGTGCCTGCTTCTAGAAGGGCGTACACCGTCATCATCATCATCATCGGCCTATATCAGTCCATCATATACCTAGGCCTCCCCTAATGAGCGCCATTGCGCCCTGTCCTCAACTCGACGCATCCAGCTTCTGCCAGCAACCTTTCGCAGATCGTCACTCCACCTGGCCGGAGGGCGTCCTACACTACGTTTGCCGAGTCGCGGTCTCCACTCAAGAACTCGTATACCGTGTTTATTATTATTTAACTTATGTATTTTTATTTTTTAGTAGCGTCCAGTTTAGTGGGCCAATAATAAAAAAAAAGTTCTATTTGGTGTGGACTCAATAGTAAACATTTTAATAGAAATGTTGAATTTCGAAATTCAAACCTTATCCTGTTCACTTCAATCCAGAGTCTTAAACATATCCTCCAACGCGCTTGTTAACAGTTTCGGAGATATGACATCTCCCTGTCTTACTCTTCTGCGCAGTTGGATGGACTGCTGGTCTTGTACTCGGACACTCATGGTGGCGGCCTCGTACAGACATCTCAACACTTCGATATAACGATAGTCTACTTGGCATCGCTGCAAGGATTCCAGAACAGCCCAGGTTTCGACAGAGTCAAAAGCCTTCTCATAGTACACAAAGGCCAGACACAGGGGCTGATACCTACCTAATATATAAATATAATGATGAACTTCTCACCCACCATCATCGTGCCCTGAAGTGACCTTGATGAGGATAAAATATACACATAATGTTGAAGGCGCAAGCATGTTTTAGACATTCTGGGGTAAAATATATTTAGATTAATATGGAATTTAAGAGAGAAGGTAGGTATCGCTTAGTTTGGGGCTAGATGATGCTGTGTGAAATGTCCAGCATTATTTATTATTATTATTTATTATCCGCTCCTCATCACGCACCTCATGCGGATCCTGCGGGTGCAGAGTCGCCCGGAAGTACTCTTCATCGTCATCGTCGTCGTCGGCGTGGTCGCGCTCCGCGTCGAGCGGCTCCTCCCGCGCGCGCGTCTCCACGGCCGCGGCCAGCCTGCGACACGACACGCGGCCGTCAGCCGGCGGTAGGAGGGGGCGGGGGGGCGGGGGGGGGGGGGGAGAGGGGGGAGGCGTCCACTCACGTGGTCGCGCTCCGCGTCGAGCGGCTCCTCCCGCGCGCGCGTCTCCACGGCCGCGGCCAGCCTGCGACACGACACGCGGCCGTCAGCCGGCGGTAGGAGGGGGCGGGGGGGGCGGGGGGGGGGGGAGAGGGGGGAGGCGTCCACTCACGTGGTCGCGCTCCGCGTCGAGCGGCTCCTCCCGCGCGCGCGTCTCCACGGCCGCGGCCAGCCTGCGACACGACACGCGGCCGTCAGCCGGCGGTAGGAGGGGGCGGGGGGGCGGGGGGGGGGGGAGAGGGGGGAGGCGTCCACTCACGTGGTCGCGCTCCGCGTCGAGCGGCTCCTCCCGCGCGCGCGTCTCCACGGCCGCGGCCAGCCTGCGACACGACACGCGGCCGTCAGCCGGCGGTAGGAGGGGGCGGGGGGGCGGGGGGGGGGAGAGGGGGGAGGCGTCCACTCACGTGGTCGCGCTCCGCGTCGAGCGGCTCCTCCCGCGCGCGCGTCTCCACGGCCGCGGCCAGCCTGCGACACGACACGCGGCCGTCAGCCGGCGGTAGGGGGGGGCGGGGTGGCTTTGGGGGCGGGGGAGGCGTCCACTCACGTGAAGTGCGCGCCGCCCTCGTTGTAGCAGCGCAGCAGCGGGCTCCTCACGCCGGCGTACTCCGACTCCGTCTCCTGCGGACCGAGAATGTGCTGAGCGGAGCGGGACGGGGGCGGGGCGGGGCGGGGCGGGGCGGTTAGACTCACCTGCGTGCTCGAGTTCAGCCACACCGTGGTGGCGGCGCAGCGCGGCGCCAGCAGCCGCAGCTCCAGCGACAGGAAGGCCTCTCCCGCCGCGTCCGCCCAGCAGCCCGCCGCGCCCGCGCCGCACCGCGCCCGCGCCCGCACGCGACCTTCGCCGCACTCTGCAACAGACGGCGGCTGGAGAGCTGCCGGCGGCTGGGGGGCGGGGGTGGGGAGCCTACCGTCCAGCTGCAGCACCAGCAGCTCCCAGCTGTCGACGAGCGCTAGCTGCCCCACGACCAGCAGACGGGGAGTCGGCGCGCGCTCGGCCCACTGCGCGCGCACGGCGCCGCCCCAGCCCTGCTCCCGCAGGCTGCTGCCCCAGCTCTGTCTCCACCCGCCCGCGGGGATCGGCTCCCATATCTGTCGGAAGAGACCATGTCAGGTGGCTGAAACACAAAAAATGACAGAGCTTGTTGATCGCATTAATGAATATTCAAAAAAATAAATATGATACGGACCGCCAGCTCGGCGTCCTCCGAGACGATGGCGAGGCGGCCGTCGCCCGCCAGCGCCGCGTGCTGCGCGCCGCCCAAGGCCGGCGTCTCCGCCCCCGGGCCGCCGGCCGCCCCCGCTCCGGTCTGGTCGCGCTCCCAGCCAGCGAACGAGCGCACGTACTCGTCGCGCCACGACACTGCGGTTGGTTTCATAGGTCCAAACATAAAAAAAGTTGCTTCTTAAAATGATTCCTAAAGAACTATAAATCCATAGTTTAGCTATGTCTATCTATCCATCAGCTTATTCATTCTGTTTGACAGTGGCTTAGCTCAGAAGCCACACTGCGTATGATCGAAGGCTATAAATCAATTTTGTTAAAGTATTTAAAATCAATCAGTCCGCATTTTGCCACCAAGGGCACGCGTTCTTGTTATCATCAAGTTTGCGTTTTACAGTTCACTGATTAGCCGTTGAACAATATAACTTTTTCTTTTTTATGGTGAATGGGTCGACTCTTGACCTCAAAACTTACACAGGCAACAATGAGGTCTTGATTTATTGAGTGTCGAAATATACGTTTTTTTTGCGGCATAAACGTCCGTATCTTTTTTTTGCGTTAACTTAGAAGTTTTCACAGATTAAAGAGACCGTGGACCCTACAAGAGTACCTATACGGTTTTAATTTCAACTCGATACCTCCACGCGTTCCGTAGATAAAGGGTTCTGTGTCTTTCTGACGCGACGGACAACAAAGTGATCCTATAAGGGTTCCGTTTTTTTCCTTTGAGGTACGGACGGAACCCTAAAAAACCATAGAACTCAAGATCACTGAAAAAATCAGGGTCACGAACGACTCTCTCAGATCTCTTATTCCGGATCGTTATCGAAGATGTCTAAGGGGGTAGTCAGAGACAATGTCCAAATACATATTTGATACAGGCCCACATCAGAAGTTAGTATCTATTCCATAGATGACTGTGGTACAGTTACATCAAGTGTTAATTTATCAACAAAATAAATAAATTGTGCAAGTCAATAAATTAATCGGAAGCGAGCGGGACGCACCGTGTAGCGCGGCGAGTGCGCGCATGCGCCGCGAGGAGAGGTTCGCGTCCCGCGCCAGCAGGCGGCGCCATAGAGCCGGCGCGGCCGCCGCGCGCCGCCACGCGCCGCATGCGGCGCCCGCCGCCGCCAGCTCGCGCGCCTCCAGCCACGAGAACACCTGCAACACGCGCGTGTCACAACCCCGGGGGTGAGGGCAGGGCTGAGGCAGGGAGACTCACCTCGTGCAGCACGGCGGCGCACAGGCCGCCCTCGGCCTGCCAGCTCTCCGCGAGACGCGTCATGCCGGAATGTCCGGCGCTCCTCTCCGGCGCTCGACGCGCGCGCTATATTTAGCCGGACGACGCCACGTCGCCTATATGTATTCTGTGACGTCGCCCCCGGACCGGATCACCGCGAAAGAAACTTCAGCTCAAGTCTTAGGACAACAATTTATTTTAAATAATATAAGTAGGTATATAAGCTTAACGATAAAATAAATTGTGATAAATTATAAATACGTGATTCTTCCAGGTCGAGCATCCGAGCACTAAAATGATATAAATAAAAGAGCGAGACGATCATCCCCCCGCGGGCTACTCTACATGAGCGTGAGCTCGCGCTTGACCTGCTGCGTGTAGGCGGCGGTCGCCTCGGCGAGGTCTTTGTCGCCCGCCGCGAAGTCGAAATCGGTGGTGGAGCCGCCGCCCGGGCTGCCCTCCTCCGCCTGCCGCAGCTTCAGCCGGATCTCGCGCATGCGCGCCTCCAGGATGCGCTCGCGCTTCGCCTCACGCTCGAACATCTGCAACCGAGCGTGCGCTGAGCGGCGGGGGGCGCGGGGGGCTCGCGGGGGGCTCGCGGGGGGACACTCACCAGCGTCAGGAGGACCTTGTCGTTCTTGTCCGACTGGGCGAGGCTCTGCGACAGCTCCACCATGTAGATGTTCCCCTTCTTGCTGCCGCACGCGACCATCGTCCCCTGCGGGATCGGATCTCGTTAGACGCTATCGCTGTCGAGCCGGAGAGCCGGAGATGATAGATCAGCCGGCGATCGGAGTCGAAGAGGAGAGGGTTCGCGTCGAGCGAGACAGGATACCTGCTCGTGGATGCGCAGACGCACCAGCGGCTCGGCGCACACCTGCATGGTGAGCACGGGTGCATGCTGACGCCGCATCAGGTCCCACAGCGCCAGCAGCCCGTTCCACTGCGTCACCACCATCAGCGACAGTCTGCGGACGTTAGATCCACCTTTTATTTGTTTTTAATATCTTAATTAATAATTACGTTTTAAAACTAAAAGAAAAACCGACTTCAATGTTCGACTCGACACGCGGCGTGTGTATAACGTCAGTTTGACATAATGCATAGAGAGTCTTAAACTTATCTGTCGATTCGATTTACAATGGCTAGGAGGGAAGGTTTTTAGAGTTTTACGGGAAAACTATCAAACCCACAGGAATAAAATTTATATGGGACCACCTCTGGAGCATACCCTTTCAAACAAAAAAATAATTTTGAAAATCGGTCCACAATTTGCGGAGTAATCGCGTAACATGATACAAAAAAATAATAATAATAATAATAAAAAAAAAACATACAGGCGAATTGAGAACTTTTTTGAAGTCGGTTAAAAATATAATACTTTATCTCTATTTCAGGTAACTTCAGAATTAATACAGAACAGGATGTTAAAAACGAATTTTAAGGCCTTAAATAAATACCTTAAACCTAGAAATAAATACCTAAGTCATAAATTATATGACTTAGGTCTATCGATGCACTTTTGCTACTTTAGTAAAAAAACAGAAAACTTGAACGAGGTTTCGGTAACGGTTCTAAACTTAAAAATCAAAGTACAACAAAAATAAAGCGCTAAAAGTTACTATCCTACATAAGGATTTGAACCCGCGGTTGTCTCACTCGGAACTGGTAGAGCTCTATACACTCACCGCCATCCATGCTGATAGTTTGTCGATCTTTGCCGAAAGGAACTGTCAGAGATGGTGTCGATAACGAGTTTGATGGTTTTTTTCCATCTCAAAAATGTCCAACGCGCCTAAAGAAGTTTTCTCTTCAAAATAGGTGAAATACAAATAAAAACACAATAGCTAGCAGTTTTCTCATGTAGGTACCTGGTGGGGCTCCAGGTGCCGGCGGTGATCTTGTATCGGTGCGGCGGCGACCAGATGACGGCGGACTCGCGGCAGTCCTCGCTCCACACGCGCGCCGTCCAGTCGCCCACCGTCAGGAAGTTCTTCAGGAAGCCGGGGTTGCGCTCCAACGACCAGATCGGCCCCAGATGCGCATCGAACTGTCGGAGGCGGGAACGAAGCTTAGCGCCGAAACATTCGAAACAAAAGCGACGCACCGGATGCGGACGTTCACCTTCGCCGGCAGCTTCTCCATCGGCGTCTTGCCCTTGCGGTTGCCGCAGACGACGCAGCCGTTCTCGGTGCCGCACATGAAGCGCGTCGGGATCGTCGGCTCGAACTCGAGCGCGCTCACGCCGGTCGCGTGCGCCATGCTCTGCACGTCGAAGGACGACTTGACCGCGTCGATGATCATCTCGTCGCTCGGCTCGCTCATGTTGCGGATGTCCCACCACTTGCAGGCGCCGTCCGGCCCGCTCGAGAAGAACTCCATCCCGGACTTGGCGTTGATGAACAGCACGTTCCGTACGTACTCGCGATGCGCCACGTGCGGCGGACACGCGAGCGCGGCGCGCTGCGGCGCCCGCCGGTCCCACACCGCCACCTGGCCGTTCACCAGCCCGCCGGCCAGCAGCGCCAGCTCGCGCGGGTTGTACTGCAGGTCCAGCAGGGCGCAGGGCGGCGCGATGCTGGTCTCCGGGCCGTTGGCGTTCTCGGCGTCCCAGATGTACGACATGATGGGCGCGCGCGGGTTCCGGTTGAAGTCGATGTCGAGGTACGTCACCGCGAACCTGGTGCCGCCGTCCGGCTGCCAGCAGATGGAGCTGATCGGCCGCGCCGGCGGCGGGTCGCGGTACACGTTCACGGTCCGGCAGCTGATCCGCTCCGGAGCCGGCACGGACGGCATCTCCGCGTAGTACGTGCGGTACATGTCGATCGCGTTGTTCTGCATCACGTAGTGGTCGACCCCCTGCGGACCGGAAGCGGAGCTCGGACCGGGAGCGGAGGAAGGGCGGAGGGGGGGGGGGGGGGGAGGGGAGGGAGGGGGACTCACCGGCGCGATCGACATCACGCAGTGCACGTAGTTGTCGTCCTTCTCGACCTTGCGGCGGTAGCGCTGCGTCGCCTCCGGGTCGGTCACGATCACGTCCTTCGGCCAGCCGCCCTCCGCGTGGTTGGCTCCCGTCGTCGAGTACTCGGCCCTGCGAGGAGCGGAGGCGGGGGATGAGTGGAGGAAGGGGAGAGACGGGATGGCAGGGGTGCAGTATGGGAGGCGCGCTCACCGGATGGTGTTGACGTGATGCTCGGAGTAGCGCGGCGTGTGCTGCGTGGGCTGGTGCACGGGGTTGCGCAGGATGTACTGCTTGTGCTCGGAGACGGCGGTGGGGATGGAGTCGCACAGCAGCGGGCCCTGCTCGCAGAACAGCGGCTGCCGCCCGAAATTGCAGCGAAGTTTTGTGTACTGATACGAGATATCCATGATGTACTAAGATGTTTTTTTGTGAAAAACGCTTGATCAAAGGAACAATTTATTGAGGGAATCAGAGGGAATCCTCTGGCGAAATTCGTTCTCTTTAGGCCTTTAACTGCTTTAGCAATTTTTATGCGACTTGCGCATACCTAGTACTCTATGACTTACGCTGTCTAGTATCTGTCATCCTGTCTATGGATGATACTTTTAAAGAGGTACCATGCTAAATCCATGCTTTTATCAATGATGTTGTTGTTGTATACTATAAGTAACATGATTGCTTCATCATCATCATCATCCACAGCCCGATCTAACCCACTGCTGGGCATAGGCCACCCTTTGCCCGTGCCATCCAACACGATCTCGCGCCAATCCCATCCATCTACGGCCCACGGCCCTGGCAATATCATCTGCCCATCTCGCCGCCGGACTTCCAACGTTTCGATAAAAAAAAACAAATAAGGCAAAAAGGACTTTGAACCTTATCACGACTGCATACGGGCCTTTTCTAATTAAATTTAGGTAAGGAATAAAAACGGTCTTGAGAAGGACTCGCTTTAAAAACGCGGTGTCTCTTTTACTCTGTGTTGCCAGCATGATTTAGAGTTGGCGTGGTAGGAACCACAGGAACACAAGATTTGCGTCAATTTACTAAAAAGTCACAATAATAGATTTGTTTTCGCAACTAAATCAAACGGAAAAAGTTAAAGATAAGAAAACTGTAATTTCTAAATTGTACAAAAATGTATCCTCATTATGAAAATAAAATGTAAAAAAAATGGAAGAAATTTGATGTCAGTAAGTTGGTAACTCATTACAAACTACATGGTGTCACATGTCATTGTGGCTGTCGTTGGTTTTAAATTTGTGATTTTTAGTCATTGAATGTACTATTATCTCAATGTTTTTAGTTTTATAAATGCAAGTTTTGAAACGAAAATGGTGCAGACTTGTCTTGTAATTGAGTGTATGAAAGAGTCGTATCCAGGCTGTGGGATAATCTTTCATTAGAAAAAAAATTTTGCTACAGATCAATAGTGTGTCCATTTTATTTTCAATCTCAGGATACATACATATAAATTTTCAGGACGACCACCTCTGTGGCAAAGTGGGTTGTGACGCAGAAGGTTACTTGTCCGATTCCCGCCGCGAGATACTAACTATACCTACCGTTTGGTACCTAAGGATAAATACGAAGATAAGAATAACGGTGTTGATACGTTTGAATTAGAACTACCTAGGTAGGTAGGTACATAAGTGTTGCATTAAATTATTTTTGTAAATACATTTTGTATTGTTTTACTTTCCACTACCTTCTCTAATAGATTAGAATTTTTGTGATGGCTGGGCAATTAGTTGCAAATAGTGGAGTCAAAAATATTGCCCGTTTGGAGCCCCCATCAAAACAATAATAAGGGCCGTACCATACCAAACATGTTTGGCTCTATGGCCGGGACATTATTACTGCAATATTGCATCATCTGGCTGGTATTGTTTGCAATGTTGTCGGCCACCATGTTGCAGAAAAATATAGCTTGTCTAGAAGCCCCTATACTGCAACAAGATCGCTTATTTCCGTAAAATTTCCTCCTTCGTTCATAAATTATGGTCGCCCTTTAGAAAGTGACACAAAGTTTTTTATTTGTGGCCCTTTAGGACCGCGTTTTGAAATAAGTAGGTTTTCTAGTTACTACTGTAAGTAGTATCCCATTTCTCTGACTTTTATTTGGAAGAATTTAGAACGAAAACCTTTTTAAAAAAATGTATATGTAGGTATACTGGTGGTACCTACCTACCTACTGGTCAAAAAAAGATCTTTGCTTGAGGGAATTGTCTAGAAGATTCAGAGGAATGGGATACTACTTTTAACATCGTTGAGATGATTTTATTTAGGGATTTAGGCAGATAAGTACGGCGCATGACGGTTCCAAAAAAAACACAAACAGGATAATGATTATATCCCCGAGGCACGGTAGACATGGTCAGATAAAAACATAGTTCTGACACAGAATACAGAGAGGTTCAGTTTGAAATTAGTTCTGGTAGCCAAGCCATTGGTACAAAATAGAAATACTTTAAACTTTTTAAACGTATTTATTAAATATTTTGGGTAACATAAAAATAAATTATAATTTAAGTACAAACATAGGTAAGTCAATTAGTAAAGTAAGTAAAGCTAAAAATCTTAAAATAACAGGTAGAATCTTACAAAATCTAGAATCTTCAAAAAGTAGATACAAATAGAGAGTCTAAAAATAAAAATAATATAAATAAGGATGGATCTCGGCGGCGCGTCAGAGGTTCGCCTGCTCCTTCTTGACGGCGGCGAAGTAGTCGAGCGCCGCCTCGGCCAGGTCGCGGTCTCCGAGCGCCGGGTCCAGCTCGTTCAGAGACGCGGCCGGGCTGCCCTCCTCCGCCTGCCGCAGCTTCAGCCGGATCTCGCGCATGCGCGCCTCCAGGATGCGCTCGCGCTTCGCCTCGCGCTCGAACATCTGCCACGACAAACAACCAGAACATCACTTTTGACAACCTCTGTGGCGCAGTGGGTGTAAGCCCGCTTGTTTCCATGTTAGGCAGCTCCTTTCTTTGTTTAATAAATAAATAAATAATGCTGGACATTTCACAGAGCATCATTATCAGTGCGATCTATCCCCCAGCAGCCGCAAAGAGATAGATCGATCTTTCTGGAAACTAATCTGATCTTACCATAGTCAGAAGTCCTTTATCAAATTTGTCGGACTGAGATAGACTCTGCGACAGCTCGACCATGTAGATGTTTCCTTTTTGACTGCCGCAGGCGATGAGAGAACCCTGCAAGTAAGTAAGTGTTACGATTCATTGAAAAATATGGCGAAAAGATCCTCCGAGTGGTAGTACGCGAAGACTTGTAAGTAGATAGATATAGTGAAAGCTCGCGCTCGCTCACCCCCTCGTGCATGCGCAGACGTAGCAGTGGCTCCTCGCACACCTGCATGGTGAGCGCCGGCTCGTGCTGTCGCCGCAGCAGGTCCCACAGCGCCAGCAACCCGTTCCACTGCGCCAGCGCCATCAGGGACAATCTGTGATAGAATTCAACCTCCCATGTTATATACATCTGTAGACGGTTACGCTCAAGTTCCGATGTTGCAAGAGCGGACCTCGTGGGGCTCCATGTGCCGGCGGTGATCTTGTATCGGTGCGGCGGCGACCAGATGACGGCGGACTCGCGGCAGTCCTCGCTCCACACGCGCGCCGTCCAGTCGCCCACCGTCAGGAAGTTCTTCAGGAAGCCGGGGTTGCGCTCCAACGACCAGATCGGCCCCACGTGCGCCTCGAACTGACGGTAAAAGTAGTTAGTTATAATGAATAGTGTCAATGTTCACATGATGATATGATGCATGATCGATTCATCGACTTGAATCAAGAGATCTCACCCTCGCCGGGATCTTCTCCATGGGCGTCTTTCCTTTTCGGTTGCCTCCGAGGACCAGGCCGTTCTCGGTGCCCGCCATGAAGCGCGTCGGAATCGTCGGCTCGAACTCGAGCGAGCTGACGCCGTTCGATCTGGCGACCGACGGCACGTCGAACGACGACTTCGCGACGTCCAGGATCATCTCCTCGGTCGGCTCGTCCATGCTGCGGATGTCCCACCACTTGCAGACTCCGTCCGGTCCGCTCGAGAAGAACTCCTGGCCCGACTTCGCGTTGATGAACAGCACGTTCCGCACGAGGTCCCGATGCGCCACGTGCGGCGGACACAGCAGCTGCGGCGCGCCGCCGAGCCGCCGGTCCCACACCCCCACCTGTCCGCTCAGTAGCGCGCCCGCCAGCGCGCTCGGCTCGCGCGGGTTGTACTGCAGATCCAGGAGCGCGCACGGCGGCGCGAGGCGCGTCTCCGGGAAGTTCGCATTCTCAGTGTCCCAGATGAACGCGTCCAGCGGCACGCGCGAGTTGCGCCCGAAGTCGACGTCGTTGTAGGTGACCGCGAACCGCGCGCCGCCGCCGTCCGGCTGCCAGCACACGGAGCTCACGGGGCGCGCGGGCGGCGGCGCGCGGTACACGTTCACCGTGCGGCAGCTGACGCGCTCGAGGGCCGGCGTCGTCGCCATCTCCGCGTAGTAGATCCTGTACATGTCGATCGCGTTGTTCTGATGAGCGAAGTGGTCCATGCCCTGCCGATCGAAACTATGTAAATACGAGAGACGATCGAGTCCGTCGAGAGCCAGGACCGGCCCCGAGACGAGCTCGATCCGATCGTGTCTCTAGGTCGGTCGGGATGATCACCGGAGCGGTCGACATCACGCAGTGGATGTAGTTGTCTTCCTTCTCGATCTTGCGGCGGTAGCGCTGCGTCGCCTCCGGGTCGGTCACGATGATGTCCTTCGGCCATCCTCCCTCCGCGTGGTTGGCGCCCGTAGTCGAGTACTCGGCCCTGCGAGAGGCGGCACGGTCAGCGGGTGCACGCGAGGAGAGAACGGCGCAGGCGAGTCACTCACCGGATGGTGTTGAGCTGGTGCTCGGAGTAGCGCGGCGTGTGCTGCGTGGGCTGGTGCACGGGGTTGCGCAGGATGTACTGCTTGTGCTCTGCGGGCGCGGGGGGGAACGAGTCGCACAGTTCGGGGCCCTGCTCGCAGAACAGCGGCTGCCGACCGAACTCGCCACGCTTCTTCGTGTACTGGAACGTTATATCCATTTAGATGGTTATGATAAGTTGATACAAATTAAAAATTATCTGAATATTCTAAAACTTTGGTAAAAATTGATGTAGAAAAGTCAAAGAAGTTTAAAGAAGAATGACCATAGAGAAAAATACTATTTGTAGAATGACTGTCAAACAGAGTAAAAAAACATAAGTCCAGTGGAAGTGGAAGAAGTAGGTAATACTTCTTCGATCAACAATCAGCAAAAAATAAAGATCATTGTTTGGTTAGCTAGCCAGACTTCAAAGAGTGGTTTAATGCCAATAGATCACCCCAATAACCATTTTAGAACGAGGATGTCAATGAATGACACATTTCAAATTTAACGAAATAACAACAGTGACAACCAATTATCTGCTGCTAAAATTTACGGTGGTTTTCTACGAAAAAATATTATAATGCAGTCATAGTCCATGTAAGTGAAAATTTGTCAATCGATCAAAGCCAGCGACGCTTTCGGTATGAAGATCATCGATTCCGCACACGAACGATCTCTCCCCCAGGATGCGTCAGGTCGCAGGAGGGCGGCGGTAGGCGCGACATGGCGCGCGGCGCGGCGGCGGCGGTGGCGCTATGGTGTCCGAGCAGTTCCCGATCTTCCGGCTCGCCACGTTGCTGGCGCGACAGCTCAGCTCGCCCATCGCCACCCGGATCAAGGTGCGTCCCTCCCCCTATCCCCCGCTCGGGCAGGCGAGCGAGGCTGCGGGGTCCTCAGTGCTCGGTGTTGCAGGAGTATGCGAAGGGACACCCTCGGTTCGGTCGCGCGGTGTGCATGCGCGGCGGGCGCGCGGCGGCGGCGGCCGAGCTGCGCTTCAAGCTGTGGTCGCTGCAGCTGCGGCCCGCCGGCGCGCTGCCCGCGCTCTCCGACCAGCGCGCGCTCGACGCCGGCGCCGACCTGCTCGGTGCGTGTCTCCCGCCCGCCGCCCCCCCCGCCCCCGCCCCCGCCCCCCGCACCCCACTCACCGCCTCGCTGTCCTTCCAGGGGAGATGATCCTGTTCGCGCTCGGCGCCGCGATCATCACGTACGAGTTCAACCGGCAGGCGATGAAGCAGGAGGCGAAGGTGAGGAGCGGAAGACCAACCTCGAGGAGCGGCGGAGAGCCGGCCCAAGTTGATGATGCGTAGGCTTTTAGGCGAAATGTTTGTATTCTCTGCGGGCATCCGTCGCTCCCGGATGGTCCGGAACCGTGGCGTTCGTTACTTTCGAATACTTACCGTTAAGACCGGGGACCCGAGTGTCGGTTCAGGACTACGCAGGAGACCGTCGAAGGTAACATGATTGTCTCGGCGGTGTGTGTCAGGTGCTGGCGGAGCAGTCTGCGTGGCTGGCGGTGCAGCTGCAGGTGGAGGAGCTGCGCGGCGAGCTGCGCGCGCAGCAGCGGGACATCGACCGCCTCATCGCGATGCTGCGCGCGCGTGCCTCTCCCCCGTCGCCCCCCGCACAGTCCGGACCCCGGGCGCCTGCTGAAGTTTACCCTCCGCCCGCACCCCCCTCGCCCCCCACACAGTACGGGTCCCGGGCGCCTCCTGAAGTTTACCCTCCGCCCGCGCCCCCCACGCCTCCCGCGCCTGCGCCTCCTCCCGAGCCCAGCCGGACGCCGCCGGACATGTGTCCGTGCCCCGAGTACGAGCTGTCGACGGACCCTCCGCTATGATTAAAAGTGGTGCGTTGATAGATTTGAATTGGATCCCACCACTCCATTTTATAAATCCGTGGATCCCACCTGTCTTTAATGGTAAAAAAGAACTACTTAATAATTTTTTCAACCTCTTTATTTTTCCAGCACTACTTTATTTCGGTGAGGTCCCAGCGTGAGGCAGCCATCCCGGCCCCAGCAGCAGCAGGCGGGCGCCGAGCAACGCGCGGCCCGCAGTGTGCGCGCGACACGGAGAATGCGCCGCCTCGGTGATTACGTCCGGCGCGTCACAACTTCACAATGCGCTATTGTTGGCCGCATTTGGAAAAACAGAAATAAATAGAAAGAAACACAAAAGGCGACGTTTTCACGCTATAATGAGGACAGCGCGGGAAGCGAATAATTTCATGAAACTCCGTGCAATTTATCTGCGACAACGTGGTAGGTACCTACCTATCAGCAGCACGCGTCTCACTCGGCACCTAACGTCCCTTACAAACTGTAAAACCATTATTAAGCATGAATTTATCTATTTGTCCTCCTATTCCCATTCGATTCCACAATAATGATTAATTAGTATTGTCGATGCCACTCCGACGGGGTCTCCGCCGGGGAGCGGGTGCTGCCGGTGTGCTGATGTTCAACCGTTGTCGTGCTCCGCTATTATTTTTCCACTAATGTGTAAAGTCTCCTTGAGGTAAAACTTGCAAAGTTGTATTCATATTTCCTGAAATCTGTTTGTCTTTCGGCTAATTTGCATACATATTGAATTGAGCTAGTTTTACCTTTTTCGGTAGCCCTCCCCCTCCCCTGCGCCCCCGCTGGCCGCCGCTGCCTGCACTCGACTGGAACACGGCGCCTATTTGCATGAAGCTGAGGATTACAATTATTTGTCTCAAATATTTGTAACAGACATATATCTTTGCCCATCATTGGAACAGCATAGGTTGAAAAAAAAATTGTAACAGTAAACGACAGTAGAGTTTTTCATAATTGTACTGTATCGGGTTTTATCTACCTATGTAGGTAATCATAGGTCAACCTGATGTGATGTGTTATAGCTTGTTTAGTTCTGTGTCTGTAAGTACACATTATTATGTCATATTTATGTCCCAAACATTTAGATTAGTCGAGTTGTGTCCTGAAATCCTGTCATAAAATAAAATACCTATATTGTGACGAAGTCCATTTGATAGTAACTACCTACCTAGTAGCTTGGCGCGGCGCGGCGGGGCGCGGCGTGTGGCTATTACACGAGAACGACCTATCGGCGGCTGAATAAATTAATCTGTTTGTTAGAAAAACGTTTAATAACGGCCCAGAGCGTTCAATAATGTATGGGCACTATGAGCAGCAGGCTCGCGCCGCGCCGCTGGCCAACGGGAGCGAGCTGACGGCCGCGAGTCGGCGGTCGCAGGCTCGTTGGGCTGCTCTGAGCCGAACTTTATTAAAGCCTTTGTGTTGTAAATCTTTAAGGGCATTTGCGACTCAAACGGTTTTATTGAAAGTAATTAAGGTTTTAGTATTTCATAATAAGTTATTAAGATTTTCCCAAAAATTATTTCAATGATCTTAAATCCAAGTGCTCGCAAATTAACCAAATTAGAATGTGTGCCGGAGTCGCAATTAAAGGGCGTATAAGGAATTGAATTAAGTTAATTTGCTATTTTAATGTTGTCGAATACAAGCTTTAATGCGGGGGGAGGGGTGTTGAGGGGGGGATGTTTTGAAATTTTAATTTATTTTGGAATATCAGCTTATGCACGTTTCTCAAATGAACATGGCATCTGCTTGTGTACTTACAATTAATTATAAGAGGTAAATTACGCAATATACTTTAAAAATATCGTCAATTTAAATGGCAAAAGTGTTTCGATTCATCCAGAGAATGTTATTGTGCATGTGTTAGCAGAAGATCCCCGCGGCGCCAGCTGTCCATACAAACACGACTTTCCGTATGCTCCGTATGCTGCATCCCTTCCATCCATCCCCGCCGTGCTAACTACTTAGGTACATATAGCACAGAATACAGATAGGTCGTTATCTTTCAAGACATACTTACTTCAACAATTACCTACATTTTATAACTTCCTTTGAAAATGAATTTTGTTCATTTCAGTTCGCTTGGATTTGTAGGCGAGGGTTTTATTACGCTCATAAACCGGTCCAACCTTCAACTCAACGGAATAAAATGGAAAGCCTCTCATAACAATAATTAAAATTGAAATAACAAAACCCATTCTCTGCGAGTAGTTCCTCTCCGCCGGCGGGGACCCCGCCCGCCTGCCCAGCAGAGCGGGTGTCTAGCTGGCCGTCTAATAGGTTACCTTACAGTTACCTAAGTAGGTATATTAGTTCAACATAACATAGCCTTTGTCCTATTTTACCTATACCTTTATACCTTTTTATACCTTTGAAGTTTGAAAGTGTCGAATATTTAAGTACAAAAAGTAATACATTCAAAAAATAGAACTTACCAATATTAAGATAGCTTTGTTATTTTCAGAGCCTCCACCTGCGCTGTAGACTCGAAGCCGCCTCCATTCACGCCTCATGGTACGCTCACAGATATGTAATCCAATTTAAAATCAATAAATTATTAGAACAACACAATGTCGGAATCCTGTTTTACATTTCCGTAAAACCTCCGTTCCGGAAACCTCTCTCGTACCTACATTTCTATAAAAAAAGTTGTTTTTGTTTTTGCAACTGTATGTAGGTATGTACAAACAACTGTTCTACTAATAGTATACCATCAGGGTGCCCGTGCATGGCCGACATGTCTGAGCACACAAAAATATTCAGAAGTTACGTCCATGGATAAAAGTTACTGTCCATGCTCTGTCTTGGACACAGAACATCCTGACGGCACCAGGACATCAATGGGCTTCCACTAATATTATCGAGCTCCCTCTCCAGTCCGTAAATTTCGTCGTATGCAAACGATCCTGTGACAAATGCAGGTGCGCTGCACGCACTCAGACGTTACGGAGACATTTCTCTCTGCAGCTGCAAACTTAAACACCAGATTACTACGAGTAAGTTCCTTAGTAAAACATTGTGTTGGTTGAATGAGTTTCATGAGTTTTTTTTAATTAGAGTAGGTATTAGGTTAGTTCCAGATATTTTGTATAATGGCAACGGCTCATTTCTCGTGGTGATAAAGAAATTTTAAGTGGAAACATAATAAGTTTTGTCACAAAGACTGTACCCTTACGACAGCCACTCGAGCTCCCGACGAGGCGAGTCGGGCGCGCGCGCCGCTGCGACCTGCTGCGTGACGGATGCGACCATCACTCAGGATCAAACGCGCCATTTTTCTCACTCCTCTCCCCCCTTCCCCCCTGTTCCCCCTCCCACGCCCTTCCAGCAGGCAGCATACCTGTCTGAGAACTAGCGATTGAAGGAGTGATTTAGTGCCGCGGTTGATGATACTCGTAACTATAAAAATTTCAGGAGTTTTCTTCCATTTGTGTGGCTAACGTCGACTTAGCGCCGTAACTATCTGACTAGCGTATTTGTTTATTTATAATAAGTTCAGGATCATGGAACAAGGAAACAATACCTACTATGCATAGGTATTTTCATGATATGGTTACTAATTACAACGTGGTAGGTACCGCGTATACTGTGGAGAGAGATGAAACTACATAATTTTGTTTCGTTCCTACTTATACGTTTATCTATTTCAAATGAGTATCACCTTATGCTGACCAGCCAGTGCCAGCGTGCTCTCGCTTGGCAGCCGAACTGAAGCCGCGTGATCAATATTTCAACTTGAGCTCATTAACTAACGAACACGATACTGAAGGTAAAGGCTGTTGCGTCGGAAGCGACACGCGACAACATCACTCAGACACCTGCTGATATCATCCATCAAAGTTTACATGCATCATATATTTTCTGCAAAGCTTTTTAGTTTCAATTTATTCATAAAAACATATGACATAAAATTACAATTATTATAAATAATTTACATCGAACCCCGCACTAGGCTAGGCCAGTGTCTGTAGTTGCTACGCATGCCCGATCAACGGACGAAGAAGCCATGAGTATGCTCTGGTTGTAACGTATGAAATGTAGCTCTTAGGAATCATTATGCTAGTGTAGAGTAAGCTTCGATGCGCAAGGACGTGACTACGCACACCGCTTGGTCTGTCCTGAAGTCGCTCGCCTGAAACCCGACCTTAACCCATAATGAAGCCTGAGACGTCATAAATCGTGGCGATACGGCGGCGGCGCCGGCGCTGGTGGATCGCCAACGACTACCCGCTTCTACTCTATATTAATTAGTCTTGAAACTTTACTAGATTGATCTAGTTTATTATATTGAATGGCAATTTTTGTTACATATTTGAAAATAATTGAGGATAACTAATATTAACACCACACTACCGGCTAACCGCAATGATGCGCTGTAGTATTGCGGCTGGCCGGTAGTACGGCGCTCCTGGGCGCGGATTTGCTGAGCTCGATGTTGACTACGTGGAGCTGGCCTAATATGTGTGTAGTTATCATCTTGGGAAGCAATTAATCCAGGTGCCGTCGGTCAGCGCCCAGCTGGAAATTATTTTAAAACTTCTGCAGCTTAAATAAAAATTGAAGCTTTGATATACCATTACGTACGAGATATGAGCTGTCTGAGAGATGAAATTAAAATCGGACTCGCCCGCACTTAAATCCGTTTAGAGCTCTTAATGCGATATAGCCTCCCTCCCCTCCCTGCCCCCCCCCCCCCCCCCCCCGCGTTCTTCCGAGAGGCGAGGCTGCCTTGTTCCGTCACTCCGACAATAATATCATATTTACTATTTCCATCGCGGCAGAATTACTGTCGTGTCCCGCCGTTTTCTGGCTCGGGCTGAACCAGATTTATATGAGTTTGGGTCTTTAATGAATTTTAAATGCGGCCGCACATCCAACGTCTGCGGGAGACGCCTAAGCCTTCCCGGAGCATTTCCTTTGCGGATTGAAATGAAATAATTTTCAGTTTTGGAATGATCTATATTTCATGAATGCGGCTATTCATTTCCTAATCTGTTTACTTTGCTGTAACCGCGCTTGGAGAGCGGACATCACCCGAGCGGAGCCGAGCCCGCCGGAGCAGCCGCAGGCAACGAGCTGCGCCGGCGCCCGTAATGAGCCTCGCGCCACCAGAAAAAAATGTGATATTTCCAACAATAAACGCTATCTATCATTTAGGTTTCCTTCGTTTAGAGCTATTGTCAGTTGCTTATTGTCATTATAATGTTTGACTACATTATGCCGCATTATCGGCAAATGCTACAAGCTCGATAGTGAATATGTTTTGTTTGATATTTATAGAAAGCGATTTCGGCTAAATGCCACCATACTACACACACACACACACACACACACAGTAATCCATTACCAAAGCCTCATGTATTCTTGACCTCATGTGCTGAATTTGCGAGCACCCTGTAGAGGCTACACGGAGGAAACGTTCCGCACGAATGACGGGAGTGGAGCCTCCATACAATTGGAACTTTGAAGTATTTACATCC
Source organism: Epirrhoe alternata (assembly GCA_963565295.1). NCBI lineage: Eukaryota > Metazoa > Arthropoda > Insecta > Lepidoptera > Geometridae > Epirrhoe > Epirrhoe alternata. The sequence goes on along the minus strand of OY751377.1, from coordinate 14,603,204 downwards.
TAAACACGCGCACAAATCTTTTCACAACGGAGGATTCCGAATGAATTACTGCGCTTTGGAATGGACGCGACGCAGACGCGACGGCGACGCGACGCCGAAGATATACTTCGCTCCCGTGTACTGTACATTTGTCCTCATTACTTACACGCACTTTTTGTGGCCAGCAACAACTGTAAATATTTCCGTAAGCCTAAAGGTATTTCCACTTCCTCCAGCTTTGAGTGTTCACAGAGCCAGAAGTAATCCTCGGGAATCTTAAATTTTAATGAAACTCAATCATAATCCTAACTTCGTATTTCCACTTTGTACCTACTGTTTGTTCGCACACGCACAGACAATATAACTGTGCAATATAACTTTCATTTCTAAAGGAAGTTTGCGAATCTTCTGTCTCTTAATTTATTTATTTTTATAGTAGAGCTTGATATTTTTAACCGACTTCAAAAAAAGGAGGAGGTTCTATGTTCGGTTGTATGTATGTTTTTTTTTTTTTTTTTTTTTTTTTTAGATGTATGTTCATCGATATCTCCGTCAGTTGTGAACCGATTTCCAAAATTATTTTTTTGTTTGAAAGGGTATGCTACCATAGTGGTCCCATAAAAATTTTACTCCTGAGGGATTGATAGTTTTCCCGTAAAACTCAAACAATCACCGATCTTTCCGAAAAATGTGGACCGATTTCCAAAATTTTTTTTTTAGCTTGAAAGGTTGTCCATCTCGAGGTGGTCCTCATACTTTTTTTTCCTGAGGAATTGATAGTTTTCCTGTAAAACTCCAAAAACATCATTCTCACTACACAATCTGAGTCAAACATTGATTAGTTTGACATATTTAGACTCTCGAGGTGGTCCCATATAAATTTTATTCCTGAGGGATTGATAGTTTTCCCGTAAAACTCAAAAAACCTTATCCTCACTCTAACTTCTTTAATCTTGACTATTGTAATATCTAACCTAACCTACTAAGTAAGTTACACTTTACACTAAAAATGGAAAAATAAAAATTTTTGAAAAAAAAAATTGAACCGACTTCACAAAACACAAACAGACACTAAGAACCTACACTAAAAAGAGAAAAATAAGAATATACACATGCAATTATTATTTACAGTATTCAATTAATAAATTATTATGTTACCTATATTATATTTGAAGTCGGTGACAACTATTCTATTCTAACTACTCGATACAATTTTGCACCCAAGTTCTAATTGTACTCGTAATTTCTTCTTAGATAGTTGTAAATGCATAGTTGGCACCGACTTCAAATATAATATAGGTAACATAATAATTTATTAATTGAATACTGTAAATAATAATTGCATGTGTATATTCTTATTTTTCTCTTTTTAGTGTAGGTTCTTAGTGTCTGTTTGTGTTTTGTGAAGTCGGTTCAATTTTTTTTTTCAAAAATTTTTATCTTAGGTTGTCTTGTTCGCTCGTCACCTGACAATCTTACGAGTGTTCGGCAACTTGTCGCTTTTAAATAAATATTTTTTAATTTTTCAACTAAAATGTTGTATTGTTGAGAAATAAATATGGTAGTAGTTGTGCGTAAATTTTTATTAGGTAATTTTAGTCCTAAAATTTCGTTAATCTGAATCCTAAAACTTAAAAATTATCGAATGATGAACTGTACTGCCTCTTAAACGTCATAGTTCTGTGGTCATGTCCCTGCGAGTGTTGTTTATTAAAGTATTCATAAAGCAGGAGTACCTTTTGTACGTCGCGGCTTATTCCTAAGTTCCGGGTCCCGCGGGAATGTTCGCAGATGGAGCTTCTGAAGACGGCGTCTGTTTGAGGTGGGATCGGAGTTCCACTACTTCGGGAATCAAACACCAAACAAACATCAAATAACTTAAAACTTAAGAGTGCCTCTTATTCGGACTCTTGCGGTGTCGGTATGACAAAGGCAATGCTTCTGGAATACCATGAATCGTATCAAGTACCTACTTATAAGTTATTACTTACATTCAGTGTTCTCTTGGAATCGCGTGAAGCGTAACCTGACGAACCCATTCAGTTTCAAATGACATTTATTTGCAGGCGTGTGCTGCATACAAGGAAATCTTAAACCTACGTAGTTCAACATCATTGGTTGCATATCTGAGTGACTCGAACTGCTTCTTATTCTTCTTTTCGAGTCAACAGCTCAACAAAAATCAAATTTTATCCGCGAAAAACTTAGCCACGGCAATGGCATTATGCGTGGCTGCATTCAGGTCTTCCCTTGTGCAGTTCGACTCGAACTACTAATCTTGGTTGACTGAACGCAGTATCCCAATTCTTGGCTATAAATGATCTCCGCCTGCACTGGAGGCTGTGTCGTGTGCGGCGGGAGACGTCGGCTGCAGCTGGATGTGCCGAACTCGAGTGCATTGCAAGTCTTACTTTACTTGTGCTTTGCTTCATGAACATACTCGTACTTCATAGAAGTTTGAAGAACTTTTAAAGTTGTACGTGAAAAGATGAATTTAGAATTTTTTAAATTATTAAGATGCAACGAGGAGTGTGGAAACCTCATAACACACAGTTAATTACGGTGGATAGTATGTTAGAGTTTTACAAGGATATTTCTGAAGCCTCTGCCCTTTCCTTGGATGAGCAAGTCCAGACTGCAAGCTGCACACGGTCTGGTCCACGATTGCTATCTCTCCCCAATACACTGTTTACTCGACGCGGTGAAACGGGTGAAAACTCAGCCCTTTGCATTTCATTTGGGTCTTAAAAAGCAGACAATTAATTCCGAAAATGATAAAAACAAACCTCATTTCTCAGTAGAGCCATTCAGTCGAGAGCAATTAAAATGGGCATAAAGCGAGAAGCCAGCGTCGGCGGCGCGGCGGCGGCGGGCCCGCCGGATAATTAACGATGGCCGATACCTGCGCGACCGCAGCGCCCTCCTACACTCATCCATACTAATATTATAAATGTGAAAGTAACTCTGTCTGTCTGTTTGTTACCGTTTACACCCAAACCACTGAACAGAGCTCAAAATTGGCGTGAATTAAGGTTGTATTCCAAGGAAGGACATCGGCTACTTATTATCCCGATAAAATCCCGAAGGAGCGCGGGTCACACCGCGGGAGCGTAGCTTGTACATAATAATATTACTACAACAGTTATTTATTAATTGCTTACGATTAATTTGAGTACTAAAAAGGAAAAGCTGTTAAATACGAGTACCATTTTGTAATAGGAATAAAAACAAATATATTTTTAGGAGAGCAGAAGGCTACCCTTGCGGGTCGGCGCGGGCGGCGCAGGTGGGCCTGGGCCACTGATCTACCTCTAATTAACATCATCCGATGTTTACAGCACAAAGGTTCATTAAACACCCCTCTCCTCTCTGGCTCGTCCTAGACAAACAAATAAATATTTAGATAATAGAACCACAAAAATGTAAATACCACCAGAGCGGTTTGTATTTTTAGAACGAGAGTTGCATATTTTATAAACTTTAGCTGCCTATTTAGATACACCAAATAAATATTGTTAGCATTATTATTAGTTCTCCATCATAAAAAGTATAACTTGTTCGACTTTTTATCTGGATTGAAGATGCTGCGTTGTATAATCTAAAATGAGCTTTGCAAGGAGGACCGGCGCGTGAAGTTGGAATTAGAGCGCCTCTGAGAGGCTCCTGCCTTGCAGCCACTAAAAGTAATTCTGCAAAGTGAATAAAACGTTTAAAAGTGTCTGAGAGCGATAGTCGCTCGTCTAGATTCAATTTTCCAAATGCATTGTGTTGTGTAGGCTTGAAGCCCTCCCCCGAACCCCGCGGCCTGCGCCCCGCACCGCCGCCAACCACTTTACTCTCTGCGGGTATAACTACTCACTTGACAATAATTTCGAAGATAGTTTTCAAGTTTATTTTTGCTGGATCTATCATTACAAAAGTGTTGTGAATCTGCTGGAAAAGCATTTCCTAAACCATCCAAACAACAATATAAAATCGGGTGTCATTTATTCTTAGTTATTGGCGTAGGTAGGTATATGTTAGAGTGCAGACCGCCAAACATTTTCCATTATTTTTTCTCGTTCCAGCTAATAGTGTAGCAGACGCATTTTATAGCTCAGTTGATTGTAGGTAATTCTCTTACCCTTTTACAAATTTTATTCCAGTCGATGCAGTGATCAAAACTTTTGCAATTAAAGTGTTTAGCAGAGTATGCCAGCGTGGCGAGATTTATACAAGCGTGGAATCTGAGTAAATATTTGCGATGTCGCATTTTTGTTCTTGCGAACGTTCATTAAAACTGCTACAGTTGAAAGTTCGGTGTTGGCGGAAGCTATTTCAACTGGTAGCAACCATTTGCGGGAATCAGTTGAAATTAGTAATTAAAGAAATTCCTCTCGCGTCGCAGCCGATAGCCGCAGCCGCCCCGTGGACTGGTCAGCCCTGGACGCCCGGAATATTACATAAAATGCCTGCCAAAATTATATTGTAGGTACACGTTAGCTTTCTTGCAACGTAGGTCATTGTGCAATCAAAGCTATTGCAATCAAACAAAACAATGTTTTTTTTTTCATTTGTTTGATATAAAAAACTCAATTGGTGATCTGAATAGGCAAAACTGCGCGATAAATATTTTTAGTCCCGATGTGGAACCGGCCACCAGCCACCACTGCCGCTGGCAAGTGTTCCGGCTGCCGTCAGTGGTGTGCCATACGTCGCTGAACTTGCGATATTACACTGGCACTGGGACACTTTACCTGTTTGCTCGTTACGTACGGATCGCCATGTAGGTAACGTACGGAAGTGATAAACTAACATTACATACATAATTTGATTGCCTTAATATTTTACAGTCTTGTAATACCTACTCAGTGTAAAACAATGTGTTAAGTGTAGTGATCTATCAGCAGGTATCTGTCACCAAACTAATTAAGTCGTAGTCGACCTCGGGTAGAATACAAGCTTCAGTATTATTTATAAATACCTAACAACAGCTCAGCGGTTGGCGGAGTAAGCGGCAATATTATGTTACCGTATGTTGCAAATTGAAGCATGTGGAGTAGTTGGGAGAACAATAAAATGTGATATGGTTAATTTTGCAGCAAAACTTTGCCTGTATTGATCATTTTGAGTTTGCGATTTATCTGCAAAAACGATTTGCCTTCTTTTATTTAAGTAGGTACTCGTAGTGGGATGTTAGATGTTGCCAATCACTTTTTGAAGACATAGACATAGACATTTATTTATTTGCCACTCAAGCACACACAAAATACAAAATGAGAAGAAGCAAGCTTAAACAACCACTTAATCCAGGACGATGACCTTAGATTGTGTTTAGCTTGAATTCTAAAACCTACGACAGAGGAGATTCTACTAAAATGATTGAGTGGCGTGAGTTATGTTCCATTTCAAGAAATCTCGACAACATTGAAATAGAATCTCGTGATATTATCCTCGCAGCAGATTATCCCGGCGATATTTTTGTTTAAGTGAGCTTATCTTATAATCTCCGGATCCAATTTCCACGATGTTTTGTTTGATAGTGACAAAAATGTCGCATTTTTTTGAGATATTTTATTTCGTTTGTAGAGATATCCAGTCTGCTAGATTGGACGTCATCTGACTTTGTTTGCAATAGGAATGACTAGGGGACGTAGAAACATATACTTTCTTTCAGGTTTACTGGTACTGAGGTAATTGAAATTGCAAGCTACATGTGAGTTTCTTTCAATACGAAAAATGTAGTAATACAGCACAGTAAATACCTACGGCAACCTAATGAATACAAAAAGTAGGAATAATTAATATTGACATTTAAATTGACATATAACTTTGAATTAGATTTTTTTGTAAGCATGAGTATATTGTACAGATTTATTAACATAGGTAATTAATAGACTTATCAATATCAATAAGTAGTCTAAATATGATAATCTGATATTTTTCAATAAATTTAAACATTTAAATGTTTAAATTGACTACGCTGGTTGTACTAGGCTAAATAGTTAGGAAATGGAAATAAATAAATAAATAAATAAAAGAAAAGTTTGATTAGTTAACTTTTTAGTTTAACTCTTTAGCAGCTGAAGCTCAATAATGTCAAAATATAAAAGTAAACTTATGTTAATATAAAAAGGGAGTTGTCGCTGTCGCTACCGTTGCCGCTCCCATCTGCCTCCACTCACAAGCAGCTATTGTCGCATCTCGCCGCTCGTCGCTGGACGCAGCAGCGGCCTCCACTCGCCCTTGCATGTATTATTCATGACGCGTTTAAAAACAAATTTATAAACTTTGTCGTAACACAAACGATTATAAAGTGCGGGCGGCAGGCGCGGCCGGCACCAAGGTGCGTTAAAACCAACTGTGCTCGGAATTTTAATCGTGCCATCATCTCTCAGAGCCTCAACTTTGATAATGTCTTGCATTTACGATTCTAATGTGCTTATTTGCAGAACTCACACCTGCTTTCAGAATAATTAGCGTGATATTACTACCGCCGCCTGTGTTACTACTGCACTGTGTGAACTGTGTAGTGTAGTGTAGGTTATCTATCTGAAGTTTTTCTGCCAAAATATCTACGAGTATTTGTAAAGTAAAACTCAATAAATAAAGCAGTTGTTCCGAAGCGCTCGTAAGAGCAGCGCCCGCCCGCGCCACAATGCAGCGCGACGTCGCGTTGTGTCTGCGTCATAAAACGTCTTCGCTGTCGCGGGACATCATAAACCTCGTCCACATTCTCTCACATATTGGATGGCCACAATTCAGATGTTTTGTTGAACAAATGTTGCTATTTTCTGCGATGCTGGTACATACGTGATCCAGTGGTTACACAATAGTGGGATCTTTTCAATGTACTTAAAATAAACAATTTTCTGAGGAACTCAGACAAAAGAACTTAGGTGCATTTATGATTTTTCAAAGGTTTCAAAAAGTTGTGACAACAATATTTGATATTGGTATCTATTTATGTAACTATCGGCGTCGGCGTAACTTTATACTTAGTTACCTGCAAGTGCAAGTACACGACCGACGGTGTTGTTCGAAACTCAATCAAGCAGCTACAAAGATACCGAACTCTGAAACTAGCTCTCTGATGTTCAAAGCGTTCTGTTTCAGACTGTAATATTGCAAGAGCGAGTCCATGTGACGCGGCGGCGGCCGCGGCGGGCGGGGGTTGCCTCTTAGTACCACAATAGTGTAGCTCTTACGTCCTAAGCGGCATTATTCTGAATGCAATAAGCCGCCGATTGCAAACGTTGAATGGCCACGTCTGAAGTGTCGCGTTATCTAACATGCAGATTAGATCTAGATTTCATATCCGAAGATTTGAATTGTTTGGAACTTGCTTCTGAGAACTTCGCTTTGACTTGAATGCGTATCAAAATGTAGGGCTAACGCTAAGACTCAGAATGAGCAATTAATTTTTGTCGATAATTAAACTGGACTAAGAACACGTTTCATCATACACACAATTGTCTCGCCTCTAGAATCTAACTTGGAACTCTGTCGTCAAATGAAATTAGCAGAATAGTACTTACTCTCATTACTTACATTATAACATTATCATCCGCCTAGTTGAAACCTATATGATTTATACACGTCTACATATTCCATGTCTCACTAGCTGCCAGTCAGGTGCCAGGAGCCAAAAGAAGCCTCCACCGCAGCACCCCGCCTCGCGGCGCCGTCAAATATATCAGGCTAGTGCGACAAGCAGACGAGCGGGAGAGGCGACCGGGGTTACAGGGAACGGCGCGATCGCGAGAATACATCGCACCAGATACTGGAGAATCAATATGGTCGTGTCATGGGACGTGTCAGGGCTTCCATAGGTCTGCCCAAACTCATGCCTCTCACGCTCCATCGTAGATCTCAATGTCTACCTTCGATAGTAGCCACCTTAATATACGAAAGGAGCCTCTTTGAGGCGCACTTGTAATGGTACGAAAGAACTGGTGACACGATAAGAAGAAGAAGTAGCCGCCTTTGTCCAAAAGAGCTCTGAAGTGAACAGCATCACGTGCAGCAACATTGGTTGAGTGGTTATTTCATAAAGTTGCCAAAGTTCGCAGTGAGACAGTCAGCGATTGCATTGTCGCAGCCAGCGGCTGACAGCCCTGCTGCGAGGCGGAGTATTGCGGACGTGCCGCGAGACAACAGCGCGGTGCGTGCCGTGAACAGGACACAGCGTAAGGAACGCACTACGGAACTCCAGTACATAGGTTCCTACTTCTGAAGTTCCGGTCCTTATTTCGATTATGTTCCGACGTTTAGGTTCAGCAATGTGATAGCATTTAAACGATCTGTCGATGCATCAGTATTGGCCTGAGGCCGTATTCCCGTTAATTTTTTCGTTTGTTTGATGAATATTAGAATGTTTCTTATTACGATTTCTGACTTCAAGGGCCAATTTTTCGGTTTCGAACATTTGGTCCTGGATTAGGACCATGTTTTAACGTTGATCTTATCGACCAAATACAATGTAGATCGTGTAAGAAACATCCGAATATTCCTCAAACGAACAAAATAACTAACGGGAATAATGTTCCTGGCACGGAGAACGTGAAGGTGAAGCAAGGAAGACAAAATATGGCGATCGGTGTTTAATTCTATGAGAGGTACTTTATCGTACTGCGAAGTGGCCGCACTGTGTCTATAGTTTGATTTATAAAGCTGGCATGACTCTTTGCCTACGTCTGTGATATTTTCCCAAGATTCAGGAGTTGGCGACTCGCCGCCGCCGCCGTCTCCGCCTGCAATTTGTTTCGCTTCACGTGCAGCCGCCTGACTTATGCCAACGTATTTAATGCTGCGCGCACGTGCCGCCGGCGCCGGGCCGAAGCGAGCCGAGTCGATTGCCTACATACACTACACAGTAACTGCGGCGTATTCTGCGCTCGCGCTAACCTAAATGAATGGCCTCCGGTCGGCCAGCCGCGCACAATACTCGTGATTCATATAATATATCCAGCTGAAAATATTGCAAAGAAAGAGGCGTGAGATATGTGATCATTATTATTATTTAAACACATCATCATCATTATCATTTAAGCCTGGTATCATCCACTGCTGGGTATAGGCCTCCCTTCTTTTATGCCAGTCTCCTCTATCTTGACAACCTCTGTAGCGCAGTGGGCGAAGGCCCGCCTGCGACGCAAGAGGTTGCGGGTTCGATCCCCGCGGCGGGACCAATGTTTGTATGATCTACAAATATTTGTCTCGGGTCTGGGTGTTTCTATGTATAATATGTATGTATTTACAAACAAAAAGTATATAAGTAGTATATCAGTCATCCTAGTACCCATTACACAAGCTCTGCTTACTTTGGGGCTAGGTGATGCTGTGTGAAAAGTCCAGCATTATTTATTTATTTATTTATCTTGCGCCTCTCACATCATTTAAACAAATTTGCAAATAAATCATTACATATTAACTTTTCACAGCAATTCCGTGTTTGCAATCTGCTATCTCTACCGAAGTTTTCTCTATCTATGCGAGTTTACAGATAACAATAATGACCAATTCCAGTTTAGCCGAATCGAAAGAGCAGCACAATTCAGCAATTTCTCAGTTTAATTTGGCAAAAGGCACAAATAGAGCAATAAAGCGAATAAGAAAACTTTTTATTCTCTGTAGAATGTTGTTTACGAGCGCCGCGGCCGGGCGGCCGCCCGCGCCCCGGAATGTATACGTTTGTATCTGCTGTACCTACAACTGACGACACAACACACCTCGCTACGGAACCGATTTAATACGGAAACAACATCTCACCTAAAGATACAAATTTTTGAAGATCGAATACTTTTGAAGGACGAACCAAATAATGCATTGCAAATTGTTTTGAAACGAAGCATTTGTTCGGCACTTAGGTGCTACCGGCCTGCTACTAGCTCTACAAATCTCTTTAACTGCTGCAAGAAGCTCCATGCGTTGTCTTTCACTGACTTACAGAATACCTACCTACTAATTAGGCACTGTGTGAGGCTCTTCTAAATGCGCCTTCATGGAGATGCTTTTCTTCATTTATTTATATGGGTTATTGCTTCCTTCAGGCCGCGCCGCGCTTATTGAGGCTGGTGCCTGATTCGCGTTATAGCGAGCACAAAGCTAGTTTTGCAATCTAGGACGTCCTAACTAAGTTTTATTACATTTTTGCTGTTCAACTGAATGTCGACTCAAATTCGAAGAATAGCTCTTGTACGTGAGTTATGAAATATATCATCTTTTCACCATTATAGTAGAGTGCTATGTAGAGTGGTCAATAGATTTTTTATGTATGCAAAAAAAAAGACATTATAACATTATTAAGACAGTCTGCTTCAGATAATTGGGCATTTTGTGGAGTCCTTCAGTGAGGTGGAAGAGCGAACAAACAATTATTGGGACAGTGATTTAGGCTGGAATACTTGCGTCGCATTGTTAGTTGGAGGAGTTGGTCGGAAGTGCCGCCGCCGGCGCCGCAGAGCGCTCCAACAACATTATCATTCTTGCAGTTTGTCCTCTCCACTGGAATTATTGATGGATGCGCAACACGATACTGAATACAGCAGGCTTGACTTTACGGCCGTTTATATTCCACCAAGTTAACATGCATTATTTGATCTTTTTATTCCACTAACTCGAAGAATTCAATTCTGATTGTAGCCACCGGATTCACACGCCTATGTTTTTATGAGTTTCCAATACTTTGTGCTCTCGTTATTGCAGTGATATTTCACGTGACTACTCCGTTACGGCGAACCGCGAAATAAAGCCGATTCCATCGCGCATCGACACAGAGCAATATTTATCGCGCGCGTTTCCGACGCGGTTACCGCGCGGTACTAACTACGTAGTGAGTATGCAGACTTAACTGCTAAACAATGGGTTTTGATCGCTTTTACTACTAGTTTTGTTAGCTGAAGTGTAGATAAACATACCTACATGTATATTAAATGGGACGAATTCGATAGCAGTACTAGGCAATGTAGAGTTTTTATTGTCGTACCTCTAATAAAAACATGCAATACAATGAACGTGATTGCGCAGGTACGCCCGGCGGCTTCATAAAACAAAATATTTCCGTTTTGTGACTGCAGCTTGTATCGGAGCAGGTTCAATTTGTTGAAATATTTACTCGCCTGTTATTGAACGATGAAATAAATATAGCCTGCTTTGTGTGCAACAGTATGTCGTTGTATGATACGATCCAAACAAACCCGAAAAACTATTGGGAGCCGTTGTTTCTTTTTATTGCAAAAAGAAACCATGGCTTTACGCTTATTATAAATCACCAATATTGATATTTAAGCGCACTGTTCTGTACTTTAGTTCATGATTGAACTTAATCCATTGCCTAGGTGTGTTTCGGAACTCCATATTTGGTAAACGGGCACGGGGCGGTGATGGGGCATTTTCATGGTTATGCAAAGTAGCAACATCTTCAGCGCTACTATTTCACAAAGATTTTAAATTATTGTCTGGCTGATTGAAAAATGCAATAAGTAATGCTATGAACAAAAACGTAAAAAAGTGTGAAGACAGATGAAAAATGGCGGTATTCGAGTGATTGCGCATCGAATGAGGTGCAGCTTGTGGCAGCAGTCTGACACCGCGTCCAACGTGCGCGATCTGGAGCGAACGCAGTCCATACTTCTTGAAGTGCCAACGAGACCGAACACAAACAGGATGGAGAGCGGTGCGAATTGAAGCGAACGCAATCAGTTGGCTGTATACTTTCGCACGACCTAGGGGTAGTACGACTATTCGAGTCGCACTGTTGAATTTGACTGTCAACGAATTAAACTGCTTCACCGTAGCGCTCGCGTTGAGTGGCCTACATAGGACACGGCTTGAGCGCGCGGTGACATCAATCAGTCGGCGACCATCGTTCATCCAACAGTGCTTAGCGCGCGCTCAGCACTCGTACCACCACCCATCTCATTACTACTAGGTACTTGCAGTAAGCTTAACCCAGTTAATACAATCGTGTCTCAACTGCAGCACAATACTTTGGCATCAGCCTAGGCCAGTACGAAACTCCACCGTGATAAATCTGTGTGCTCCAATTGTTAATTTCAATTCTGTTGGTACAGTTCCGTGTTCACTGCGGTTCTTTTTAACAGACTGTGACCGGCTATTTAAATTACAAAATGATCTCTCTAATGCATGTTCGTGCAAGACGGGCGTTGCAGTGGGTGGAGCTGTTCTCCTGCAGACTGTGGTCCCGAGCGAGTAGCATTTATCTTGCGGTAAACTTCGCCGCTCGATTAATGAAATGGTTTTTATCGCTCTGATTGTCTTTTGAACTCTACTTTACGATCGTTATTCGAGAGATATTGACTTTCAGATCGCTCCCAGGATTTGTTTAATGGATATTTATTTTAATTCACTTCATTCTTTTGCAATTGGAAAAAAGTTTTTCTATTTGCTTCATGGTGGGTTGTGTACCTATAGGTATGTAAAAATGTTTAAACGGCTGATAGTCATCTGCTTACTCGGTGTTGTCTGAAAAACATGAGATGATTCCGAGGACGGCTAACTCGTCTCAAACTTGTTTAACAAGATATAACTTTATACATAAAGTATTGTGTACACTACACGTTAATGAAGTCAAGTAAGTATTTTTAAGCAGCGATATCCAGTATGCTAGTTTGGTAAGGCCATGCATTCATATTGCGTAATCCGACTTTCTTGAGGCGTGGTTGAATGTCAGTATTATTATTATTTATTTATTTAACTTACACATAGCTTATAACATTACAGTTTGCACCAAATCGTCATAGTAATTTACGTATACTACATAGGAAGCTAAAAATTATGTTAATATTATGACCTTTTTTCATTTTCATTTAATTTCAGTTTTTTATAGTAGGTACACTCTTTTTGGCAATGGAAATCACGAACAGGTTTTACATACAATATTTTTTTTTTACCTTGCCGAGCTTACACACCTTTGCTATGATTAGATTTAGCAACATTCGAATCAACTGAAAACTCAGTCAAGATGTCACGAGTTGGAGGTAATTCAGCAAGTTGACTACTATTCAGCAGGAATGCGCTGCAGTCACGTGCTGGCGCGGCGCGGCGCGGCCCGCGGAGCCCCGCGTCACGTCGGAGTCGCCGCGAGTTATTGCACAAGTTCCGCCGCAACTGACGGCCAGGGCCCGCCGCAGCCTGCTACACTTTATCGATATCGATACTATGCGATTGTTTTCCGCTAATTAGGTACTTACGTACTCTGTTGTTACTAGGACTTGGTGGTAATATGCAATACACATGTCATGATAAGCTCGTTTAAAGATAAAGATAATTTATTTACTCAAAACATTGTGTAGGTTACATTTGCATGCAAGATCAAAAGATAAAAGATAAAATTCTACCCGAAATAGAGAATAAAACTAACACAGCTAAAACATCCAGTATCCAACACATAAAGCTTATCAGAATACATAAAATCCGATAGACATGTTTGCAGAACTTCACAAACTCGCAGAGAATCCAAAAACCCAACGACAAAATAAACATTTCATTGAACGAAGCGAGCAGACTTCATTTAGAGCTCCGCGACATTCAGTCGGCGCAGTTGCCGACTCGTTGCGAATAAATACGTCGTGCGTGATGCGTGTCACGTCCCGCCACGCCCCGCTCCGCCCCGCGGTCTGCACAACACTATTGTCTTTCTAGTTTTTATTGCTAAGGACCCATTTTCCAGTGGCCCTTTGGTCGACTGGCCAGTACCTTTGTCTCTACTTTCGATTTAATTTCATTATTAATTACACTTATAAAACCACACTTATGTATTGAGAAAGTTAATTTTTTTTCTCATTGAGAAAGTTAAAAAATATATAAAGTAAAATAAAAGTACTTTTGATAACAATTTTCATTTCTTAATTTCATTTGCCTATGTTCCTCAAACCAGTGACGGCTATAAACCGTAGGTAAGGAATGACACAGTCTGTCGATAGGTTTCCCCGCACTAGCGGCATTTACTATCGATAAGTCGGTGCAGTGCACCGGGGACATGCACTATCGATGTTTGGACAGCATCGGCTGCGGGCGCCAGCACTCGCCACTTCTGGTGACAGCGGGCACAGCGTGCCGCCGCCCTCGTACGGAAACTTTACATATATTCATCTATGATGATCGAATATAATCTAAACACAACTCAAAGCCTCCCAGTTTCAACGTAAAATACGAGAGGCTAAGCTCGTACATCTATGTATAAATTGTTTAACATAGTGTTTCCCGATCCCCCTTCTCTGCGGTCTATTTGCCAGGAAATTCTAGTACGAGTGGATAGTGTTTAGGGCCGAACTTTGTTTAAGACGGTCTTATTTATTTGATCCGGCACTGGGAGCGGCCAACCTTGAACTTGTGCTACTGCGTGCGCTCGGCGGGAGCCCTGCTCCCCCTCTGCCCCGCTGACGGTGCCCCTCCCCCGCTCGCCCCCGCTGGGACAACAATTAGGCGACATTCCGGCGGCTGCAATCTAAGTGGAATGCCTTTAGGTGAGCGCGATTTATCGGCTGCCACACGAGCGCCGGCGGACACACGCTGTTGGTTGCGAGGTTTCTTTTGACATCTCTTTGAGTGAAATTGCGGTTGCTTCCGGTTATCAAAGATCAAAGGATTATGCTAATATTTGTGTAGGTACCTACTTAATATTAATTTGGTATCTTACCTACACGTTACATGTAATTTCAGAACACAAAGAACTGTTTAAAATATCGCGTTTAGGATGTTATGTATTGCTGCTCCCGCGGGATTGAGAAGTGATGCTGTCTTGTCCCGCCAGATGGCGTTGAAAATGTTGAAAAACGATGCGACACCTATACGTAACCAAACTTACAAGTTAAAAAAATTAAACCTGCGAGTAATATTAAGTGATGTTGCCTTCATTCCTACGTGAAAATATTTCTCGAGACTCAATTTGTCATAATATTTTGCGGGGGCCGATACAAAGCATGCCGGAGTAGCCACCTCGCGTCGCACACTTTATTTATAGCCGTGTGTGTCCACTGTCCACGGGCGAGCTGCAGGAGGCCGGAGCTGGATATAGCTCAGCCGCGGGACACGCTCCGTCGGCGTCTCAACGATGCAACGGCTCACTAATATCTAATCTGAACGAACAGCTTTGTTTTCATGAAAATTATTATTGACTATAACTATTACTATATAACTAGTATACATATATACATTATAGTGACTGATGAATATCAAGAAATTCTAATTATGCGAGAACTGTCTTAGGCAGGGTCATTCCACTAATGAGTGTCGCATGGGACCCTGTCGAGAATGCAAGGTGAGACACAATACCCTGCTCCATCGTCCATCCTCGGCTTCTAATCATCTTGCCACTGTACAAGAACACGATGAAATCTACGTCAATTTTTTAAATCCAAAAACTCAAAACATGTATTAAGTTACATGTAGGAGTATAAAATGATACTCAAAAACTTGATTCTATAAGTATAATTAGAAAAAATAGTTTTACATATGTAGTTATGTACGGGTTGGTGGCAAAAATGGAATAGAATGATGATGACAGTCTCACTTCAAAATTAAACAGTTCTAGAAGCACCTGTCAAAACAAAATAGCAACACTGAACACTGATTGATTAGAAAACTGACAGGCACTTGGCCTGAACAGCAACCAGTACTTATTACCCTCAAAGTGACCTCAGCGGTCTTACTGAATAAATGCTTTTTGACTTGACTATTATCATTATTGAGTGCGTACTTATGTACCTAAATTCCATCTAGTCCATAGTTTTTTCATTAATTATACTCAATACTTTGCCCACATGGAGACAGAGACTGCGTTAACAATTACCGCCCCATATCAGTCCTGACCTCTTTCTCCAAAGTATTAGAAAAAATACTAAATAAAAGACTAACTAATTACCTTGAAAGCTTCAATATAATCTCTAATAACCAATACGGTTTTAGGAAGGGCAAGTCGACAGAGCATGCTGTAGGGGACCTAGTTAATGAAATAGCCCGCAACCTAGACTGTAAGAATAAGTGCCTGGCTATATTTTTAGATTTATCTAAAGCCTTTGACTCAGTCTCAGTGCCGCTGCTTTTGGATAAGATGTCCCGCATTGGAATCAGGGGAGTTGCCTTAGACATATTCAAAAGCTACTTAACAGACCGCAAACAATTCGTTAAATTGGCAGACTATACCAGTACAAAAACTTCTCTCGAATACGGTGTCCCACAAGGAAGCGTCTTGGGTCCAACCCTCTTCCAAATTTACCTCAATGATCTTTGTGAACTCGATCTACCAAATTGCAAAATATACTGCTACGCAGATGACACTGCCCTTCTCATACATGGTAGTAACTGGGATGAGGCCAAGCAGATTGCAGAAAGAACTATGGCAATCGTCATGCAATGGTTAGACAACAATCTACTAACCCTCAACGTTGACAAAACCAAATTTATGACTTTCTCACTTACGACAAGAGGACAACCATCGAAAACTACATTTAACATCAAAAGTCACAAGTGCATAAATCCGACAAATAATTGTACTTGCCCATACTTAACTAGAACAGACTCCATCAAATATCTAGGAGTATACATTGACCCGCTGATAAATTGGAATCATCACATCGATTGCCTGACATCTCGCATCCGAAAGCTGATCTATATCTTCAAGAATCTTAGGTCTTCTGCAAATCCTCCAACGCTCAAGCTGGTATACTACGCATTAAGTGAATCTCTGCTCAAATACTGCATCTCAGTATGGGGTAGCTCAGCTAAAACAAAAATGCTACAGCTTGAGAGGGCACAAAGAGCTGTACTCAAGGTTATAATAAAAAAACCATTTCGTTACCCAACTACATCACTCTACAACGATTATAAAGTACTCTCCGTGAGACAGCTCTTTGTGCTCCAAACCACGCTGCGCATGCACGCTCTGACACCCTACGATTCTAACCTTCAAGACAAAAAAAGAAGATCAGACCGTGTCTGCAAAATAGTCCCCCATAGAACAGACACCTACAGTCGATTCTTCCCTATCCTAGGTCCCCAATTGTACAACAGAATAAATAAAGATATATTTATATATAACCTTACCAGACATGAGCTGAAAATTAAACTTACAAACTGGCTACTACAACTAAATTATAAAACAACTGAACAACTAATAATTTTTAACATAAAATAACTACTTAGGTACCTAATTGCAAAAATGCCTACTCAGGTACTACTTCGCAGTGATTATTCACTGCTTCGTTTCTAATTATCTTATAATATGTAGCTAATATATTATACCTATTAACCAATTTAAATCTGAGACCTAGTGTACATACAAAAACACCCATTTCTCGTACACTCAAACATACATACATCACACAAACAATACACTACACACACAAAACACAACCACACTCACACACACAACACACACTGGAACATTAAAGTACTGTTTTTAGTTTTTATTTTAATTTTAAGTGTAACTACGGGATCCAACTACTGTGGATCCGAATGTAAGACGACAGATGGCGAAGTGAAGTGCACTGAGGGCGGTAACTGACCCCTGAGATACAGTTTCTTAACTAGTTCAGGGGCTGGTTATTACCCAAAGTGCGGAACTCCGTTGTCTGTCGTTTTACATCTCACCTAGTTTTAGTTTACAAAAACGGTTGTCTGGAAGATATCGCCTCGAGCGATAAGACCGCCGATTGCAGGACCTATCCCTATCTAAACCTAGCACCTAAGTACTATCGCTAAGTTATGTAAATGGTTCCTCAATAAAGTTATTATTTATTTATCCACCTAATTACTGGATGTGTGCTGAGTAAAAGAGCTTAATATATTTTTGGTGCAATGATGTGTTGGGAATACACCATTCCCACTATTTATCTCTTCCCAATGCGTGACGTTACTTTATGAGACACTAAAATTATCTATCAGATAAAGCTACTGATTTTGGTTTTCACCGCGCTCTAAAATCTCTACTAGCATTACAAATTACTTATAGAACCCACGTTAGCCACGGCTGTATTCTCTCCTAATATAAATAGCTAATCCCTGATATCTATCACCCACGTGTTTTCATTAAACTAGAACTAGGGCAGAATCACTCGAAGCGGGCTCTTCGTGTAAAATGAGATTTATGGCGAGCAGCGGTAGGTTCAATAGGCACATCATCATCATCAGCGACGGTACCGCTCCGCCAGTGCCGCGCTGTGGTCGGCGAGGGAAGGGTCTCGGAGGGTCGCATTAGTTAAATATTCATAGAGGGCTAAGCTGCCTTATATTAAAACTAGCGCGACCACATCAAGGGGAGATTGAATATCTTAAATGTGTTGTTTCAAAACGTGTTGCCCTGGTTCATCGCGGTGCTCGCAAAGGAACAACATTACAATCGCTTATTATATAATAACTAAGGGATCCCAGGGGTTAGATTGAATAAATGCTTTTTGACGTTGAATTATAATGCATGAAAGTAACCTACCTATATTATGCGGCGTACTGAAATCCTACTTTTTTAAATTCTTCTTGTTATGACACTACTTCTCGAACAGGCGATATAAGTAGTATCATAACAAAAAGAAACAGTTTGCCTGATGCGAGTGAAAACACCGATGGTCACACAAATCAAATACCATTTACGAGTACTTGTACAGTTCTACATACCTACTTTCTATTAGGACCTTGCTCGTATTTGTGCTCACAGGCTTTTGTTTCTTTTGTTGGTGCGACAAACGAGAGTCGAATAAAACCCGTCCGAGCACGAGTCCACATTCGATTACCTAACCCGCCTTAAAATGGTATCAGGTATGAAAGCTCTGGAAACAAGCAGGATCGCCCCGGCCCCGTGCGGGGGTCCCGCGGGACCCGCAGGTAGCGCGGGTGGTGGTCCCTTCGTGTTGTTACAGTGTTAATGGCTGTAATTGGCTAGATTACAATCATAACTTCCAGATAATGTTCGGTTGTTGCTGTAAGTGAAGTTAATTCTATTTCAGGTGTGATTGTACCCCGGGCCCGGGGGCCCGCTTGCCTCGCGTCCCCACAGTCCCCAGGGGTCGCTAGAAGTAAGTTCAACAATAATTTAACTAAACTATGTGCTTGCCGCATCACAAAATTAATTGACTAACCTGTGATGTATAGAATGAAACATTTTGCAAAATGCGGTCAAGTGCCATGCTTAGAGAGTCCGTCTACGTTTCGTTTTTTTTCTTTTATCATCTGGTGAAAGTTGACCCTGCCGGTTTCGTTCCAACCTTGAACCGCGCGGGTAAAGTGGCACTCAATCCTTATGCGCGGCACGTCCTTAACTACGGGAGGGTAGTCAGGATAACATCCGTCGGGTGCTTGTCTAGATTTATGTCGGTTCACCTGAATTATTTGACGCGGGTGCCGCGTCGCCCGGCGCCCGGCGCCCGGCGCAGGACACAATGATGAATAATTCTCTCCATCGGAACATGCGAGCTTTAATAAAACATCGCATTTGTTTGATAAATAAATGTAGCGGCCTATCGTTCGGCGGGTGAAGTTTGCTCATAAAACATTTTTTCACGTTTACACCATAACTCATTCTATAGAAGTTATTCGAGCAATTTCTAAATTTTTCATGAGGTGTATAAGTAAAATGAATTACGAAAGCTCGAGCCTGCGAGAGGAAGCGGGGGGGGGAGTGGGGTTGCAGGAGGGGGGATGTTAGAGAGTAATTGAGCAATAACTCAGGGCGCGGCGATCGCGTCAACAATGTGCCGGCAACTATGCGCCGTGTTCCAGCAAAAATGTGTATGCAGATAACCGGCGTGCCTCACATTATTTATGAGGTATTTCACTTACTTCCGCATGTTCCTTCATAAGTCGATCGTTGCGAGCATCACGCTATATTCAATATGAAAATGTCGACGTTTAAGGTGTTAGGAGATCGTTGAGAAGTGATAAGCGGATGAAACAGCGGGCAATTGAATCTGTTCGCAAGTTTGTTTTAAAGTGTTGTATCCCCATTTACGTATTCCCGCTACGTGTTGCGGGCAGCTGCAGCAACCGGCCGGCTATTGGCCCGCGGAGCATCGTTATCAATTTCCAAAGACAATAACCGGGATCGTAACCGCGCTCTAGCATCCATTACCGACGAGTTAATTAGCCAATATCTGGAGCTTGCTGCTATTCGCACGGAGGCCAGATGTGTATGAAGATTTTCATTACGACATTAAACCTTTTCAGAGTGACGTATGGCCCTGATCCGTGAGCAGGATTGTGCCTCATGAGTTTTAGTGCCACTTAAAACTATCCCTTTTCACTTACTTTTCTATATTTCAACACCTCTAGCTAAATAAACGAAGGCCCTTTCTTTACTAGATGATCTACAAAGCACTTTTGTAGTTACGCACGTTGCATTTGGGACTTCAAGTATGTACCTAATTAATAAGTATCTGGAATACACAGAAACCAAATAATGTTACCCTTTCTCTGTCGTGACCCATGTTTTCATCAGCCATCAGCTCGCTAACTCAATCTGCGTCTCCACGAGGCGTCCGCATCGGCGCGCAACTTTCTAATGATCTCTGCAAATGACTGAAGCGCGACAAAACAAGATAATGCTATTAGACGCCGCACCCGGCTTCGCCCGCTAACACGATTTAATAGCATTTACACACACACCTGATGCTTAGCTAACATTCCAACAAAACTTTCGTAAAGAGGTTCAATCCAATTAGGCTTATTACAAACATGCTCGTAGTATCACAGTAGGATCAGAAATAGAGACTTTTACAGAAATAGAGCTTTCAGACAATTCTACGTGATCCGAATATGGTAATTTTCTCTCGATCTACATTGATTTTTCTCTTTCTATTGCTATTTGTCAAAAGAGAATCTGTGGTTCTATGTAACCAATAAACAGAGTGTTGTACATTACTCGTATAATGCGTGAATAATCCAACAGTTTCCCGACGCATCAAGTGATTGTAACATCTCTCACGTCTCGCGAGTGACGTCACGCGTCACACTCTCCCAAATTATCCCGGTTTAGCTGTATTTGTAGACAAAGTGACACTTTCATGTCTTGTTTGAGAATGATAAAATAGGGTCGATTCTAAATTGTGCGTGAACCCAAATGTTTGCTCAAACTGAGCACAAAGGTAAATCCCGACCGAAACTATCTCGCTGATCCTCTGCGGGCGGAGGTCGCCCTGGCCCTGGCCCTCTGGTCACTGGTGTGTACGAGTGCGCTGCTGGTGCTACTCTTTGTACAATAGAGGAGC
The DNA here is from genome assembly GCA_963565295.1 of Epirrhoe alternata. Classification (NCBI taxonomy): domain Eukaryota; kingdom Metazoa; phylum Arthropoda; class Insecta; order Lepidoptera; family Geometridae; genus Epirrhoe; species Epirrhoe alternata. Next base: position 14,582,028 of record OY751377.1, on the reverse strand, counting down.
TGCAACATACATCCAATTATGATAACGTACATACAAGATTGTGATTAATATTGCCGATAAAAATAATAAACATACATGGCATTATCGCAATGACGTAGCATTTCGTAGAGCATACTACGCCGTAGCAGGACGTAGACTCGTAGCGAGCGGTTAATAAATGAATGCTCAGTAAAGTTCATAAGACTGATTTGTTATTTTTTGAAGTAAGAAGTTATTTAGGCGCGTTGGGCATTTTTGAGATGAGAATAAATTCTTGGATTTGTCTCGAAAAGGTCACGTGACTGCTCACCGACCGACACCTAATAGTAGCGCCATCTAGTTCTGTACTGTAAAACTTACGCCAATATTTTTACATTTCTAAAAGCTAGGACTAAACGGGTCACTTTCGATATTTTTCGATTTCCTAACAATTCAAAAAATACACTACGCACCTGATAGTTCAAGTTTTCACTTCTTTCGGCACTCCCGGGAGTGCCGCGGTTTTTTTTGTAGGAAAGGATCTAGGATTGAACAATATTTACGGTCTAAAAGGCATTTGGAACGGTCAGTGTTTACTGTCGGCGAAGCTGTTTGGACAGCGACTCGAGTCGCGGACCCTCGTTATCTGACCTCAGCCCCCCCCTTCCCCTACCGCCGCCCCCACTCGCACCCGTCCCCAAAGGATTACTGCCATTTTATTTCCCGCAGAAATGTTGTTACATATTGAGGAAGCGATTTGCATCCATCAATGCAAAGCCAGCGCGAAAATTGAAAAGTTTTAACGCGATTGGTTTTATTTCTGGCGATGTAAGACGGTGTTATTGGAACGCATTAGGGCGCTGCGGGGGGCCGCAGGGGCGAGGAGGCCAGGGGGCTACAAATACCGCGGACACTCAATGAAACTCCATACATATAGCTAGTTTACTAACACACACCTTAAACACTCTTATTATGAACACGAGGAAAAAAAGAACGCAAAGAAACGCGGGGAGTCTCGGTAGGCGAGGCGTACCTGGCACCTAGTATTAAGAGCTGGCATTGGGGAGAGTGCTGTTACTTTTGACGACATGAAGATCAAGTATCATCAAAAGCTGCACCCTGTGATAAAATAAATATGTGCCTACGTAGTTCGCGGAAGGAGCTTTTTATCCACCGTTGAATTACCTCGTGAAAACTTTTGTCTCCATCAGGAAATTCATGATTCTTAATATGAACTGTTTTCTCGCCACGCTTTCTTTTAACAAACATACTAATCATTTTTTGAAAAGGACAACGAACCACTTGGATTGAACCGTGACAGTCGTGACACTATCCCACGCGGTCAACACGGCTTTAGTGTAGATGGAATCAACCAATATTTGCGAAAACATGACATAAGAACCACTTATAATAGGTTATTAACATAAACAAACTTAATGATTAAACGAACTTACCTGTGAGTGAAGTTCTATCATAATTATGCGAACGTCTGGTCTGAATAGATTATAAGAGTATTATGTATATAAACTACTTGTAGTCTCGCGATTAGTGAGCCAAATCAACACTGAAGTTAGGAAAATGCTTTGCTATGGATGTCATTGTCATCCTTTTAAAAAATTTTAGGGTATCTGTGTATCTGTAGGCCAATGTCATTTAGTTAGTAGTAAAATACGCAAACAGATCCTGGACCTCATTGATGTAGTATAGTATTACCGTAATGTTACCTATATTGGGAGTGTTGCAACCACGATGGGTGGGCGGGATACTAATCTATTCAGACCAGACGTTCGCATAATTATGATAGAACTTCACTCACAGGTAAGTTCGTTTAATCATTAATTATGCTTCACGTCTGCTCTGAATAGATTATAAGAGTATTATGTATATAAACTACTTGTAGACCTTGAGAGTTTTTACGGGAATAACATCAATGAGGAATTCAACCCATGCCAGTCTTGCGAAATAACAATGTTTATATTTCGACCATTTATAAGTTATGTAGATACCTACCTACCAGGCTTGGAATAAGGATATACCTTAACTTACTTCGTCATCTAATATGTGTATTTAATTTAATGAGTTTCTATTGTCAAGATTGACCACAATTATAAATTATTACCAATAATTCAAACCTTTATAACAATTTTCAGTTAATAAAAATTATTAATAGATACTACTTATAATAGTTTTCAATGATACTATTATAGGAGGAAAACGTGTTGTAGATACGCAGAGTATTTAATAAACTTGGTAAATTGATTATGAATCAACTTTGGATATATATACCTACTTATGTAAGTATGTAGGATTATTAGTAAGTAAATACATTAACATTATTAGCTATTAAACTATGAATAATAGATAAAGGTCTATGATACGGGCGAGCAAAGGTGGAGATGCAATCGATCCAGCTTTCAGTAAATGTCTATTGGTGGATGGTACCCACGGATTTAGGTACCTATCGACCAACAGTGATGCCGAGTGAGAGCGCGTGCAACTCGTGACGCGCGCGACCACGGCTGTTGTATGTAATAACACAGCCGAAATGTCGGAAAAAAATAAATATAAAAATAAATAAATAATGGTAAAAACGCTATAAAAATATGTACTTATAACTAAAAATGTACTTATAACTTTACTTTACTAGGTAAAGTTATTTATTTTAACTGAACTGCCACGATACAGGCCAAGCCCCCGTGCGGGGCTCGCGGTGAATTATTTACAATATTTAATCGTAATAAATTGAATTGAAGTCCTATAGATTGTTTTTTTTTTTTTTTTTTAACATATTACGGATATTTATATATTTCGGATCTTATTTAAAAATAAATAAGCCTGAACGTATTGTTTGGACTAATAACCCTTGCGAGTACAGTACTCGTAGTAGTAGCATTTAGGTTCGTCGTTCTGTCAAGACTTTCTTAGGAAATTTAATTTTAGATAGAATACCTACCACAAAGGCTAAAGCTCCAAGACAGGATTTTAATATAATATCAAGGTATCTTAGAGAGTGAGTACTTATACAAAATCGTAATTTCCAATGTTGCATTTTTGACGAAACACTTTAATTTTTTATGAAAAATATAAGTCATTAGGTAAATACCTAAATATTTAATATTTGCCCTAAGACAGAACTCTAAGGTTATAAGGATGCGAGATTGACTCGAATTTGAGGTACTTAGTTGGTTACCTAAGCTATTAAAATAAGTCCTTAAAAAGTATCTTAGAGCTTGTTCACATTGAATACGGAATCGTGTTTTTTTTTTTTTTTTTACGATTCGTGTCGATCTATTTTTTTTGTCATAATCATAAAACATTCACGATGACTTTTGACGAATCGTCAAGGGCGTATCCCGTGTGAATGCACCTTAATTGTAGGACACAATTAAATGACTTTCATTTAAGTAGGTAAGTACCCATTCAAAAAAATGATAATAATAAGACTTTCACAAAATAACCTCACCACTTTAATATGTAAATAATAACATATTGTTTCATTAAACTGGCTGATAGTGGTGTCAATAAAATATTATTCAAAGAGAATTGGGATGCTTAATCTTGATAGTTTTATTGGCCATAGGGCGCGCCGCCCCGGCAAAGCAACCGAGATTCCTCGAGCTTCATCTGCGATTATATTTCCTAAATGATTTATCATTCAAAATACTTAGTGGCAAAAAATAGGGAGATAATAGAAAAAATAGATAGATCTATGACAATCTATGACCCTGAATGGATCTATGGCAAACGCCTCTGGAAGTCATCATATAAATGAATTAATAGGTGTCCACATCATATTTACGCGACTGGTAAATTGGATCCTAGCTGATTGAAATATAATTTAAATAAGTATGTTGAAAAAAAATATTACACGAATGGATATTAAACTTAAATACCTATAATAGAAAAGCCACAAAAGGGTCGTTTCGTAATAGGTACTTGGGTAAGGTATTGAATAACACCTAGTACTTCTACCACCTGCATAAGTACCTAGGTATAATAAATATATTTGATACCAATCATTCTATTCGTGTAGAAAAAAATTCCAAGGAGCTGTCAATAGATGCGAATGCCTGAAAGTTTTAAAGAACCTTAAGATTATGCACTGACCGCTACCCATACACATGATTACACCCGTGATTACACCCCATAGTTGAGCGTCAGCAAAATTTTAATGATGCTGTTTGTTAAAATTATCCATAAACTCATAATAAAGGCATTATAATATGAATCAGGTAAATTGCTGTATCGGTTAATTATTATAATTACGAGCTCTCTCGAACATCATGACTTTTGAGGGTAGGTACCCTCGTTTACACCATTTTACTAAAATGGAAAGATTCGTATATCTTATTATAAACATTTAAATATTTTTTCCACCTATGTATAATAACCTCAACCTAGGCTGTATTCTGTGACCTAGGTAGGTATGTAAACAAGATGAGATGATAGTTTCAATAAATTACGAGAAAACGACGCATGATGAATTGACGATCGGATGTCGCAGTCAAGGCATGTACATACTTATTTAAGTTGTATACAACTTAAAATTATCAATCACTTATAATTAAAAATTATAAGGGTTTAAGGAAGAAGCACGTTTCTCCATAATGTCGTAAACAAACTTTATCTGTATCTGAATAAGACTGATTATCGGGTGTAGTGTTAATACACCGGTTATAAAGAAATGTAGGTAATTTTACATATTTCTTATTCAAAAAAGAATATACTGTCTCCCGTAATAAGAAGCGCTCGTGTAGCTTGCTTAACTCGTTTAGTGCCGGCCCGCCGAACGGCGGGATGAAGTTTTTGACTCGCATGTATGGCGGCAGTAATACCAATGTATGGCGGCGGCATGGGGGGGGGGACGTTACTTTCTAGAGTGGCGATCAATGAGTTAATCGAAATTAAGCAACGTTCCGGCCCGTCAGCATTTGGATGGGTGACCGCCATTGGCACTTTCATTTATGAAATGAGATTGTCAGCTGAGCGCTTTCGCGCTTCGGGGAGCCCGTCAAAACGTCAGTCCCGGCCCTCCAAACCGTCAAACCATGACGGAGGCTACAAAGGCGGCCCAAAAAACACCGTCACCAGAGCCGGGCACAAACTATAGGTTCGATGCAGTACATACTACATAAATCATAATACTGACATTGATCAAAATATGGAGGCAAATATCTGTACTCATCTGGAGGTGCTAGTAGCGAGGAAGACGTCCTGTGGGCTCGACGAGAATAGTGGCGGAAGTACGTGCGCGCGCTTCGTCCTTCGCGCGGGGCGCGTAGGGCGTCGGGTTGCTTCGCGTTCCTTGGCGCGGCGGCGGCGTGGTGGCGGCGCGGCGCGGTGAGACAGCGCCGCGGCTATTGCGCCGACCGGCCTTGTCATAATCAGCCATTTATTGGCCGAATTTGCCATTTTGATCAATTCCTCCAAGTATAGTTGACGGTTCAATTTATTTCATTACAGCAGTCTCCTACAGCAGGGTATACTGTTATCAGACATAATAGGTACCTACAAAGGTTAAATTTCGAAGGTAGGTATTTTGAAAGTACAAAACTCGCCTAATTCATTGGCTCTTCTGTAACGATGTAACGGTCGTAGGTAGGTATGTAGGTTTAGTCGGCTAGCAAATTTGCCTCTTATGCACCTACTTAATAAGGTACAAGAAGTACCTAATAATGTTAACTTGAAAAGGTTAGGTCATAGTTCCCAACGAAAAAGACGCCAACCGTAACTTCGGTGCTTCGAGACAGCCCCAGTGGCAGCTCAGATTGCAATTAAAAATTGTAGGTAAATACCTACGCGGAATATTCACATAGTATTCTAAATAGAATGTTGGTATGAAAGGTATGGTTACAAACCCCAATGGTAGGAACGCAAACCTGTTTTATTGCATCAAGACATGCATAAATGTATGTAGGTAAATACCTGGACACGATTTTCCATACGTCAACACGTCTTTGTAGAAACCTCATCGATACATGTCGATACATGATACTCATAAATACTCGTATTAAACCCACCTTCCGGCTTCCAGTCTCTCAATAAAATGTAGTCTTAAATACGAACATTTTGAAGTAGGGTGCTTCAAGACACAGAGGCTATTCAATCACTCGATAGTGAACCTTATTATCTGATTAACATCATGTTTTATAATTTCATATGCCTAATGCATTAATAGGCTTCAGAGTCGGTCCAGCCGGGTTGAGGTGACGTTGGATACGTCCAGCACACTTCAAGAAATTATCGACACTTTTTTCACATTCACATATTTTGCACTGCAAAACATTTACACTAAGATTATTTTGGAATGTTTTCACGCATTCCAGCACACTGCGAAGAAAGAAACACAAGAAAGTAAAGTGTTGAGTTGAGCACTAAAAAACGAATGACATTGGCCTACAGATACACAGATACCCTAAAATTTTTTAAAAGGATGACAATGACATCCATAGTAAAGCATTTTCCTAACTTCAGTGTTGATTTGGCTCACTAATCGCGAGACTACAAGTAGTTTATATACATAATACTCTTATAATCTATTCAGAGCAGACGTGAAGCATAATTGCTTTGGTACAATACTCAGTGGAGTGGATGGCTGCACACTAGCGGCATAGTGTATATGACATGCCTGTTACGCGATACAATTCAATTACTATTAGCTGAGAGTAGGCCGTAGGTATGTGTAGTGTGTGTATTGTGTGTAATTGAGCACTTGCCTGTGATTGCGGTTCATGTATAAATAGTCAATATTTGAATTTAATTACGTGAACGACGCACAATTAAATTAGTGTTTTTCACTTGTGTGATGTCAAAACAATAAAATATTTGGACATATAAATCATTTCATTTCATTTGAAAATTCAAATTTTAACCTGAAAGGTGCCTCCAAATTCTCACTAATAACACAAAAATACAAACAGTGCTAATTTATCTGAACACTTTCATCAGCTTCTACGCCACCACTCAAAACACCGGATAGTGACTAAGATGCAAGACTTTATGCTTCTATTTTTTACCATATCTCGTCAAGTAGTCAACGAAACCCATTATTTTTTAAATGGACCGATTAAAATGTTCATTGTGATGTAAAACAGAGATGTCGGGGAGTGGGCGGGGGAGGCGCGCGGAGGGGAGGGGAGAGGTAAGACGGAAAACGCGGGTAATCAGAGAATTAATTGATTCGCGATGGGAAAGGTAGGTACCGGCGGTCGACCGCGGGTTATTGAAAAATCTGTTAATGAAATCGATTGTTCTGTTTTCGGGGGATTGTTCCCTCGCCATTGTCGGACAAGTATTTTTATCTCTTTTGTATCTCGAATTTTAAACAGGAAATTCCTGTAGGTCTTTTGTTTCAGTTTGCGCAGCCGAAAATAATTAAAAATTCTCAATTCAGGTCAAATGTGGGTGTTGCTTTTGTTATTGAGACTTACCGAGCCGCGTCCCGGGCGCGGTGGGAGCGCGCCGCACGCATCGCTCTGAGCCACGTACCTACTGTACTCGTATGTGAACTAAACGCTTCCTTGGCAAATAATTCACAAGAACTAGCAGCTTTTAAGTGCCCTCCAGACGAAGATCTAAACTTTATTTTTACATTTTCTTTTGAAAACAAGCCATCTATTCTGGAAAACAAACTTTATTGCCTTAAAATACAGGTGAAAATGGGTTGTTTATGGGTGTCGTTTGCATCGTTTACGGGCGCCTGGAGAGTTTCCGAATGTCTTGTGCTCGCGTTTCGCGCATAATCCAGCTTCCGGGCCGCATCGCCTCCGCGTCGCACGAGCGTCGCGTGCACATCGGATTCGAGGGAAATCTAGCTACGGGTCAGCCTAGCTTTTGTATATAAAAACGAACGTGAAAAAATAGCTAGTTCATGCTATGTGACTACTAATTAGGCATCATGACTGAATTTTGTGTGTGACTATGATTTAAGTGATAAGTTTAGTGGATGCAACATGATTTGGTGGATCTATTAGCAATTAGGTTAATTGTAAAGCCTAATTACCGTTCTCTCCAGATAGCATAATATAATACAATTGGATTTAGCTTAGTGTAAACTATCACTAATACCGGCCAAGTGGTAGAGTGAGCTAGCTGTCCTCGCGGCGCCGGCGCGGGCTCCGCCACTAACCGCGCGGTTGGCTGAGGGCGTTCCATTTTTAATTCGCGTCGGAAGTGCTTTCCGATGGAAGGATTCATTCTGCTTATGAATTACTTGAAAAGGATTTTCTATTTTGAGATTCTTGAAACAGTGTTAGTAATATTTTATAATTATTTTCAGTAATAACTTGAATTTGATGTATTGTTGACAGAGTTTTTAGGCCTCATGGAAATATTTTGCCTAATTCTGCTGTTGCAGGCTAAATATCGATGAGATTTCCCCCCATCGATCCATAGGACATTACAAGGGTATATTAGTAGCACAAAGTGATACCTAGCTGTTACCGTCGTACGCTCAATAACGCTATGCACATTGTATTACGTTCTAAGCACTGAATTTCATCGTTTAGTTAGTTTGGGTATTGAATGTTGAATAGGACTATTACAGTCAGGTACGTCGAATCCAATTATTCGAAACAGTTAACGGATGACAAGGCCAAGCATTCTATTCAGTGAGGCGGAGGGAAACGCGGATTCACTTGATATATCAAAATTATGTATAAACCTGATTATGTATGCATGAACAATGAACATCGTGTACTAACAGAAAGGTAAAACAAACAAACTTACCTATTTTAATTTTTAAACCTTTAATATTCATAAATGAGTTACATATTAACAACGTAAAAAATATACTTACGCATCATTTATTTATTTCTCATCGTCTAGGTGTGTTACAACTGCCGTGGTGGGAAGACAATGTCGTGGGCGCGAAGTTTTCATAAAGTTTATTTTACGTGTCAATTATACTCTTACTTACTACATTTCTTTTCATCTCTGCTCCGTTTTGCGAACATTTTATCTAATTTGCTTGTTTTACTGGAGACAGTATAATGTTTTAGAAATTGATGTGAGATTTCACTAGCCCGATATCACATTGATATTCGTTAATGCTCGTACTACGATTATCGTAGTACAGTAGAGTTAATTTAACATGTGAATTATAAATGTGGGGGCAAGCCATCGCATTATCGTTCCGGTCAGTTTGTTTGCGCTCGGTGTAAACTGTAAATATGCGTTTCCAATATAAACATGTACAAAATTAAATTACCTTTGGTGATTAATTTTGGTTGTTTTACGGCGCGAGGTGCGGTCGCCGCCGCAATCCAGCCGCCTGCAAGGAAATCTTCTATTGTTTTTGACAATCTATAACAATCAGTAAATAAACAAACGATTTAAGCCCCCTCGCAGACTGCAGACTTTTTATCGGCCGATAGTTAAGACGGAATATACTTCGGCTCGTAATGAGTATGGAGAAGTATAGCCCGTCTCAACTATCGGCCGATAGAAAGTCTGCAGTCTGCGAGGGGGCTTACTGTGAGCTAAATAATATGTGTTTGATGCACGCTGCTGTTTCAGTAAAATCTAAGTGTTGTGTTAGTTGAAAAGGGACCACTACCACTGTATCCCCTATGCGCAGTAGACATTCTCTTAGATTAAGTTATTAGAGATTGATGACAGGTTAATATAACAATGCGAGTGGAACATTTTTCACGTTACACTTGTCTCCACTTCGAGTCAATAGCTATGATTTGTTGTTAGCATAAATAAAGCGATCCCGAAGGTGCGGCCCTCAAGTTTGTGGTAATGGATTTCGCGAGCAGATCGCGGGATTTGTTTAACTCAGTGCACTCATCCCCCCCCCCCCCCCCCAACCCTGCCAGGCTTCTTCAGCCCCCTTAGTTCCGCACCGCGTTGTAAAGAGCAATTTGTCTACAACTGCATTTGAATATGACAATTTTATCGGTCGATTTTTAATGTAATCTTATCTACTGTTTGAACTTCATATAATGGAGAGCTATGTAATGATGACCCTCCCTGTAAGTATTAATCATTGAGGCTCAAAGCGTTGAGGACAAAAGTACCTTAAATCAGCGAGCTTGTATGTAAAATGAGATGAGCGTTAATAAGATAAAATGTGTGTATCAAGTCTTGACTTGATACACACATTCTACAGCATGCACCGATACTGTTTGCTAAGACCCTTGGGTCTTAGCAAACAGTATCGGTGCATGCTGTATTAGTGGCTACAAAAATACTAAACATAAGGCGTATAAAAATCGCTGTGATCTCCAGAACTGTACCAGCTGGGCCCGGGGGCAGATTAATTGTGTTTTACAAAGTGAAGACGAACTTCGTAAGTTTTTAAAAGGGGTTGCAATATTGTACGCGTTAAGCGAATCTAATGATACTGGAAAATCTTAACGTTTTACAAGCCATTTCGCAAGGAACAATAAATTAATTACAGTTTAATCACATATTCCATGTTTATTCCAAAGTCCTTCCAAATAAGGTTCTACTTTTTTGGTTTAGAGTACCTAACAAATAACACTTTAAAACTTACAATTACTTATTTTAGTGTTCCAGGCTACGAGTTCATGCGTTCCAATGAACGCGTAGCCTGCAGCAACATTTAATAACAGCGAGTCGATGTCAAATGTATACGCATACATTTCGTCGATGTAAAATGTATTGACATTGACATATGACATCGACTCGCGCGAGCCTGGAACGCGTGAGCGCGTTGCCTGGAACGCGTACCTAGTCCGTACGCAACTTGATGAATTGGTATTTGATAGCCGTTAGTAAAGGTAAACGTTTACATCTCAGTGAGTATTGTGCTCTTGTATACTATAGATATGATCGACCAGATTACTACTTGGTCGCCTGCGCCCGTCGCCGCAGATTTTTCGCAACCCTTTTTAGGGTCCCGTAGTTCCCTTATATTCAGTCTATCTGCTTGCCTCTGTTCGTGGTTTCTCTCAGCGTGCCATTACTGAAAATGCTATGCTCTTTTGTGGTCATGCCGATTGCGCTGCAAGTCCTCATCATCATCATCTCCTGCAAACTGATCGTCAACTTCTCTTCCTGGGTAGCCATAGCTACGGGTACCCTAGCAACGAGAAACAGGAGAACATCACCCAGGTCTGAACGCTGCTAGGGTTACAGCCATTAGCAAATATTTAATTAACAGTATACACCCATATCGGGGCTTCAGTAATTGATAATCAATATCCCGGTAATCTGATTGCGGGGAACCGAGAGCTCTTCACTTCAAGTTGTGTCTCGAATTTCATGATGATTGATTTAGCCGTTCGTCAATCCCCACCCTCTCACCCCATAATATTTTTTAATAAAGAAGTGGACATGGTTTACGGTTCTAAGGTCAGACATAACCCGCTTATCAGACAATAAATCTAAGTTTGCTTTGATTTTTTTATTTTGATATATTACTCTTAACCTCCCGTGTCCCGTGGGCGAGGGATTAAAATCTCGCTTCGCTTTCGATTGACTTGTTTCTCTGCTTCTGAATATAATTTAATGTTTCTCTTTAATGTTTCATGATGGGTATACCTACAACATAGTGAATGACAAAACTCGTGAACGAACTAGGCATGCCATGGCATGCTAACAGTGAAGCCAAGCTGTGAAAAGCCAATTGAAGATTCCACCTTCAATCAAAGTTATAGACAAAATGTTGTTCTGCTAAATTGTGAACCAACAATGGGGCCGGGTCCGTGCGGCCGGCGCATTAGCGGCCGATTACACGCTCTCCGCCTAATGCCGTGTGAGCGTCGCGTTAGCGCGCAAATTGCTTGTTTTCTAACCTGCAACACAGCCGAGTGCAGTTTAGCTGCTTTAATACCCACCTATTTAACACCATATTAGGGTTGTAAGCCCTCACACCACCTTTTATGGTACTAGTATTTACTTATTTCAGATCTTTTTATTTTTCATTGTATTAGGTATTACTTCTCGTATCCATGGTCCGAATCGAAAGCTAGATTTCCATTAAGTGCTCTTAGAACAAAGTTGATTATTAAGTTACGTTGAATTTAGATCCAATTGATTAGATCTATCTGTGTACCAACAATAATCAGGAGCTCGCAGTCACTAAGTGATGCTGGCTCCGTGCAAGCTGGCGACGCGCGACACGGCCCGGCTGGCTGGCGGGGGCTGGGATCGCGATACACTCGCCCGCGTTGTGTTTGAATATGCTAATCCCCAAATTGCCGGTTTAATGCCGAATATGTTTTATCGTGAATACACCTTATCGAATAATAAAAATGTTTGCAGTGCATTTTTATCTAAAAATTCGGGGATTTATTCCCCTCGCGAGTTTGTTCACATCGTGATTCGTCCTAAGCGCGTCGTTCATTTTCTGAAATTCTAATTTAAAGTTAACTCAACTTTGCCGCCACAAAAGCATTGCACATAAATAATTCGAACAAAACTTTTATTTAATGAACGGTGAACAAACAAATAACTAAGCCGTTACCCTTCACGCTAACGACTGCAAAGTCGAAGTGTTGTGAGAACTATTAAAACCTTTTGAGAGGTAATTTATTCGGAGTTGCAAAGTTGAAAGAATAATAGTGTGTTGTCTGTGACAGCTCAAAGCCCCCCCCCTCCCCCCTCCCCCCTCTGGGTCCTCCTGGTGTCTCCGAGCCATTAATTAAAAGCTGCTCGCTTTGTCCGGCGCTATTGAATTGTATTTAAGGTCGTTAAGATGCAGCCGGCCACAGTGCAGATCATTAAGAAGTGGGTCAAGACGAGTCGGCCGCAAGCGCGCACTGCCAGCGACCGCGGCGCCGCCTGCCACAGTAATCACCACTTTAGAATGGAATACACAAGATATACGACTGCTATCTTATCAAGTTATTACGAGTATTAGTTATCACGTTTCCTGACATTGAAAGTGTTGCCGCCAAAGGTGGGAGGCATAGCACGCAGGTCATACGCCACAGACAGTGTTTAGGGAAGTACTAACCTATATAGATAATCTATCCCTATTCATTCTACATCTACTCACTGAATTGTCGTATTTTCATGTAGTTTTAAATCCTGTGCTAGTTAAACCTCATGCTTTCTCACTGTTAAAGTTTCAAGTTTGTTACGCAGCGGGTTCCCTCCGTGTTGTGAGCCTGGACAACGTTCCGCAGCCGCATCCGCCTTCGCCGGGCAACGTGACGTTCACCTGAGACCAACGGTTGGTCTCAGGTGAACGTCACGTTGCCCGGCCGGTGGGGGGTTACCCGCCACTCTAACCTAAGTTACCTCTAAAATGTTTAGCCTTTCTTGGTAAACTGACCCGTTTGGGCTTCTCAGCGATCTTTTCCAAAAGTGAGTTTAATAAAAAAATAGAATAAATTTATTTATAAAAAAAATGTACAGAGAAAGTAAACGACCTACAAATACCTAAAAAATTTTCAGAGCTCATTGGAAATGAAACATTGGCTTGCTTTAGTCTACTTTACGAGTAAACATTGGTGTTTTGTCTGAGAACTCTGGCAAACATAATTCAACAAAAGCTTTCGCTAGCATCACAACATAATTTACAACGTCGATAGTGCAAACTTCCTCATTGAATAAGCAACTTTGTACCGCGCTAATTTGCGCCTCGATCCGCTTTCAGCGCGTCCCGTGAAATATGGCGCTTGCAGTTGCACCAGGGAATATCTCATCATACAACATATTGAATGGAAACTCCTCGCACCGCACCAGTCAAGACTCCTACCCCATATGCTGCGTTCTTTTGTACAAGGAATACCTACATTGCACACATAGATGCCCTGTATATTTTTTGTCACTGTCACGCTTGTGTAAGCATTTTATAACTGCTGCGTTTGTATGGTGTTTGCTCGAGTGTCCGGGGTGTGGCTGCGGTCCCACCAGCGCGGGGCACAGCCACTAAATCATCGACAGCGCTTGTAAACTCCTGACGCGGTTGTGCTCACAAAGTAAAATTAATCTTCAGCAGCTATCATCCTGATGCGTCGTGAATATGATGTGGCCCTGCGCTGTTATTAGAAGAATGTCCTAGCAAAATACAATACCTACCTGATTATTACGGGATTGATGAGTAAAAGTTTTAAAAATTGTCCATTATCAAAAGTGACAAACCTGCCTGGTAGAGAGTGATAAAACCGCTGATTGCATAGCGTTGTTCAGATATTCAAATTTATTGCATTGCATTTTCATATGATGTGCAATAAAGTATTCTATAAAATAATATCTAATGTGTAACAAATTTATTCATCGCTAATATCATTTGACCCATAATTATCTGCAAACAAGTACCTAATGTTTCAAACAACACAAATATCCCGAACGAGTCATGTATGATTCATTATAACAAATTTGCTCATTTTCGTTCTGTTGTATTAGTGGCTAGCACTAGTTTGACCGTTTTCGCCGCACACAACTGTGTGAGTCCGTTAATCCTATTAAATATTATAAAGGCGAAAGTTTGTAAGTATGGATGTATGGATGTATGGATGTTTGTTACTCTTTCACGCAAAAACGGCTGGACCGATTTGGTTGAAATTTGGTATGTAGATAGGTGATACCCTGGATTAACACATAGGCTACTTTTTATCCCGATATTCCCGCGGGAACGGGACTTACGCGGGTGAAACCGCGGGGCGCAGCTAGTAAAAAATAAATAAATAAATAAATATAAATAATGCTGGACATTTCACACAGCATCATCTAGCCCCAAACTCAGCAAAGCTTGTAATATGGGAACCAGATAACTGATATACTACTTATATACTTTTTGTTTGTAAATACATACATAATATACATAGAAACACCCAGACCCGAGATAAATATTTGCAGATCATACAAACATTTATCCCGCCGCGGGGATCGAACCCGCAACCTTCTGCGTCCCAAGCGGGCTTTCACCCACTGCGCGACAGAGGTCGTCATGAAACAATATAAGCTATATTTCGTAAGATTTTTCATATAGAATGGTCACTCCTCACCCCGAACCTATTGAGACTGGCACTCCTGAAATATACAGTTTGTGGTGTCATTAGAATTAAGTTATAATACAGCGGCGTTTGATGTTTTGTCGAGAGTCCGAGACGCGGTGTTGGGACCAGTGCTTGCTCTCACAGGCTTTGTATTACCCTGTTCTCGCTGCGGCTGGAACGGCGCTCATATTGTGTGCTATGGCTGTATTAACGGGCTTGTTTGCTAATCAAAGCAAACAGGCGCGGGCTGGCGAGTGACCACGGGTTTTGGCTACAGCCCTTGGCACACACGACTTGTGCGAAAATAACCGCACACACCTTTGAAGCAAAATAAGAAAAAAAAAGATAAAAATAATAATACAAAATATGGTACTCAGATGCAGGACACCTGTGTTGAGTTGGGTGGTGATGGTCGCAGGAGAAAACTTTGATGAAGTAGTGGTGAAAAACCTCAGAAATCTAGATCTAACTCATAATACTCGAAATTTTACTCAATAAAATATTACAAAAGAACGCCGAGTAATTTTGGAGGAAACATGAATTCAAAGCGATACAGATTCCGCGGTTCCGGCTGCGGGATAGAATTCGTACTTGTGACCTTCCGTTGTGTCGGCCTAACCTACTGTGAAATGGGAAATTACTTCGGCCTATTTAATGAGTTGCTGGACAAAACAGTTGCTCTTATTTGAGAACAGAACGGCTACGAACAAACGGTTTGTAAATGAAAACATTGTGTATAAATCACATTGTTTCAAAATCTTTCTGGTGTTGCGGATTTAAATTGTTTACAATTTGGTTGAGTGAGTGGGCTGTTAACAAATAAAAAGAAATACATAGGTACGAGTAATCAGAGATGGATAATAATAATATTTTCGCATCTACATGAAATGCCACTATTGGACAAAAAGGCAAAAGCACACAACTTTGTTTAATCTCTGCAGGTCTGCCGATGTAAAATGTCAACTGTCAAATGTATACGATTATGACCCGTCCGTACAAGGCTTCACTCTACCACCTAAAATGCGTCTGAAACCCGATCCGCATCATCTTCCGCACGCCATAATGCATCCAATATTAACAATATTTGAGGCGTGACGGGAGTTTGTAAAAAGCCGCGTGCGATAATGACATAACTTTTGTTCCGGAATCCGGCCGGGCGGCGGCGGCGAGCCCGCGCTGACACAACGCTCCATAAACACAACAGACATGCTTTGGAATTTTTCGGAACCATAGCTTGAGGACCACAGCTGGTTTACTTACTCTACGACACACAATTTAGATCGCTTGAGCTACCGGAAAACTCATAGAAACTTTTGGAAAAATCCTATTAGTTCTGCCATATCACAATTCACAGGCAAATTAACGCATAGTTTGGGGGTAAGGTGTAGTGTATTTCCCCCAATCTATGGTAAAGAACCAGTACTAACCTCACTTAGGTCGACGCCATCTGGTCCACATACCTTAGGACCTTTCAGCCGACAGATAATGTTGGATAGTTCTTTATAGGCTAATTGGTACGATTAATGATTGAGACACGAGATCTAGGATTTGGTAGCGCGCCAGTGCCATCTAGCGATGAAGCGGTAAAGCTCTGAAGTAGCTCGGTTTCTCTAATTGGCAACTTCTATACGATGCCCTTGTAGTTCCTGCGATCGCAGTTAGAGGTCACCATCCATAGTATAAAAGAAATAAAGTATCATTTAATAAAAGATGTTTTATTTCATATGACTTTTAATAGCAAAATAAGTATAAGTAAACAATTTGCAATTAATCCCGCACTGGCTAATCTTACATAGTCCAGAAAACGCTACAGAAAAAGTGTAATTTTAATATTTAATATCTAGGTACTTATGTTAGCCTCCTGAATACTGAGAATTCAGATTGATCTAGCTCTTACTGTTTGAACTGTATCGAAGACTTCAATATAAAGATAAGGAAAACGCGCAAAAAGCGGGTCTCACGCGAGACGCGAATTAGTGCCGTTTACCTATCTCTATCTTTATCTGTATCCTCAATATCTCTGTTAGTCGGCATTGTTCGCTTTTGTGCGGACAAAGCCTTTGTTCGGCGGTTCTGAAGAATCAAACTGTTTCCTTTTATTCAGGTATACTTTTAGTTGTTTACCTTTTCAATGTGTGGTAGCGAAAATCTAACTCTAACTATTTATATGTGAATATTCAATTTATTTTATTTCAATTTTAATACTGAAGTATAAAGTACATAAAAAACTTGCAAATTACCAAATACTCACTGCAGCTTTTTTGATCCCGAGATCCATGTAGCTCGCGTCAAATGTGTCTTCAAGCAGCAGGTGAGCTACCGCTCGAGTTAATACCGCAGCCGTAACTACCCCAGCTCGGCCCAGCTCGGCGGCAATGAAGCGATACACGGCGCGAGTGCACGCTGCACCGATCTCATTAACCTAAGTGCCGTTTCGCCTACAATGTCTTGCACACACGATACATGCTAAAATAGATCTTACCGCCTGCAATCAGCGTACGTTTTTGAATGATAATGATGTTGCGTAAATCTTTATTGCAAGCTATACTGTCAACCGAAACGGTGCCTTTACAGCACATCTTAAAGTTTATTTTAGAATGGACGATGCTGACTCTAAATCATTATAAATAATAACCACGTAATTGCTTGAAGGCGATGTAATTTATGTAAGTTGAAGCTCGTCTCTGATTAAGCTTTTAATAATGAGCCGGAAATTAATTTGTATGAAATCAGTTTAAGCGCAATTAGCGATGTGAGTGGGGAGGGAGGGGATCCATTTATCGATGCTGACGTACAACGTGGACTAGACGGTACCTGTGACGGTACCGGCTGAACAGCGGAGCTCGACGTTCATAAATAAATAAATAAATAATGCTGGACAATTTCACACAGCATCATCTAGCCCCAAACTAAGCATAGCTTGTATTATGGGAACCAGATAACTGATACACTACTTATATACTTTTTGTTTGTAAATATATACATATTATACATAGAAACACCCAGACCCGAGATAAATATTTGCAGATCATACAAACATTTATCCCGCGGCGGGGATCGAACCCGCAACCTGCTGCGTCTCAAGCGGGCTGTCACCCACTGCGCCACAGAGGTCGTCCGTCATCCGTTTGCTCATACTCGAGAAGTATCATAAAAAGGTTTTACTATCGTCAACTAACTTCCGTACAAAGGGCCCTGTAGGCACTCGGGAGTGGCGCAAGTTTGGCCGCAGAAGCCGGACAAAGGCACAGTTGTCCAAACAAAGAGCTCAGCATTCGCCAACTTACGCGGCGAGAGGAGCCGGGGCGCTACACTAGCGACCGAGACGCGATATACTCAAATACTTAAGACGTGACGATATGATGAACTCAAATAATCCTGAAGTTCATTCACCAGACAATAGATTTGTGAAACAGATTTGTGAAAAAAAACACTGGCACTCCGTGAGTGCCGACAGAAGTGAAAACTTGAACGTGGTGTCGGTAACGCGCCTAAAGATGTTTTCACTTCAAAAATACAACGCACTTTTATTATTGCGAGTCGTATTTTCATCACGATTGCTATTCATAACGTTATAAACATGTCATGAGGTTTCTTTCTTCTTCGCCACAACGTAGGTATTGTGGTTAAATAGCATGATAGTTATACTACATTCATGGTTTTGTATTGCCACGACGCGTACGTTTGTATAGGAGCCATGAATTATGAGGTTACCGCGTTGTGAACTGTTTCACTCAATAAATTCCGTGAGCTAAACATAAAGCGGTGCACACAAGCAATCTGCAGTAATTGAGAACCCGGCTAATCACGAGCTCGCTCTCCTAATAAGCGTAGCCTGTCGCATGTCGTCGACTGGCCCGGGAACTAGTCTCTAGTCTCTCATATGTAACGCCCCTTAACCTCACATGGTACACAAATGCTCCCAAGATTTATGGGTAATATTTCCTCTTTTGTTTCGTCGCCAGATGAACTTAGTGCAGCCGGGACCGCCCCTTCCTGGTTCGCGGAGTGCTCGGGGAGCTGGACTTGGTGACGCATTTCACTTAACCTATTCAGAGTTAGATGTCCAAAAAATATTTAGGCAAAAGCTTGGTTTGGAAGCTTTGTTGAAAATATTTATGAATATTTTTCAATCCTTTCATCCAAATCATTGGATTTATCAAAACATAAAACATCAAAGTAAATGATATGAATTTCATAAATTCAATAAAAGAAGAGCAAATAAATAATTTTCTTAGATAAAATGTGGAGTCTACTCAAACGTTTTCGTTCAAAAAGATATTCCGTTTTAGATAGTCCACTGGTAGTTGTACTCCATCACTCTAAACTGTCGAAAATCTCTACCCTCGTCATTCGTATGTACCGCCCGCGCCGGCCACAGCTCTAAACAGCCCGCATTTCAGGCACACTCGACGAGCCTAGAACCTACGACCGTTCCTTACAGGAAACTCTCAACCCTATCTTGATGTCCATTGAACTCTGATTCAAATACTCTAACGACGGAGTAGCTGCCAGAACAATTTTATGTTTTATGGAGTCCTGCTAAGGTGGAAATTAGGTCGTGCACTCGGTGGTGAGTGCTTGTCATCCCGACCGGCCCGAGCGGGGATTAGGGAAATATGCGAGATAATTTCTGTGACGTCACCGATTGAGCGCGATACCAGTACACATGCATGCCCTGCCTAGGCCGGCACATCAAACATGTACGGTGTAATAGAACCAACATGCTTATTTTTTACATCAATTTCCCGTTCAAGGAAAATCACATAGTTACAATAAAAAAAAAACCCCTTTATGTTTTCTACAGAGTCATTGTACCGAAATAAAATCAAATTTCGCAAAAATGAATGTGGTATGAAACGCTTACGCTTTGAAAAGCTGTAATAAAAAGCTATAGTTATTGGTTGTGTGACCAGCAGGCTATTAAGTAACTTGTATTGCCAGTGACCTGGTTCGGAGCACTGAACGGTAGTCAACTGAGGAATTAATATTGCTAATCAAACAAACGCAATTTGAATTTATGGATGCGCAATAAGGCACTTGTCCGACCGCAAGCGAGTGAGCGATAAGCGATCAACTATTTTATCGCTCAAGAGACAATATTATAATAGAGCAACGCCGGCCGTTCACACTGCCGACGATAACAAGTTTTAAAACTATTTAAACTATTTTAACTAATAAAATTTACTCGCTCAGCGTTACTCAAAAATGTAGATGAACTGGTCATAGCCCTGGCGATAGACCTATACTCACTTCAACGCTCAACACTCCACGCCCTACGCTAAACGCTCGCAGTGGGACAACTGCCGCAACACTGGATGCTCTAGGTGTCATCAATTGATAAACTAGAATGACGTAAGAAAACCCATATCATTTATTTTATGATGATATACATTATTATGTATATGGCCTCGGTGTTTAACCAAACAGGTGTGATAGGCGAGTGTGTGCGATAGCTACATGGACCAATTTGGTGATACTCGTAATTTAGAAAAGGGCCAGGACAAAAGTATCCAAACCGGTGAGCTTGTATGAATATAATAAGTGGATGAGATGAAAGATTTTGTATATTTATTGTTAGGATCATAGCCAGTGGCTTTGCCTACCCCTACACTACAGGAATGAAACGTGATTTAACGTGTATGTATGTATATGGCCTCACAGCTCAGTTAACAGTAACTCTATGGTCCATAAAAGAAACACATTTTTGGTTCTACTTTTTTGCTGGCACGGAACCCTTCGTGAGTCGTTTATTAATTTCATCATAGCTACCTACGTGTGGCGTGTTGACGTTTTATACAGATTGTTTATTCTGGGTTTGTTCGTCGTTTGTTGCAAATTGCTCTTCTAATAAAAATAACGAACGTAAGTATTCCTATACGCTCTGGTTAAAAGCAAATTGCCAATTCCAGAATCGATTATATCCGCAATGAAATAAGCCGATAGCACGAATCTTCAAACCTCAGTGAGATATTGTTAACGTGAGGAATCGATGAAATGGAGTTTTAGGCAAGCAGACGATATCTGATGATTAAGTAGATGCTTATCCAGCTACCATTTTTACGACCAGGGTATTGATGGCACGTTCCTATCTAATTCTAATTTTATTTGTTTTGCTAAAGAAGGAACAGATAATAAAGAATTGTTGTGTGTGTTGAGCTGCAATAAGTGCGTCCCGTTCCGTCCCGCCTGCGTCCCGTCCTATCCCGATCAAGCTGTTATCGCGTGTCCTCACTCGCCTCACTCGCCCCGACCGCACATAAACACGCTTCATCAATTTATCTCATACTGCCTAAATAAACAAACAATACCACCCCTATAGCCGACAACATACGGCTTATTTTAAATCTTACAAAGTGGAAAGTTGAGGCCAAATCCTAAGAGTATGTTTGATTTGAATTAGGGGAAGGAATTATTTTGAAGGCGTGAAAATATCTGAATATCGTGAATCCACCGGAATAAGCGTATTCATCACTCTCGCTTCTACTTTTGATATATTCATAAAACCTTTTGATAGAATGGCACTTCGAAACATTTCTAAAAATATTTAATTTTCATATTTCGACACCTTTCCCCAATACGTGTCAGCGGCCATTATTGTGTGGGGGCACAACTCGCACGTGTCTCGACTCATAAACAATACAATACATGCTGCTAATAACTTGTAATAATACTGGAATGAAACCATCGATCAGGTTACTTACGCTGAATTCTAATTGCTTTTATAGCGCTAAAAATGCTATGCGGCTACGACGCAGCTGCGATCTCTACGCGATGATGACATGACAAGGCTACGGTGCTACAGCTCAAAGTGTTACAAGTGCTACGCGACGCCACAATGGGGACATAATGCTACGGCACTGGGCTACGAGTGCTACGACATGCTACTCTAAAACTACGCAATACCATTGAACAGTAAAAATGTATGATGTCTGAATTGTTAGTGATTTTACTGTTGAAATAACTTTACTAATAAAATAGCTCATATTTATTCTCTGAATAATTTTAGTTTCATTGAAATTCAAACAATGGTGTAGAACATTCCGCAGTCGTACATCAGTGAGCTCCAGTTGCTCCGAAAGGGGTTGTTCGCTCGCGATGCAATTGAACGCAGGCATTACGGGAGTAGCATTGTTTCACTGTGACGTCACGACATTTGAATGACGTCATAAACTTGCTCACCAAGCAATATGTGTAGTTTGACAGTAAAACCAAATCAGTAACCAACAAAAATCTGAATTAAAATGTATGTTTTTCTCAGAGCAGACCAGCTGAGTTGCGTGCGGCTACTATGGCTTTACCTATCTTATTCGACCCTACAGCACTCTTTCACAAGTTTCAATTATATTCTCAAACAGCTAAATTTATTCAATTCAGCCAAATTGAATTCCCCCTCATCAGGTAGCAGAAAAATACAAACCAAAATCCATTCGCAATCACGAAACAAAGAGCAAAACATTACTTAATTACATTACGTCCGACCGAAAGGTACATTTGTATCAGCATAATAAGGGTTCGCTTGTCGCTCCACACATGATACCCCGGGGGCAGTACCCCCCCCCCCGCCCCCTGACCCCGGGGGGAGGGAAGGAAGGGGGGGGGGGGGTCACGGAGCGGAACACACCGTAATTATTGTGACAGACAGCACATCGCGCGGTTCCGTTCTTCCGTCGACGACATCCGATCCGTGTTAAGATATCTGGGATATTATCTGGTTGATACGTCGGACACGCGACACGCCCCCTGTCGCCAAGTAATGGACAACACGACACGAGACGCAATGAGTTCACAAAATAATAATATGCTTTGATGCTTTACATCTTTTGATTTTGAATAAAATAAAGAACCTAGTTATAAGGTATCTCCTACGCAACAGTTGCACAATTGAACTGTTTTTTGTTTTATGTTCACGGCTATGGGTATGGTTTCAGCCAGTCAATGATGTTTGAATTCACAAAAAGTTGCAATAGTCTTGAGAACAACTTCAAATAATTATCTATGTTATCTCTAACATATTTTTTTATAACTTTGCTTTGCTTAGTGACTTACTTCTCTTTTGATTGGCAAAATAAATAGCAAGCCTTTGCTTGTGTTTGAGTGTGCAAACTGTACACGGTACATTGTATGTACTGTACGTCGTGTACACGGTACGCACAGGTGTGCAAGTGCATTCAAAGGTTACATTCACAAAGCCAAGTAAACAATGACCTTAACTGACTCTGGCTTTGTTCTGTTTTGCTCTGTACCCCGATTTAGATTTTTTTTTATTATGCTAGCACAAGTTCACATCAAGTCCAAAACATGCAAGTATATTACTCGTATAAACATGCAATTTCTTAATTTTTTAGTTCTTTGTACAAAACTTAATTGGGCAAGTTATTTGATAGCCAATTCATAAAGTGTAAAAAATAAACCCTAGTTTTTTCTAATCTGGCAGAAAAATGGTCAAAAATGTTTGCTTCTATGAAACAGGTATCGAAGTATACAACTTGTTTGTTGGTGTAAGCACAGTGTCAGCGCGAGGTAATAAAGCATGTGTAGAGGCAGCACATCGGCAGTTAGTGGCGCCAGCAGTGTACGCGCGGTATCACTCCGCGCCACGCGCCACGCCGACACTGTTGACTTAGGCATGTTTATTCTGTCAAATACACTGCAGGCACAAATAAGTATCAACTGAATCAACAAATATCTCGGATTTCAACTAAGTAGCAATTTTTAAGTATGTTTTCGTTTTGCATACACGAGTGTTTTGATATTTCGCTCATAATCCAACAAGATCGGGATTGCCCTCAGAGCTCCGCGCCGTGTTTGACTTGCCGGAGATTGTGTTGACTCGCTGAGTTTTTCCAGACTGTGGTTGAAGTTAAATAAAACTTTGAATTAAGTCTTGCGAATAAGTGATTTAAAGGATTTGCTGTTATAATATTATCCTTTTCAGTGCTCAAGTATAAGTGAGGGCTTTCGGCTCCAAACAAAGATTTGATTGGTTTAAGTAACCTGAGTACTAATAACAATGACAGCTAGAAATCTAGGGCTCAGACTTTATTAAGAATCTACTAAGACTTTTTACTTTTAACCTTAAAAAAAGTTACTGAAAAAAGTTTTAAGAATACCGTGACAGAATATTACTAAAGAAACTACAAATATTATTTTATACTGCGTAGGCCTAGAAGGATAAGTTTTCAATTTATACCTCAACGTATTCGAATATCGGTGCATAGAATTAATAGCCTCAATTACAAGCTCTAAAAAACTTTCTCGAATTGAAGAAACTACTTTCAAAATTAGGTAGTTATGTTTCCATACTGCTCTCACCTCACACATTTTGAATTCTGGTGCCTAAATGAAAAACTAATTCCATGGGATAATTGCAGAGGAGGAAGCAATTTACGCCGGCACCGTGTGCACGTAAAATAAGCCCATAACAAAACCAATTTAGCGCGCGCGAAGCCGCAGGCGCGCTAGCAAACACAATGAGCCGGCGCGGTGTGGCGCGGACATAATTAGGGCCGCGCTATACCAAGCTTTTATAATTTATTGCTGCCGTATTAGTGCAGGTTGCAGCCACCAGGACTCTCCCGACACTGCACTGAAATATAATCCTAACTGCACTTAACTAGTGATGATGATAGATGTTGGTTTAAGAGATTTCGGCAATGTTGATGTTTTGGTTGATGGTTTGTTACTGCACGGACGATTGTCCAGTCCAGTTCATCGACAGTCACGTCAAGTTTCATTGATTTGCTCTTTAATTACTCGCATATCCTAACTTAAATGTATGAGCACGTTGAGCTAGCTTGCTGAGGTGTAACAAGCGTGAACAACGCACGTTTACATAATTTGAGATGCAAGTTCCTGTCATCTATCTATTCATGCTAATTAGATAGATAGATAGATTCGACATTGATTTGAACTACAAAAGCTAAGAGACAAGTAAGAACGACCACAGACCACATAAAACTGGGCATTAGTAGAGTAAAATTGTACGTGAATCTAGGCTTTTGATCGAGTCGAGTGTCAGCAGTAACTCCGTAGTCCTCCGAGCTGCGAATTTGTATAATGGTTCTCGAATTCTAGACGATTGCATCGTGGACAAAGGCGACTAAACCGGATCGCATCGGTCATCTGACTTAGAGCATTTTGCACGATACAATTATTGTCTCGTTTTACTAATGCCATTCAGCCGAGCGAGCGTTACAGAGTTTACTACTATTACTTACGTACATTTAGTAGCCGATGATCTTTTACACATAAAAAAATGCAGTGCGATAGAGACCCCAGGTTATCACACACTGACACACATTTCTCGCCACGTAATGTTTGAAATATTACATCCTATAGAATTTTATATAGGAGCTGTATCAAATTCTATGAGTGATCCTTCAAATCTCATGTGTGTTTGTGTTGTGTATACCTAGGTACCTAGTCTAGTGTGATGTCAAAAAGTGCTAGAGTGCGAGAGGCTCTCTGAACTTGCAAACAACTCATTATGTCCAACTTAATTAACGGTTTAACAATGCAAAACTGCAAAAACTGTCGCATTCGTATAATTTATTCGTGATTAATTTAAATTTCCTGTATGTGTTATGATGGTATTGTTTATCGGAAGCATCGTGCGAGTAATTGCTGCATCATTAATGTCCTGTCGTCCCCCCACCCCACCCCCACCTCGCCCCGCAGCCCCAACAAGTTTGTCAGCTATCTTACCTATGCCCTACAACACCTGAAATAAACTTTTTGATGAACCAACGAAAAGCATTAAACGAAACTAAAATGCATAAAATAGCAAAACTAAACAGTTCAGTCTGATAAATATTATAATGATGTCTACCTATTACAAAATCAAGCCCCTTTCGCTTCTTACGTCAAATAGCTGGCGAGGAGATAATGAATAATTAACAAAATATGATATTGTGTAGCCGAACAATACATGACCGAAATAAATAAAAATGATAAAATCTCCAATAATCGGGTTTAATATATCAATTCGCGCTATCAAACCCATCGGATCGCGGATTTCATGTAAATTCCTTTTGAAGCCTTTGACAAATGCAAGTGTAGGCAAGGTTACGTCGGGCTGTGTGCGGCAGTCGCGCGGCGCCCGGCGCCCCGTCCACACGTCCCGCCCCCCGCGCCGTCCCGCGCCCTGCACCGCGCCCCGCGTCCGTCGACTACCCGCACAATAGGAGCCGGTCTGTTCGCGCGCGTGCCGCTCCGGACAGGTGTGACGTGAAGTGCTCTCGTGTTATGGTGGATCTGGGAATGCTAGTGTCGAGTGAATAATAGATCGGGGCTACCTCGGGAGCCGGCACCGCTAGAGGTGGGTCGCATGTATTATTTAGAGGCCCTCGTGCAGGCGCTAACGAGGCGAGCTGTCGCCGCGCTAAGACGGAGCCTGCGACTCTGCGGGATGAATGTTTAATGCGATAACTTGATAACTCCATTCCTTCTTGATGTGTGAGTTCACAGGCGACCTCTCGGGGGATTAGCGGCGAGAGTGTTGCCAGGGATTACTGGATGTCATCGCGGCGCGGGTGCTCTCATCCACGATAAGCGCTCATTATGTATGCTTAACTACCCGCGTTTAAATTAAAATGTAAACGGGTGTCATTGCAAAGCAAATACTTTACGAGGATGCGACATTTTTGTATCTTTAAATTACTTTTAGAAGGAAATGAAATTATTATTTTAATTCCTTTGAAGCCTCCGTCCGTGACTTGGTAAACAGCGAGCAAATTGTGATGTCTTTACCGGAGTCAGTTCGTTAGCTTCGAAATTCTGTTACACGGCCGTGTCTATTCGCTTGCAGAAAAACGTCAAAGACGACCAATCTATTTAGAAGCTCTGAGAAATATTTAAATTTTTTTTATTTATTTCTACGTTAATGCCGTTCGTTTACTTTTCGATTATTTGTAGTCGATTGAAATACTTTGACGTGGCATGTTGTGGTTTTTTTGTTATTTAACTACTCCCCGCTTATGAATAAAACGTTAATACGAACAAGAGCTTGGATAGGTGTTACGAAGTGCGTGATGCCGTGTAGCGCGGCCCCACGTCAGGCGCGTATAAAGCGGCCATCACTCAAACGGATACCTCCTCATCTCGCGAGGGCCCTTATCGTCATCGTTATTGGAAGCTGCGCTCTGTCCCGTTTTATGGTCGCCGTAAAGAGGCTTTGTACTTTTATTGCGAAACTTTTTATAAGATTTGCAATTAGGTCCCAGATGTAAGCCTGAAGGATGAACCTTTTACAATCTTTGATATTTACAACCGGCTCGGGGCTCGGGGCAGTCTGTTTAAACGTAGTAAATCATGATACTAAACTCGGACATTGAAAGTCGGACTTTGCTTTGCGGTTTTACGCTTTAATAGCAAATTAAAAGCTTACGGTGTGTTTTATAAAAAGTTACGAGTCGTAATAAAATCTTGATTTTACACTGTAATTAAGACATTACCTTTAAAACCTCCACACACAGTCGGACTCAAGATACTCCTTTTAAATACTAAGACAAATAAAACCACTTACATAGTTGAACCATAAATATTTTCCCTCAGCCTAATTAATTAGTAATGGCTTACTGTGACTCGACATCAATCCGTATCCTTCAGTGATGAGGTCAGTTCAGTCGAGGGTTGTCAAAGCTATCTAATAAAGAGACACTCATCTCGAACTAAGTCTCGGCGTCATTTCGGATGATTTATGAGATGAGGAACTGCGGCATTACACGCAAGAGTGCGCTACGGCGGGCGCGGCTCGCTGCGCTCCCGCCACGTCCAATTACTTGCCTACCCTCCGAATCGGGGACAACGCTATCCTGGACATTGTTTTATCCAGAAATGTATAGCTTTTGTAACGTTGTATAAAACAATAATTTTGCTCAGAAGAGTCTTAGGTAGGTAATTATATTGTTTGCTTAGCTCACAAGTTTTGATGTCGATGTGGAACAATGATGAAACACATCTGTCTTGAAGTCCCAAGGTAGCCTAACCCTAAAGCTTCCGCTTCGAATTAGTAATGGAGCAGAAAGTTACGACTGCCGAGAGGTGTGAAATTGACAACACGAACCAAGTGGGATGAAACTGCCGCTTTTTACGACCTTCTGCTCCTATAAACCTGATTTATAGTGACCATGACTGTCTCTTAAACAACTCATTCAAAACATCAGATAAATAATATTGAGAGTTTACGAAGACCGAACAAAACGTAATTCAGGCGTGACTCGCATCCCTCCGGTTTATGCCTGGTCATTATTATGTAAATGTAGATGTTACAAAGCCGATGTATTTGTTTTGGATCCTATAAGTTAGCCTGTTTAACGTGGAAAATAAGAGTTACATGGATCCAGCTCTGAATGATTTGACAATGGCTTCGAGTTTGCGGAACCTAAACTTAATTTCAATTTATTTAAATGACTGTTGATTCATCTCCTTAGTGAGCTATCTCCTCAGTGAAGTGATTACCGACCGTCTCGGATCACAGGCTCGGCGCAATTAATCACGAATACCCTCCGACATCCAGCTAATGACGTTTCAGTTCTCATTAGAGACAACAGTCTCCAAATAATTAATAACAATTAGAGAGCGGTGTTGTGATTACATTGATTCCTCCTCGGCCGCTGCTAATGAGCGGGGACTCTGAGACAATAGCAGATCCTAATAGCAAATTGGTATTCCTCAACGTTTTCACGTGATTGACTTAACAAATTTTTTAATGTTTCTGTATTATGCCTTTTTTTCTGTAGGAATAGGCGGAGTACACATTTTCACTTGTTATACATCCTCAGACATCCTCATCTTTCACCTTATTTCACCGAAGAGTATAATTCAAACCGTAGGCGCTCTCATTATAGAAAATATCAAAATTTGTACCTGAAACTGTGAGCAAATTATATAATAATTGTCTATGTAATTAAAATCTAACCACGTAACGTATCGTCACGTAAAATGTATGGTATCAAGTAAATTATTTGCTTTCATTAAGGATATTTAGCTCCAAACTAAGCAAAGCTTCGATTTGAGCTAATACGGAATCGGCGTTGTTGCCGCAATTTATGGAAATTCATGCCAAAATGCTGTAAATCTTGCAAAATGTACCATGCGCTTTAGTGATTTCAAAGTATGTCTACCACGCCTTATTTGTGATTCTTCGTTTAGTTCTTCTAAATAGCTAGAGTATGGGAAAAGTTCCTTAACCTGCCGTGAGGCTGACCTTGTGGACCCGCGGGCGCCGAGCATCTGATAAGGCGCACTAAACTTGCTTTACGCGCAATAAAACCAAGCGCGTGCCTAGTCGCCTGCAGATTTGGATTTTATGACTATCTTCTATCTTCAGATATAGCACTATACGGTTATCTTGAAATACGCGAATAACTTTATTGCCGAACAATTTATTTCACGAATAACACCCAAAATTTATCTAAGTATCAAGCTTTGAAAGTATGATAAACATCGTTTGCGGTTATGGAATGTTTTCCAAACTATGTAAGTATATTCAAATTATTGTTGCTAATTTTTCTAGTTACCAAAACTAGGCTCATTAATTATAAAAGTTGTCTCTGTCATAAAATATCTGACAAGAGCCGGAAAAATAGTTAAGAAAGCGAGCCTCAGTAGATTAGCGTGCGTGCCGGCAGTCAGCTCGGGCCGACGAGCGATTAGGACTCGGTTGTTGTAAGCGCTGCAATCACTCAACCCGAATCCAAAGTATTTTCACGCTAATTACACGTCAAAACTTCCAGATGGGCTGAATACTTCAAAATGGGGTGAATACTTCACGTAAATTCAAGTAATTCGCCCCAATAACTCTTGAGGGTGACCTTTGTGTGACATTAAGTTATTTTTACGAAGGGCTCCGTACAAAGTAATTGCCATGGAACATTATGTGAAGGTACTCTGTAATGTGACATACTTTCTTTTCGCTTTTGACCTTCCTCAGGTCGAATTCCCTTTGTGTTACTGTTTTTGAGGTTCGTTATACATCGTGTTCCACAAAACCTAACGCTACACAACCGATACAGTATTTATGAACACTTTCCGAAGAAAAATATTCACTTTTTCATTCTGAATGTGAAATCGGGCGAGTATCAAAAAATATGGTGTTCCAAAAAAGGCCGCGTATTCCACTGTGCCCGATGTGCCGACGCAGAGGCCGACGCGCGTGTAGGTACTTTAATTAAGATGCTTCACAGAGAATATAAACTAGCTCCGAACATCGCCCGAGCGAGAGAGAGACTTATTTAGTTTATAGGTTTTTAGTTCTGGTCAAAATAAGCTTATTTACTAAGGTTAAAATACTGACTGGTTTTCATGTTCTCCAATATTCTCATAGTTTATTTTACTTAGCTATCGTATCATATCCAACTACAAGAGTAGCTAGGTATGTACAAAATAAACTAAAAATGTAAAAAAATATTCCGGAGGAAACTTAAAGCTCGCTCGCTCATTTGTTCGCCGCAGAATTTCTCGCACTTACACGGCTGCAATTGTAATGAACATTAATTAAATTATGTGCTGGATACTTCTCACGAGTACCTTGGGAATGATGGAGAGAAACTAAGATAAGTTAATTTTACATCCAGTCTATCCAATGTCTGTAGACTAGCAAGAAACGTCGAAAAAACATACGTATATACTATAAACATTATGTATGATTTTGTCGGGCAAATACAGTATTATTGCAGACAGACATTATGGACGAACGGATGGATGGTCACACTGTCGACTCTCTGTAGATAGTAAAAAAATAAAGTACCCTTTGGGTACTGAATTCGAAAATGTACGATTTAGTAACTTTTTGTCCATGTCGAAGCTAGTTTTCTTCAATTTACGACAGAAAAGATAAAAAGCGACTTATTAAAATAAATCTAAGTTAAGTTACTAAACTTGTAAAATCGATCATCAGCTTTCCAAGAAGGTAGGCAGCTGGCTAATATTTCATGAAATTGACAAGTTAATACACATCTGTCAGGATATTGGGATTATCCCGCTTGATCCGCAGGTACCTGGCGCTCAGGGGACGTCGGACAATATCTCCGACATTACACTTCAAAGTGGAAGCAGTAGTTGATTCACCAATATTTCTTAAGCTCTTTGAAAAGTTATAATATAAATTCTGCGTAATTCAGTTGAAATATTATTTAAACGGAATTTCAAATGAATTACGAAGAAATAAACTTTGATTCTGGAAAATGTATTTTAAGGGAGCACTTTAGTGAAGCTGAGTGCAGAACATTTTTCGCTATCAAACTATTATCGACTTTGTTCCCGTCCAAATAATATTGAAAATTGATCACGCTACCTTTCGCTTGTAGTCGCTTTAAATTCTGTCAGAAATTTGTGTAACATATTATTTCGAACAATGTTGAAAATCGTATAATATTGAAAAATGCTCCGTTCCGGTTTTCTAGACTAGACTAAGCTCTCTTACGCACTGGCGGTTCAAATTTTAAAATTTTGTGGCGGTTAGTGGCGGTTAGGTGCGCACAATGACAAGCGGTTGCATACAAAAACTGGAAAAGCGGCCCGTCACGCGGCTAGCCGCCCCGCGGTTCAACCGCTCGTGCGTAAGAGCGCTAAGATCAATGGTCTTTTTAAATTTAATTGTTGTTTTAATTTAATAAATCCGTGAAGTTATCGACAAAGATGTGAAACATCTCGCGAACTTACAGCGGCTTACACAAGAACATCGTGTACTAATGAGTCCTACAATTTGCTTCGTAAGAGGTCTGAGTGCTTTGTCTGGCAAAACACCACAACTAAATTACATTTCTAGACAAAAACCTTGTTATACTCGAGTTGCGATGAACAAACAAATAACAACAAAAAATCTAGTTACCTAGGCGATTCCTAATCTTTCGTCTTCACTTAATTCGTTGTTTATTTAGGCGTGCTTACGACTTTCAACATTGTGTCTGTTATTGTTACATTTTCTTCAGAGTAAAAGAAGCCCGTTAGACATTTTCAAAGGACTTTGAATGCCTAAAGATCTGAATTTATACTGCGCCTTGTTGACACAGTCGTGATTCCTTAAAAGGTCACGTGATCTCAAACCAATTTGTCCAATAAAACCAGAGCTGTAACGTCTGGGCCCGCGGGCCTCGCTAGCAGCTATTCGGGAATATTGCCCGAACGCGAGTCCAGACAAACGCTATAAAACGTCAAACTTGCTCTGTAACACGTAAGCTCCAATCGATTGTATTCGATACCGATATACTTTGTGAAAGTATGGAATAGCTTTTAGGATTGTGTGAATTTGTGTCAACAAACTTTCACAATATTGGTCGATGTGAATATGCAAGTTATTGTGAGCATTTTCGTAAGTTTTTACTATCTAATAGTCCCAGCAGTGGGTGATTATGTTTCGATGGTTTACCTAGATATCACGCAAGCAACGCTGCAAGCGATAGCTAACTTCACCTTATACAATCGCCTTTTCAGATGAAACTTTATATCTAGATAAATTAGTGACATAATTAATTAAGTTAGAAACCTAATCAATCAGTTATCTCTTTCGTAATTAATTACTGAATTAAGTTAGAACAGAGTTGCTTCAAACGGCTGCCAGCCCTCAGCCCTCAGCCCTCATCCCTCAGACCTCAGACGGGGTTTTGTGTGAGCACTTAACCTTTATCTAGATTACTCATTTATTATTGAACTTTACAAAGTAGCATTAGCTACCTACTCTAAAAACCAACTAATTGTCTGAAACCAAAAGCCCTTTTTGCAAATAGAATATTTAAGCACACAAAGAAATCGCAAAAACTAAGTATCTCATCTCAGAGATGTGATGTCGTGAATAAAATACAAGGAGAGCTCGGATCACTAGAAAATACAGCGATGAAAATACAGTAGATATACTCTAGATATACGTGGCTCATAACAGAAAGTGCAGACTATCTCCACGTTTTATTGTGGACCCGACCGTAACAAGTTTTACACTATCAACCTTGTCGCCTCGCGTTTACAGTTCTAGATGTACTCGCTTGTACTAGACTTTTAATAAGCTCGCTTGTAAGCGTCGCACATCTGTTCCTATGATACCTTTAGTTTTAATTCTGTTTTGGTAATCTCTGCAATTTGACTAAACGATGAAAAGGGCAAAGTAGCGAGACCCTTTACCAATTAAGTGATGATGAGAACCTAGCAAGGCTAACAGGTGGACACAACAATGTCGATCGAGTTCGAATGAGGCAGGATCTGGCGTGAAAATACTAATCAGTGGCTTATTAATTGTGGAATGTCTGAACAACGATATCAGACATCAGATATCAGAGGCAAAACCAACAGACAGCAACTTATTGAGCGTAACATTTTCTTTGTTTCTCCGCGATACAAATAATTGAGATATTTACTGGTACACGTTAGAGACGACACAGGAAGGAATGACGAATACACAAATAATTTACGCAATGATGGGAACACAACGACAAAGGAAATATGTCTTTTTATAGCACTATGTGACAAACAAGCGCACCCTAGCGGCGGTTACAGAACATTATATTATTTATCACGTATGTTCTCGTTTTCCTTATTTCATACTGTAATACGTGTAAAAGAAGATTAGTTTTATACGCATTTAAAACATATTGGTCCTTACTAATAAACTTGACATAATGTTATGCCAAGCAGTGGGACACTAACGGACATAAACTAAAAATTTGTATGGTTATTCATAGGTTTATGCATTACATAACTTTTAATTCATGTTTATTAGTAAGGGCCATTATTTTTATAAAGCTGTATGTAACAGACAGATTAGAACTAAAATGATTACCTATTGTAGAAAGTCAGCAACAACGCTGATAAGATTTTATTTAAGTTACTTAGTCAAAAGGTCTAGCCTCTGGCCAAGATATTTTGTATGGAGGCTACTAGCATAGGTGATTAGGCTTAAATGCAGGATTAAGATAAAATTTGATGATTTTCCAAGTTCATTTTATGTAAATACAGAAATAATCTGATCGTTAATATCGTAGTGTTCGTATCGGCCGCGCGCGACCACAATTATTTCACATCGGAATGAAGTCGCCATTCCATTCTGCAGCCGAATCATTTTATGTAATGAACAGTTTAATCTCGCTTTAAACTCCACTGAGCTGTATTTCTACGGCATCGCGTGATTAAATGGCAGATCAGCCGCTAAAGCTGCGCCCCCACCGACGTTGCTAACGAGACGCATGCTAAACGCTGTGCGATTTAGTGAACATGTGCGCAACAACTTTGTAGAGCTTTGTCAACACTCGCATTTTCATTAATGTGTCGCCTGATCACGTTGGTTTGAATATAGCTTTACTAAAGTTATACTATGCCAAATATATTAAATTATAACTTATGTTAACGGGAAATTTCCGTAGCGAACTGGAATTTAGCGAACAAGCCGCGGCCGTCCATACAAAGCGCGTCTCAAGAAAGTTGATTCGATCAACGACCCCAATTTCAAAAGTGGAAACCGCACATTGAACAATTCCTGAGATAGGGTGCGTCCACACTTGTCACATTTCCCAGTAACAGAGGTTCTGGTACGTGCTAAACAACTGGCGATGTGATAAAATAAGGTTTTATCAAAATACTTTAGTTTTACAGGAGTGAAAAAAAAGTCAAAAAGCATTTATTCAGTAATGAAGAGGTATGGCAAAAGACTTTTCTTTTTTCATTTAGGTCTTGAAAAATACATTCACCTCTACTTACCTATGGGCGACCATAAGGCTACGGTGGCCGCTTACTATCAGGCAGACTCAATGATCTCATGCCAATTTGATGGTATCTATAAAAAAATACATGTATCGTCTGTATAAATCATAGACTAGCCGAATGTACGTGAAAGGAAATTTAGCTTAACTATTGATTATACTTCTTAAACCTTCGAGATTGTATAACATAAGTTTTGGAAAACGGGTGTTTTCAAAAACATTGAAAGGGCTCAGTCAGAATCGAAGAAGAAAAATCCTCAATGTGGAGTCACCTCAATGATCTGAAGGCGGGTCACGTCCCGCGGCGGGCGCGCGGCTAGCCTCCCCGCTATCGCCGCGAGTAGATAACGCCCATAAACTTGTGTTATGCGCAATAAAATCTGGGACGCTCTCCGTTGGGAACTTCGTTTTGTGGACCGAGACAAATGACTGCGGTGAGCGAAACTGCATCGTTTTTTCTTTTGTTTCATCTTAAGATGTCAAAGTTTTGAGTAAGCAACAAAACCGGTGATTTAAGTGATCAATCGCTGTGATTTTATTCTCCCTTTAAAATACTTTGGTCTACTGTACTTCGTCTGACTTCGGTGTAAGCCATGTATGAACTATTACCCACTATAAAGTCATGATTTTATACTGTAATTATAACTTCTCTTTCTTTTTATAAAAGACACTTTTAATTTTCTCCAAAGGCTACTTTATTGTTATATTTTCGTTTCGTTTTCGCCAGCGCTGTTACAATCCTCTGACCATTTGTCTAGGTTCCCTGATAAATAACAGATCTATTGACTGAGTGCCAATTAAAGCTGAATAAGTACCTTATACCGCCAAACGATTGTTACGGACTGGTTTGTGTTTTCTTATTTTGATATATTTGTGATATTGTAGCAATAATCACGGACTTATTTATAACTGGCGAACTTTTGTGATAAGAGCTCGCAGAGATGTGTACCGAGTCGTTCTTTCTCTCTCATCGAGGTTTATCAAATACATCAAAAAAGTTTAAAGTTTGTTTTTAGATTTTATCAAGAAAGTAGATTAACAAAAGTTGCCTCGAAGAAATTGCTTCTCAGCGATAAGGTGCATTGAAATGGTTTTCTTTTCTATTGTATCTTGTAGTTTTAAAGTGTGTAATATAGTATTTTCATTCATTCATTAATAACTTGGCTTCTTTAAAAATCAATTTTAAGAGCTGCAAATAAACAAAACTATATTTGTTCAACCTGCGCTACCTCTCCTGTTTTCTGCTCTGCAGTACCCAATCAGTACCGCCGAGTACCTGCCATTAAGCAAACTGAACATAAAAGACCCTTTAGTTTCCAAGAAGTTCAACTTATAAATTCATAATGAACTGTAAAGAAGTTAGTTTAAGAGCCATTCACGTCAGACCGGACTGGGTCAGAGACGAGATTGAAACTTATTAAATATTTACAAATCAATAATAATTTCGTCCAAGTATTGAGATATTGAAACTGCTAAAACTTCTGGACTTCATCGAATTTACAAATTTGATTTTAACTCCACTTTTCAACTACGGATGTGGCAAAATATTCGCTGGATTTACTTCTTATATGAAGTTAGTTCATATGAGCTAAGTAACCAACGGTAATGTAATGAAGCAGCCTGAAGTCAGTTTCCCAATGTCACATCAGCTTTCGCTTTTAGTCTCGTCTTGATCCCTGGCCGGAGCCGAGCCGGTCTAGTGCAATCATCCTCTAACTAAAGTATTTGAGTTAGTGGAACATATCCCCGGGAGCGCGGAGACTGAATTATTGAAACTCTCTCAGCACGTACTTGAAGACAAACAATTTGTCAAGTTTGCAGACAAACAAACAGTTGAGCGACTGTAATAGGCCCAGTCTAAACAAGCCGGCTAGACGCGGAGGGTCAGGCTCCACTGTAGTTCACTAAGCCTAACCAAATCACAGTAATGAGTTTGTCTTTACTGCTTGAAACACAATTACATGACAAACAAAATGAACATATACACAAAGAGAAATAATAAGCCCAACATTCGTAATGCTTTCACAATTAAAAGTTATGAGATCTCTACCAGTAGAGACTAGCTCTTAGATGAGCTTCAGCCTGAGCTGTGCTACGTTATTCTATTCAATTCTGTCTCTATTACTAAACACTATTGAATTCGCAAACCGCGGACATGGTCACTTTGAAACTTAGTTTTCAGTAAACTCCCTCCACAATTACCTTGACGGAATCTTTTCTCACAAAACATCAATTAAGTTAATCCCGTTGTAGAAGTAGACCGCTCACGTCAGGGGAACAAATTAGGAAGGCTCTCATTTACAACTTTGTTCCTACAGCCGTTCACGTAGCCGCACATTTTTCGCCCGATTAGCAAGAACTGGGTTGAGTTGTAGTGCTTTCACGTTGGGAATGGCGCCAAATTTATCAAAGAATGACTCTTCAACAATACAGGAACAGAGACGACGATCTAGATACCACTTACCTACAGACGCTTAACAAACACATGAAAATCGAAACGAAAAAGAACAAAAGTCGAGGCACTACCTCAATTAGCCATCACGATTATAAACATTGATCATAACAACCTTATTGAAATATAACGGCCACTCTACACATTCGCCGAACTATTTGCCGAACTTCAATCACACCTGTATCAATAACACCTGTTACATAGTACCCATTATACGCAATAAAACAATTTGATTTGATTTGATTTGAACTTTTCGCCGAACTATTTTTTTTTTTTGTGTGTGCTTGAGTGGCAAATAAATAAATGTCTATGTCTATGTCTATGTCTATTATTTGGATAGCAGATGACCAGCGAATACAGGGGATGATCCCACTACACGTTCGTCACCGTCGGCATTCGCCTATCATCGCCGAATATGTAGAGGACACATATATTTTGCTACATATGTTATTTTTAACAAGCATTCCTTCAGTCATCATTAAGAATGGAAGCAGTGCTGAAACTGTGTTCTTATAATTGCTGCGATCCACAGAAAGTAAAATACGAGTACATTTTGCGAACAACAGAAAGCGGTAGGTAGGTACTCATCCTGCGCGATCTGGATCAAAATGCAAAAGATATTCTCGGCCTTTTCCTTAAGAAAATAGTCGAATGCTTTCAAGAGGGACGTCTACAGTACACGCAGGATTAGGCGGACAGATGCTGACCTTATTGCCCCCGCCGGCCAGCGCTGGCCGAGACAGCTAATGGCTGCTATTGAGGAAACTCACCCAGACTCGGAAATCAAGGGTTTCCCTGGGAAATACAATGCCCTATGTTATAAGCTTGCTGAGTCCTGCAAGATTTTTGCTTGGGCCCCAATTAATGTGCGGCTGCTTGTCTCCTTGTATGAAATAATTCTGAATGACCAAAATTACTTCAGTAAATTCTACATTTGATACGAGTGGTGTGCGAGTGTCGCTGCTTGATGGTTCAGTATTTAACTGCATATTATTCCTATTATGCTCCCAGGTGTAGGTTCATTTTGTACGTAATTGGTGTCCGCACGAAACTGGACTATCGGCGGGTGCTAGAAAAAATACATTTCGTCTGATAGCAATTCTGATAACAGCCTCACGCTCAATAACGCGGTAAAAAAGTCTATTAAAAGTTTAATATTCAATCTCAAACCGAAAAAGGTGCGAAAATCGAATTCCTAATAATATTCAAATAAAGGAAAAACACCCGGCGAATTACCATGAAAGCCTTTTTAATAAAAACAACCGGCCAAATGAGCTCTCTCCTAAATTTATTCTAATTGAAAAATGGCAGCCGAAAAGTCGAAAAATAAATCCGCAAAAATATTATCCCCCAGAATGCAAATTATAAAGAAGTCAGATCACAATCTCAAAGTCAATTTGCCCGAACACAAAATGGCCGGCTCAAATCAAACTGAGTTTCGGAAAACCGTCGGAAAAACAAACTTTGCGTCCCCCACTCGTTGATCGGGATTGTATTCCTTCCGGGGGCGGTGTGCGCCGGACCCTGCGTCCCCTGGATGTGTCAGCTCACACCTCGCTGTCTCTCACGCCCATTGTTTGAGAGCAACAAAGTGTCCTTTATGTTCTAATCGTCTGAATAAATGAGCCGCCGCCGCCGCGCTGAGCCTATTGTGAATTTCAGAGCAACTACAAACGTGACCGACACACAAGTCATGTTTTGTTGATTCAAGCCGTGATGATCACTAAGCCGTTATACAATGTGGAGCCATGCCTCTAGTTAAACTAAGCCTTTTGTAATAATAATAAGCATTCAAAACAAACAATTATTTTCTGTCGTTATTAATTTCATTTTGAAATAATTCATTATCTCAGCAGCAGGTAAATTATTGAAAGTTAATTTACTTTAAACTGTTTGTTGGCAGCCTGGCCGCTCCCGGATTGAAGCTTGTTTTATCTTAATTAGTTGCTTAATTGTTTCTTCTGTAATTATTTTAATGGTCTCTGGTAATTAGGAGCAGTTTTCACGATGCTTTAGGATTTTTTCAGATAATTAAGTGAGAAATTACAAAATTCTAAGACACGATTGCTTCTTGGACTTAGCAAGGAGGTTTCTAAGAAACTTTATGTAGTGAAACATACAAATAGTTATCTATTAAAAATTGGCGCAGTCGGTAGCATAAAGCAGATTCAACAATAAGACGTGACACGTCGCCGAACAAACACGGCGTGAGCAAGCAAATCGAGCGAGAGAATCGCTATTTTTGACACAGCTCATAAAATGCAGCTAGCTCATTTACTTTGATTATTTTGTCATCGAATTATGTTTGCGTTTTCAGTACAAAAATAACTCTTTATGTATAGAACAAGCAGAGTTTAAAATGCTCCAAGTTATAGAACAGAAACAATAAAAAAATGGATTTTCATCTTCATTCTATACACTGCGCTCTTCGTCCACTCAGTGTTGTTGAGTACCTAATTTTTTGAATGGGAATTATTTTACTCAACTCGATCCCGACTAAAGAGGATTATGAACAAAGGAACAATTGAGTCCCTCCGCTCACAACCGACTCGCATTAAGCCGTCTGCAATAACACTTGTACTTAAGAGTCACTCGGCGCTTTACTCTTTAAAGTGCGTTTAAAAATTCATGGCTCTATCCGAGATCGACGCCGGCGCCGTGCGATTACTTGATTCTTCTTTAACTGTCTTTTTAAATTTCTACATTACGTCTGATGAATGTAACGTTTAGCTTGACTCGACGTTGTTTCTTTTGAACAACTTTTAATATAACGTAATAAATTACTTTATAGGATTTTAATAATAGCTTACAAAAATAGTCTGCCTTAAGAAGGCCTAATGTAAAACTGAATTGGATACTGAGCGAAAAGGATATTGATAACATAATGTTGTGTTTTTGTTGAATTATTGAACAGGTTGACTCCGAACCGCGCTCCTTCGCGGAATAAACAATGAACAAAAAATAGTTAAGACTCTTTAATGAAGACAGAACAACACGGAAACTTCCGGCTCATTTTCAACTTTTTTTCACTTCCCTTCATTAAAAGTTAAACCGTTTTCAATTAAAATTCGAAATTCGCGACCCCACTTTAGGGTAATTTGATATTTTACGGAATCTTGATTAAAAATGGGGCTGGTTAATTTTGCTTTTTTACGTAAACAATAATAAATCTAGTGCGGCGCTGACTGGGCGGGAACAAATCCGCGCTAATATGAATTTACGGACCCCGACTGAAGTACTTTCTAAGTTTGAATTACTTGGACCCTTTTTAACCAACTTTATTTTTACCATTATCCTGGACACGTATGGCCGCGCTTCCCTATTTATTACTACACTGTTAGACCGGACCTTATTCTACTCTTTAGTAGGAAATATCTTCTATTATACTCTGTCAATCTGATATGTAATATTTAAGAATAAATAAACACGACTTTGTTAGTGTTTAGGTACTGGAATTACTGGAAGTTCAAATACAGATCCTGATTCCACAACCACGTACTCAACCCTCCACTATTTGATGTTATTTACTCACGTCACTTCAAATGTATCTGAGTCAATTATTCTATTAGCACGAGATAACTCAGAGAACCCAACATTTGCACAAACACATCACACGAGGGCCGGTAAACTGATTACGGAGGCTGTCGGGGCTAATGGCCCGGACCCGGGTGACGGCCACCACCAACTTACGTTAACTCGATGATTCCACTGACTTCTGATGATTTCATGATTGTGTAATAGTATATTCAAGATACTCTTTTATTAGAGATTCATTGCAAAGCTTAAACCGAATTTGTTGTTCTGGTTTTTCATACTGGGTCGCGAAGGAATAGTAGATCCTGCTGAATAAATGCGGAAGTCAGTTTTAGTAGCGAAGATGTTTCAAAGTTACAAACGTCAACTAAAATTATATTCTTTCTTCGGAGCTTTTAACATTATTTTAATGCTAGAATATCTTAAAAACTCACCTATCTTCCTGAACACGTTTCAAAGTGAACTCAAAGCAACCAGTTCCAAGAAATTGATCTACAAAAATCTTTATTTGACTTTTACGGAATAAATGTTCTCTTTTTGAACATTCTGCATAATCAGATCAAGAAAGTGATACCTGTTTACAGATGTTACAATAACTGGGGGCCGCACCAGGTGTCACGTGACACCCTGCTCACCACGCGGCTCCTGCAAGTTGGCGAAAATTAAAACAAAACTCGCGCCGTACGTAATGCTGCTAAATGCATAAATTCACAAACTTTACGGCATGAAGTTCCTCTCATTCTATTCTTCATGTAAAATTGTTTTGAGTTTCTGAGTGAATTGAATTTGAAGAAATAAGATTTTCTTTCGCAAATTTATTAGAACGCTTTTATATCGAGCCAGAGGCGCTTTAAGGAGACCAAAGACTGTAATTCTAATGGAAAGCAATGCAAAAATGTTTTGTGTTTTATTAGCTACGCGTAGACAGCTGACTACTAAAATTAATAGGTTTCTTTAAAAATTTGCAAAGTAGTAAGAAATGTGAGACAGTATAAAGGTAGGGTGAGATAAACATGACATTTGCGGAAGACCTGGAGTCTATAAGATCCTAAAGGAGGAGCATAAGGGGGTGAAGTCCATCCAAACGAATCAATTAATATGCAAATTTATATTTGTGTTGAAAAGTACACCAGCTGATCAAACCTACACCTTAAAACCTTCAGACTCGTCACTGCACCCCAGAAATTGCTAAATTCACCCAAAATAATAACTTCTTTACACAGCAGGAATTATAAGGACCTCAATCAAACTGGTTTCAAAAAGCAATAAACTTGAAATACCCACTTCAAAAACAGCCCCTACAATCAAATTTGAATTTAATTGCAGAGTAACCCACCCTGCTCAATAACACTCATCTAAATTATTTATGCGTAGGATTGTGCGGCTTCCTCTCGCCTACCTCGCCAACCTCCGCCATTCTTCGACAATCCATTACTATTCCATTTATGACACTTCTTCCTTTTGTCCAGATTCCATCTTAAATTCGAAAATGTTTTTATCGTTAGGTATGTTTAAACTATTAAACCAAATATTTTGAAACGTTCACAAGTTTAATAGGCGTCAACCGCATAAAATAAAATAGGGGCCTACAAACAAGACTATTCAACAACTGCGGGCAGTTTATAATGGATGATATCTTAGAGACTGGTAATCATTTTAAAAATACACGTCATTGTTATAAACACTTATCAGTCATTAAAATAAAGTAACAAGTCTTTAATGAAGTCAAAGCATATTGTGTAATCGTAGTAAGCTCTCGCTCATTCAGAAAAACATTCAATGCGCATCTAAACGTGCATCATGTATCAATGCCTAATGAAACATGTTTATTCCGCTGAGTCCGCCCGTTTCGCAACTCGAATATAAAGGGTGTCCATCAGTAATGAAATTAAGCGACTGTTCAATTAGTGCGGATTGAGTTTGTCGGTCTGTCGGTCGGTGTGTCGGATTTGGCAGTTAATTACTATCGGCCGCAGGATGTCACCGAGCGTGAAAAGGGCGCCAATCGAATTAGAGTAACTGTTCTCGGGGGCCGGGGGGGTATGTGGGGGAGGGGGGGGGGGGCGTGCTCACTGTTTCGGACATTTCAATTACTTTCCGGTCACTGCAAAGTATTCCTGAGTTCCAGGAATTGAACCTAAAATGTCAACGTATGTATTGTTATAACAGAGGTATTTAAATTTAAAAAGTCAAGAAATAAAGAAGCCACGCCTGGCTTCACAACAAACTGCTACTGGCTGAAACAGTGCTTGGTGCATCTTCATAGGAGCCAAAAACGAACAGAAACAACGCTAGTTGTATCGAAAACATGAGCCAAAGTGCACGAAAGGAGTAAGAATTCTATCACAAACCAATGAAATGGGTGAGATTTTTAGGGCTTTTTGGTTAGAAGGCTTATGATTACATTGACAATTACCTGTAAAATTTCCTGGAATAGATGCTATAATTGTCAAACTATGCTCACTTCAGTGTAAATGTTTATTCTCTCGCGGCCCAAAGAGACACTATCCCAAGAAAATGTGTTTTTTGCCAACAAAAGTCCCCTCAAATCTCAAAGCATTGATTATTTGGACTTGTATTGGATAACCACAAACATCTTCAGTTGACTTCCTTCTCATCCATTGTTTATAGACAAAGCTTCCATCCTTTGTTGGTTAAATGAATAGCACTGCTCTATTGTCTAACCTCATCTATAAGTGTGAAACTTCTATTGATCTGACTCTCAAAGTTCAGGGTTGAGAGGATTATTGAGGTACTGAGCAAGTTATTTCCTTAACAAACTGCTACTTCCAAGTGAGATGACTTTACTATTAAAAACAGGTGTGTTTTATGTGAAGTAGCCTCAACGTTAAATCCCGGCAACAGTATGGAATGCTAACAACTGCAAAAGAATATCTTTACGAAAACGTAAACAGGGTCACGACTGTATCCCCAAGGCGCGGTAGACATTCTCTCAGATCTCTTATTCCAGATCCTTTGAAGATGTCTAAAGGTGTAGTC
Organism: Epirrhoe alternata; assembly: GCA_963565295.1. Taxonomy (NCBI): domain Eukaryota; kingdom Metazoa; phylum Arthropoda; class Insecta; order Lepidoptera; family Geometridae; genus Epirrhoe; species Epirrhoe alternata. The sequence continues at coordinate 14,538,478 of OY751377.1, read as the reverse complement.
AGAGGCATATCCAAATACATATTTGATACACACATCTTGCAGAAGTTTTTAATAACTTTACTTTTAATCCCTTAAACATCTGAAAAAGTCTACCATACCCTGGACAGAACAGTCGTGGTTCCTGTTAGTAGTTCACTGACCGCGGCCAGTTCCACTAGACTATCAAGCGTCGATCTAACTAAAGTGCTATCGCTTTACATCGCGTCCGCGGCCACAATCCCCCTACAATCACCAGTGGGAGCTATTCCACGTCCAACCCTATTTGAGAGTGGCGACTTATAATAATCGTTGAATGAAATGAACCGCGCAAGATTCTCTTCAGTACGAATGACCAATTGTTGATATATTTTGTAACGGCATTGAATCCTTTGAGAATTTTATGAATAAGTTAATGGAGCTTCTTATTCGAAGATTGTTGTACCTTTAATTCCTTTCTAATCTTTCAAGTGGTTTACATGAAAGCGCTTCAAAATCTGTTCAAATGTTTAAACACTAAAGTCTATTCACGAAGATCTCTGTAAATATCTACAGCCCTACAGACTCGGTCTTGTTGATTGTGTTTGCGCGTGACAGTTTATCTCCGTGGACTTCAACACTGCGTAGAAGAACTTACCCCTCAGGGAAGCAACATAAAGCTCTTCGGCAGGCTCCAGCACTTTCCGGACATGTTAGCGGCCAAGGTCCCAGGGGACGGTGGAAACTTGCGCAGGGTCCAAACTGCCCTGGATGGGATTAACGCTGAGATTGGTCAGACGCCATTTAAAGCGGTCGAATGGACCTCTGTTATAACTTAGTAACTGTCAATGTACATTTGGGACGTGACCAAGTTCTAATTAGTATACTAACTGATTCAGTCCTTACATTTTCTATCACTTAACTTGTGTTGTTGCGCGTACCATTTTGTAGAAATAATAAAAAAAGGTAATGATCGAAACTTGATGTAGGTATTTATTGCTACTTGACCAAGGGTTTTAGAAGAATATCTGCAACTCTACATTAGTTACATCATGGAATTAGTTCTATGATCAAAAATAACAAATCACAATCCATTTATAAAGTAATCAACTTACGAATTATGATTTTCCAATGCTCTAAAACCAATTATCGTGAAATTTTATTGATATTCCCAGCAAATGTAACTGAAGCTGAATTTGCGAATAACTGAAAAATATTGGCACGTCATGTAACTTAGTTGCGCTGAGTGATCGAGTTTTGACTTTTGAAAAGCGGCGACAATTATTTTGGAGGTAACCTTTAGCAAAAACTGTGAGAGGCAACCTTTGAGCTAGAATAATACGAGGCAACATTAACATTCAGATTTAAGTAGATGGATATAAATGAAAGCTGGGCGTGTTTGTAGCTCCAATTATCAAAGAACAACAACAAATTGTTTATTTAGAGTAAAGCGGAGCAGAGCACAAACAAGTCTAGAGTGCGTGGGCTACATATCGCTGATTGACAGTTAGCGCCGCCCCCGCACACTCCGGCTTTTACCAAGAAATCTTTTATTCTTACACAGATTTGCCTGCTTAAGTTTGAATTAGATTACAATGTAAGGAAATCTTTATGACGAGATAAACATTTTCACTTCAAAATACGTCTCTCTCTAGGATCTGAAATATACTTATTTGGGTGTATTTTAATATCTAAATCCATTTGCTAGAGTACGGCTCTCATGCGAAGTGGAAACATCAACAGACAAGAAATAGGATATTCTAGTTTCACCATTTAGATATCAATTCAAGCAGACTGCTCTTCATAAAATAATTCAGTAAATTTGATTCAAATAAAAGCGATCAACTTGGTGCTGATTTAGATAAATTGCTACAAGGTGTACTAATTCACTCATCAAAATTATTCTCCATGAAATACAAACTCCCCCGCCGGGGAACAATGTTGCCAGCTAAGTAAACATATTAAATTAGAGCAGGTTGATTCGTGGGTTTTATGTTTTTCGTTTCATCGAAGCCATCAATCATCTTTATGTCTGTACTTTTTGTGTGTTCATGTCGGTAATGTTCGAGGATCGGGAGGAACACACGACGGCTAACGACGTATTGCAGTCTGCAGAGTATCATTGGACTATATATACTCTGTAAATAATGACTATGTAATACATAAAACTGAACCATAGGCAACCATAGGGTACGTAGACATAGAAAACTTGTTTTTTAAATTAAGTAAATGAAAAAACAATTTGTTTTGCTCACTCTCATACCTAACACAAATCAAACACTACAAGAACAATTAAAACGTTTCATAGTATTTACATAAAAGGAAATAACAAAATATATAATAAGCTACTATCAGAGCGGATTAAATACGTAGAGACTTTTTATAGGCTAGGAAGGGATGAGCAAGTGACTGCTGACATCGCACGCTATCCAAAACATGACCTGAAAAAAATGATTCATTTTCATAAAAATGTCCATCCCAAAAACATGTGGCGGCGACACCGCTCGTAATAAAGCCGATATATTTATCAACTTTCAATTGGAGCCGTCATCGGATACCGACGGCCGGATCCTCTCATTTATCAAAATAACAGCGGCTTTTGATGCGAATTTCTCAAAAAGGTAATTTCTCATTTCTCATCCGTCACATTATTAAAAAGTATTTTGAAACATCGGTGGCGGAATCATCGATATCCTCTTGTTTTCGTTTGTCCCCTCTCTAATTGGTTTTCTATTTAGTCTGGGAATTTTCTGAATTGACGCTCTTTGTTTGCTCGCGACGACTTCCTTTTGATATTATCAATTGGACGCCTTCAAACATTGCAGATTGCTTTTCCTGACAATACAAAAGTTTTATGCGAATGATAACGAATATTTTTGTTATAATTTCTGATTCATTATTCCCTCGTCATTTTATCTGCGAATGTTGTTTTGTTATTAACTTTGGTAACTGCTGTTTGAACAAAGATTTTAATGATATCGTTACCGATTATAATAACTGATTGTACGCACTTCATTGTGTAGGTCTAGGTACTAAGAATATCATAGAAATAATTAGTTCCTATTTTACGCGTAGGGGGAAGATAATTCTAAATAAACTCTAGTACTAAGGGTTTCTAAGCTAAGCCGCGGACGGACATACAGACAAATGGACATGGGTAAACTATAAGGAACTTATGCACTGAATGCAATGTACCTAGGTATGTACAAAATTTCCTTCAAACAACACCAAAAACATCTAAACTGAATACACCTTTCACCATACAAAACAGTAAACATGTCATGAAATGAAGCCATTCCGTAAGTACAGAGTACCCGAGTCATTATTCCTGATATGTGGAGGTCCCCGTCGGGCCCTAATGCGGATCGAACAAATTAAATCTGTTGACGAGGTCGGTCGGCGCGGGCTCGCGGCACATCGCCTATCAGCGCCGAATCTCGTTGATCGAACTTATTGACCCTTTCCGATATTATGCGTTTTATTTCCACTGGGCGATTTGTACCTACGTTTCGGCTGTCGTTAGAAACATCCTTTCTACAGAAAACTGTAGCAACAAATGTTTATATTTTTACTCTACAAATAAACTGGTACAATATAACTGATACTCACTTAGCGCATTAAGTACTTTTGGAACATAGAGAATTTTCCGAGCAGAGGATACGGTATCTAAGTCCGTTTTAGGTGTACCTGTCCCGTGCTTCTGACTACCCATTTAAATCTTCAAAAGCTTTTAAAGGAATCTGAAAAAATGTGTACCACAATTCCGCTGTGACCCAGTTTTGTTTGATAGAAAGGCTCCAGCAACGCGAGAAGCCCGCGGCAGATAATATTTCATTAGCGAACCGCGCGCGGGCGCGGCTGGAAAGTTTCGGTTCATTTATCGCGCGAGTTCCGCTCCCATCCATCATACGTCCACTGGCTAGCCCGGGAGACAATATTGTTCGAATTATTTTATGTTTTAGGATTTTGAGTTTGTCTACCATCGCAATATCTATGTTCAAATAAAGTTATCTAATTATATGGTCTATATCTATTTATATCTATTATAGACCGTTTTGGAGATAGGAAAATGACTTTTAAACAACAGCTGGCTAAGGCTAGCTAATATGTAATTGCGTATGAGTCTGAGGGAGGCTTGTGCTCGAAGCAAAATAAAACGTGATGTTATTACCGATGTCTACCGTCAACATCAAAATAGTGTTGAGATTATTAAATTAAGGCTTTTAGAATATAAATTAAATTAAGGACTTTCATCCACGGAGCTGCGTACCACTAAAAGTTACATTGCCTGTTTCGCAAACAGAATCTAGTAAAGTCTATTTTGCAACACAAAGCTTCAATAAAGAAACTATTGATACAAGGAAAATGTAATTTACGAGCGCGACGATACAGTGTGCTCGGGCACGTGCCGAACCCGCGACCGCGCGGCGGGAGCGCCCTCTTGAACCTTTTGTTTTGATACTTGTTTGTGGGCTTTGAAGTGCAATACCAGAACTGACAAATGCGCCTTTTATGAAAATAATGTATATCATCTTGACTTTGAGTAAATATTTTGGGAAAATTATTGTTCTGTTATTAAAGTATTATCAGTGGAGATCTGTGGTATCTGCCTACCCCTTCGCGAAAGAGGCGTGATTTTATGTAGGTATGTAATTATTGTTCTTAAAACTATACTTGTTTTAAAATCATTATTTTTACTGTATGAACGGTTCTGTAAGCTAATATCATTAGGTATTCAAGTATACTTGAAGAACACATTCTGTTTTTTTTTAAGGGTAATTCAATTACTAAGTAAAGCAAACCCTTACAATAAATGTAATAAAAATTACCACTAGCTCCGGCTCTACTATTAAGTCAGCATTAAGAATTGCGGAAAGCTAATTACCCCAGTGAAATGATTCTAGCACCAGTTTTTATGCAAAAAATCGTTTTCCTAAAACACGAGAACAATTTGTTCAAATGAGTTCTCACTCGTACTTTCGTATCAATTATATAAAAAAGAGGATATTCTGTAAGATGCCTCATTGTGACGTGAGTTGTGAAATGGTTTAACAAAATTGCTAGTCTCATTCTTCGTTGAATAAAACACTAGTTTGAAACAGGTATTAAATATGGTGATTCATAGTTGTAAGGTACACAACTTGTTTGCTGTGTGAACTTGGGATCAGAGATTGATGTGACCTCGGGGGTACTCCAGGGATCATAATGAATTACAGTTTCGGGAAGTTTCGTTGATTATTTGCCAGAAGTTGGATGTACTTACAGATAAAATTGATTAGCTAGCCTACCTACTGGCGCTTGGTTGATAGATAAACAAATAAATAGTGCTGGGCATTTCTCACAGCATCATCTAGCCCCAAACTAACCAAAGCTTTTATTATGGGATACCAGGTAACTGATATACTACTTATATACTTTTTTGTTTGTAAATACATAGGTGCATAATATTATACATAGAAACAACCAGACCCGATATATACTACTCATCATCAACATCCATTGCTGGGCATGAACGCTTGACATTACTCAATCGAATTTAAAAACTCGTTTGCCACATGAGATATAGGATAATATGTCCGCTATTCAAGATCCTTTCAAGATAACCATGAAGTAGCCGTTTACAATTTACTTTATTCCATCAATTATATTCGATGAAGTAGCTGTAGCTTCTAACAAATTCCCTGTACAATGATGTAGTCCTTCAGAGTGAATAAAATATGTATTCACCGCTGTAAATAATCTCCATAAATAGTCTTTATTCCCTCGGGCCAGATCCAGCATTACAAGCTAAACACGAGCTTACAAGATAAAGGGAAACAACTCGAGAATAAAATACTAAATCCGCGTAAGAAATCTCCATCCTCAGAGGTGATTAATTTATGGCTTTGCAGCAAGAAGCTTTTAGTTCAGCGCTGTAGTGCAGAGCTGCATTATCGCAGCAAACACGCTGCACGCTCACCGAGAGCGGAACCGTTACTTCTTCCACACAACAGGGCAAGAGACGAATAAGTAACGATGTAGGTAAAGATCAAAGTAGGAGGCACGTAAGCTTCATTATTGATTCGGCATACCCAAAGATTTGAGAGAATGTCTTGACCCGATTCAATCGGATCCTGCTGATTTTTCCTAAGATACAAACGAATGTTGACTTACAATTGTGAAGGAATACGTATTATATCAGCATAACGTTATCATGTTTAGGAACAGCACTTAGAAACCGCGACCGAAGATGCAATCCCTTCCCTAATATATCCTCAGAGACGATGCGGCTGCGGCGAGCGCAGGTAGCGCGGAATTACTAAACACAAACTACGCGATAGCGCTGGAAAGTTTTTAAAGTTTACAATTTATCAAGTTAAGCCGCCAAAATAAAATGAATGCCAGCTAGCCAAAATAATTGTTCTAGCAGTTGCAGTTACTATTTTTTTCAACACTCTTTAAATGCTAACTAATGTCACATGCGAATTTCAGTTTGTTTTTCATGTATTTAGCTTAACCATGCAACTGATTGTCATAAAGTTTTGTATTGTACATTTTCAGGGGAGGCAAAGAAAAGGATTCATCCCAAAAAAAGTATCTACTGTAACTGTTCCTGAGAGACCACCTGAATATTTTGACATTGAATCGAGCGAAGGCTGCTGGCAGAAGCTTGAAATACAGCTATGCTATTATTTTAGGAATGAACTAATTCAAATAACAGATTTATTGTATTTCCAGAAAATGTCTAAGACGTGCGTAGATTGAACAATAGCTCATTTCGAGAGCTAATTTATGAGATTGAGCGAAATTAGTTTTAGGTATAACAAGCTGATCCTCGCTTAAACTTTCGTAAATTACTGACAAGATTTGGTTAGATAGATAAATAGCTAGGCTAGTTCATAATCTAAACTTGGACGTATCAGACCATAGACGACTCATTTTCAAAAAAATCTAATGGTATTTTTTAAATAAAATTATTATAGGTACCCTGTGCATAATTATCAAAGATTCTTGTTTGATTCGGTCTTGTTTCTGTAAGTCTGAACGTTCATACTTTCACAAATAACGAACTAAAGCTTAGTTTCCATATTCCCCTCTTGAAAGGTTTATAAAAATAAGGCACATTAATCATGTAGTTGGATGGTAATGAAATGAAAACTTTGCTTTTAATGAAGTTCCCGCGCGCTTTGTTCCCGCCGCAGAATAAATAGTAGTAGCTAGGGGTGAATGCTTTTTTACGTTTATCGCTTTTCAACGTGGGGCAGGGATGTAGTGAGGGCGGGAGAAGTTGCTATTAAGGATTTTGGAAGGATATCATTTTCTTTTATAATATTTTATGAAACATACATTAAAAAAAATCCTTTGAAAAAAATTAACAATAATTAGGTAGTCGTTAGAGTTTCAAGTGTCGTGTCGACCTATATTGATTCAAGAGAGATATAACCCTGTAACCAGAAAGACGGACGGACTGAACGTAAACTAATATTTGACTTTGACTGGCTCCCCACTGGAGCTTGACTTTTAGGTGCTTTTAGTTTTAAGATGGATCACCTTAAAGATCATAGGCCCCTAACCGTATTTGTTGCCCTGATTCTTCACGGTATTGGTCGCAAAAAAACAGGAGTAAAATTAGTTCTAAGACTATTCTAAGTGATCCCAGAGGTCCTACTGAATAAATGCTTTTTGACTTTGACTTTGATATGATTCCATTTATATAGGTACAATAGAGAAGGCTGAAATGCTGAGAGCATGGTTTCTAGGAAGTAACTATGCTCTCAGACCATTCCAGCTTGGGTGAGGGTACAGGAGAAGGGCAGGGAGGGGGGAGGGGGGCAGTACGGTGCTTAGTAAGGGAGTCACGTGACCCACGTGTTTCATTCATATTCAGAGCACTGCTATATGAGGTCGGTAAAAGTTGAAATCCAGTTTGAGTTTCATAATCACTTCAATTTTAAACTCACTTTTGCTGGCACATTTTTCGATGGAGTTTTTGTTTTTTATACAATTATTATTTTTGAAGGAAATGGTTCGTTTTGCTTTACATTATGTTCTACGAAAACAGTAAATACTTTTAGTACAAGTTATGAAACTTTTCCTACATCTACCTACTTAGTCATAGTTTGTGTTAATTTTAAAAATGCAGTAATGTCGTTCACGTTATAAGAGTCGTGTTTCAGTACGCGTCAATTGTTACTCACAAAAAGCTGTTAACAGAACAAATGATTTTTTTATAAGCAACGCGACATCATTCAATCCATTTATTTACTCTTTTCACAATTTGTATCCTTCTTATTTGTAAGGGATATTGAAGCTATAACACAAAGCTAGGGTATGAATGGGCTCGATAAAATATTGATGTTTCACAGGAATTGATTTAGTCTGTCGAACATGAAATAGCTTTGGGCTTGCTAACAGTGCGGTATTCTAACGTTTCATAAAAATATATCAAAACAGTTTCAAATATTTCGTACGATCAAAAAGTTATTCGATCAAGATTCTCGCGAGAAATCTGTGCAGTGTTCGGCTCAGCTGCGGAACCGCTCCGTGTGCCGCCTCGCCTGCTCCACCGAACAATACATATTTGCTGAACAAAGTCATTCAATGCAAAGTATTCAGACAGTAGAACTACTATTACAAAAACCACCGACACCTTGAGTACTGCCGCGTGCAATTCTTTTCAAAAATCGGCAATGAATGGCATTAGACGCAGGTGCATTAAAAATTACAGGCTTTAGTCGCGACAATGTTTTGACTATGAATTGTTTTATCAAATGACTTTTTTGTGTGGACACCGTTTCATAAAAGTCTTGAGTTTATAACTAGCATTTGATTTTTTCAAACATGAAGATGTTTAAAAGTAACACGCACATAGCTATGCTACTGTTTGAATAACGTTACTATTCTGTGATGCGTGCCTCAGAGAGCGCGGCTCCGAAATGCGATAAAAGTGTCACAACTCAAGATGGGTTCAAAAAGAGGATTATTATAAATAATTCGCGGAGCACGTCACATCAAAGAGAAAGTTTGTCGCAAATTCTGAATAATGCCTATTCATGTGTGACGTCAATAAACGCAGAATTATACTCGCAGCCAGATCGCTTCGCTCGAGGAAAACGGCGGAGATCAAACGAGGCCAATCTTGTTCTCGTCAGTGTAATACTTTAGCTGAGAGCCTGAGAGCCCGGACGAGGGGGAATATATCTCATTATGTACAACTACGCTGAGGTACCTTACTGACTCACACACATACATATATACATACCAGCTGATTCTAAAGTATGACTTAAAATATCTATCGTTTTATGAACTACAAAGCTACAGTGTTCAAACACAAGACAATATACAGGATCACGACTACCCCCAAAGCTGGTTGACAATCTCTGATCTTTTAAGAATTCAATATTGTTTAACCCTTAACCACCTGACATACGTCTCACGGACGCATGGAAATTAAAAACGTTAATATTTTGGCGCGTAAAACACGTATCAACTTGTACGTCCCTGTACCTTCCCACCGCGTCCCTCAGTACCGTGCAAGCGCTTGTCGTGGTTGGAGGTGCACGCGTTTGTCACTGGTAAGTAAAAAACTATCGTTGTCCGTCCGTAAGACGTATGGTCGGTGGTTGCGTGACTTTTTTGATATCGTGTTTTTTTTGTGTTTTAGTATAAAATGGCTTCTAATGATGATGCTATTGAGCGTTGGTTAGAACAAGATCCATCTGACGACGAAAACCTACCTAATGATGAAGGCAGCGATGTCGATTTGGATATTGGCGTACAGTACGCATTGGAGGATAGCTGCGAATCGAATCCTGAAGGTGAAGGATCAAATACTGAGGAGAATGACGACATTGTTGTATCTCAACCTCCGGTTTTACCTGCAGAGCAATAATTTTCGTCTGAAGATGAGGAACCTTTGTCACAAATGCGATCAAGACCTCGAAAAAAGAACTTTTTTGGTAAGAATCGCTTTTGTTGGTCTTCTGCTCCTCCTTCATTACGATCAAGAGAGGCTAGCTGAACAGCTCACCAGACCGCATATGGAGCGTCGAGAAAACAATGTGAAAATTCACCGTGACATTCGAATCGCACTTCGTCGCATCCTTCACTGCAACAATGACTCCACCCCACCAGCTCCACCAGGTGGAAGCAGTTCCGAAGACAGATTGGCTTCTCGAAAAAATTGCTCAACATGCGACTCTAAAAAAAACGCAGGACACAATACATGTGTTTTGAGTGTAAAAAGCCGATTTGTATTGAATGCTCCAACAAAATGTGCATTCACTGTCGCGAAAATCTGTAAGATTGATGCCCTGCAATTTTGTCAAAGATATGATTATAATGAGAAAGTTTTGATTTAGTATTTCTTGTTGATTACTATATTTTTATAAACAGAAAGAAAGAAGTTCCTAAGTCATGTGATTATTTCTATAAAACTCGTTTTTTGATTAAGAAAATTTTTATGCTAGAATTAAGAGTTGTTTCAAACAAATAAAGATTTTAAGAAAATTTGTTGATTTTTATGTGCCTTGTTAGCTTTAATAAATACTTTGATATATATTTTAATTGATTTTAATTCAAAAACAAACCTTTCACCCTTAGATTTTACGTACGAAAGTCTTTTCATTCGTCCGTCTGTGAGACGTATGGTAGGTGGTTGTGTGACCAGATTAGGTGGTAGGTGGTAGAGGGTTAAAGATGTCTTAAGTTAGGAAGAGATCACTCTGAGTGATAAGGCCGCCCATTGTGCCACTGAATTAAGACTTAAGTTTTTTTTAATTTTGTAATTTATATTAAGGTGTGACAATAAAGAATTATCTATCTATCTAAGTTAGTCAGCTACGTCCAAATACTTGTCTGATACCTGCTCACAGTTTGCAGAAGTTAGCACTTTATTTTGATAGGTTACAAGCTGATATTAGTAATTTATTGTTTGTAGGCTTATTTGTAGGCTTGTAAATTAAGTATTAGTCTCTTGAGATGGGAGCTGTATGTACTGGTGGACGTACGCTCTAGGGGAGCCCCGGGCAGCGGTCAGCGCACTTCCCCTCCGGAGGGTGGGCTCAGGCTCAGCCAAATCGTCGACTAATTAATTTTTAACTGCTTTACGACCCTTGTCACCGACTTGTTTTTGTGGATATTAATTTTAGACACTAATTTAATTAACCTTGTTTGTATAGGTATCTTAAGTCTTGAATTATTGCTTTGCTTTAGCGACCCTGTTTATCATAAAGTATCCTTTTTGCTACTTTTTTATTTCAGTATTTCAAGCCCCTGAATATATAATCATTCTACATTCATCGACTGCTAAATACCTACCTATAAGTATTCTTAGTTTACTCGCCACTTTTGTTAATGTAAATTTAAAATCAAACACAACCTGAATACCATGTTTAAAGAAGGTGTAAAGGTATTGGTATTTCTTTCAAGTACAGTCATGGCCTCCTGCGAGCCGCCGGCGTCGAGAGCATCTCGAGCCCTCGTCTCTTTAATCGCACTTTTCCTAAATGAAATGATTTACCGAAGGCTCTGTATTTGGGGACAGATTCGATAGAGATTTATGGGCGACGGCAGCCGTTAAACTTGTTTGTCGCGACAGACGCGCAAATAAATCAACGGAGGATTACACGCACTACATCCTTTAGGCCTTGAGAGTCAGGCTTCTTAGGCTTTCTGGTTTGCAGTGCAAAAATATATATAAACAACACACTATTTTATACAGAAATAACTTGGGTAGTACGCTGTGAAGAATCTATGCTTGAAACTAGATCGACGCTGCTACCTTCACGAGGATGTTTGCCAGACGAGTAGTTAATATTGCGCGATTGAAGACCTCAAGGACCAATTTTGTGGTTTAAACTACTTGGTCCTCCTAGGTTTAGACCAAGGTCTTAGTCCGATTGAACCAATACAATGTGTATAGTCGTAGTAGGAAATGCGCGAACATTTGCAGAAATTTATATATCACTTTGGAGTAAATGTCCAGCACACGGCCCAGCCACGCCCTGCAGTGAGAGAGACATGGAACTGTCCTAGATTTATGCCTTCCAAGCTATTATGCTTCAGGTCCGTCTGTGTTGGTGTGGAATAGCGTCTCAACTTCTTTCCAAGGTCTTGAAAACCTCGGTCGTGCATTTCGTTTCGGAAAATTTATAGGCGCTTTACAGTGCGTATAAATTTTCCGATAGATTTGACGGGGAAATCTGTTTACGAAGAATACATTTTGAACTCTTTGTAACTTAGTATTGTTTTTTAGTACACAATACCTACTCGCTTTATCGTTTAGTGTGTTTTGGATACATTATCACTAGTTTTTCTGATACAGTGAAAAATCTAGTGTTCAAGGCTTAAGAAAATTTCTTAGTCCCTGTTTGATTAAAGAATAGTGGGCCTAATTATTTTGTTTTTATTCGTTGTCTATAAAATACCAACTGTAGGTACTATCTTCTCCGCACTACAAACAGTAATCAATCTCAATGTTTGTGGAAAAAGCGTCGCTTCAATTGTCGTCACTCGTTGATTATCCATTACACTGTTTCAATTAATTTGTATGATGTTCCGTCGGTCGGGATAGATACGTTTTTATTAGTTTGGTTTTATTATTTCGGGCAGTTTCACGTAAATTGGTTCGGGAGGGTCTGCTGATAGCGTTGGCTCGTATCGCTCTTCGTCCTTTATTCAGATACATGGAATATGGAAGTGATTGTTTCACTGAAGCTTGTTTACCCTGCTGGGTTTGAACTCTCGATAGACTTTCAGTGTTTTTGCGCTCCAGCTCAAGCCAAGTAGTAATTAAAAAATTCTAAGAAATTGTCAGTCCGTAAAATCATCTTGAAAGTGTAAAATTTCATTTTCTAAGGGACTACTTGGCTTAACTCAGTATATTTATTCTATCAAAACCCCGGAATTTGCTTTATAAAAAGCCTTTAGCAACAAAACAGGCCGAGCCACTTCATATTTCCAGCCGAGTCCTTTCCTTTTTTTACCTTAAAGTAACGCTTTAAATGAAAGCATTCCTTTACAATTTAATTTCAAGGGATCATTTTCATAAGTTCTCGGATCCGGCGAAGCCCTGCGACAAACAATATAAAAAGAGACACATTATCCTCCACAAAGGGACAATGAAAGGATCTTGGAAGAGGATATTCCAAATCTCTTCTAAAGAACTTAATAGATTAATATGTAAATCAGAGGGCCGCGGGTTCGACGCCCGCCGCGGACACTCATTAATTCCACGGATTTCCCGCCGAGAGCCCGTTATAATGAAGTGTTTGCTAATGAGCGGCGCCGGCCCCCCGCTCTCCACCACCCCTGCGGCTCATGTTACTTTTATCCCAAAACTAGCTGGTATTCTCCAAAGTCGCCTATAATAATTGCCAGTCGCTAAGCATAAACCACTATCTTTAAATTTGTACCTACGTAACTTAACATGGGTACTACTTAGGCTTTACATCTTGACTGGATATAGACAGCTCCAGGATCTATGTTTCTTTACGATGTTTCCCTCGTGTAATGATGCTCGGCTGAGATTCAAACTTGCTACCTTCGGATTGAAACTTGAGAGTACATCCTGCTACTAATTACAAGGATAACATAGATCTAGGCAAGCAAAATCACTAGTTTCAGTTCCTGACACAATCAAAGTGCAATGAGTACATTATTTTTGGTGTAATGAAGCATCGAGAAGACAAAAAATGTCTATGTTTATAATAGACGCGAGCTGATCGTGGCCTTTCACATGCCTTTCCTCAGTATCGAACAGAGCGAGGACAATGGCGCCGCAAAACAAACGTACAATTAAACGGAGCATTGATGCGGACTGGCCCCGGCCTCGGCCTCGGTGGTTGGTCGATGATACGTCAGTGCTCTGCTAATGCCCTCACGTGAGGTGGCGACTGCTAGCGAGGAACTCATCCTAGAGATGTTAATTATTTATAATTGGAATGAATAAATTAAGTGCCTGAAAAGATTAATATTATCGGGACAAATGTGTGTGACCAGCACGATTTTTTTAGTTCTAGTTCGTAAACTAGCACCTCATGTCAAGAAACCAGTATTGCCCTAGGAACATATTTGCCTCCGAATTGATATCTCGATTTTTTACAAGAAAATGAGACGAGAGAGTTTTGTCACGGTGTCTCATTTGCTCATCTATACGAGTATCTGTGCCTGCTTCACGCGCTGTCCACTGATACCTTTAGCCACTACTACGAGTATACCTGCTATTGTAACGACCCCGTTTTGTTTCAGGTTGGTTGTCATCTCATGGCATATTTAATCGCTCCGCTACCATCGTCGCTTGCACTCCGCCCCCTCTCACGAGTGAGTAAATAATAGCAAGCGTCCTTCAGGAGCAGTTCTGCCCCACTGGGCCTGTAACTGTTGTTATAACTCTAATAATACTATTGTATAGTAAGAATATCAATCAGTCATCTAATTTATACTTTTTCATTATCATCGCAACACAAAGCTCTATTTGATTTAGGGAAAGATGATGCTAGGTGAAAATAAAATGTCTCGAATTATTTCTTTACATGATAATATAAACAAAAAAGGTAATTTTAAAATTTAAAATTTAGGTAAGTAATCTAAATTTTGAAAATAAGCTATGACGTTGGTCGACTGAAGAAATGATCTAGCGATGGGCGATTGCTTCAAAAAAAACAATCGAATTAATCGAAAATTGTGCTAGTGCGCATTCGATTGTCGATTCAGTAGTTCCTCACCATGATTATTCGAATAACAATCGACAAACTACTAACTACTATACGCACGCACACTTGCATTGCAAGTGTGCGTTGCGTGCGTGAACTGCGGAAGGCCGCGCGGGGCGGTGCATGCGGGGGCGGGACGGTGTTGCGTCGATTGTTTCTATGTGTAGCGCAGCGGACGCCCGACGCAACATCTTTTGTAAATACTGATAGTAATACGTACGATTATAGTACTAAGTGCGTTGCGCGGCAAGTAGTTAGAGTTGGTGACAGTCATTGTCGCCCGCCGTACGCGCCGTCAGTTGATAACAATCGACTAATTTCGATTGTTATCGACTTTTATCGACTGAACCGAACAATCGACTGATTCGATAAAATAAAGTAATAATCGCTCATCGCTAAAATGATCTACTATGTGCCCCATACACTAGGTACACAAGCACGCGCCAGCGCTTGTCGGATATGATAACAGATTGTAAGCAAACACGCCGCTTTAGGGGAATTAACCCGAACGTCCGATATTAACATCTTGGGAGCTCCACAAGAAGCCATTAAGGTAATCATTTCTCTGAGGTTTAGTTTAAAATGGTTATTAACAATATCGTAGTTTACAGAAACCATTCAAAATAATGGAGTTAATATGGATTTAGAAAATGGAGTTTTGGATTTTATGTAGGTTAGAATTATTCTCCTATAAGATTTTATTAATTCGTTAATGTGTCGTGATCCAAATGAAGATTTCTATGAAGTCCATGTCTAGCTTTTCTTTGTGTCTAGCTGATGTCACTTTAACATATTGTTCAATATTTTTTTCCCCACAGTGAGAGAGTGCCTGCGTCTAGCCTGATAGATATAACAAAATGTATTTATAGCACAAAAACATCCATTAGTTGTCCAGCCACAGAACAAGCCACATAATTAATAGACATTATCAATACAGGGTTAAACCAATCGGCTCTCTCCGAAATGGCTCATTATACCCCGGACCGCGGTGACAGCCGCCAATTGAACCCTTTTTGTTCCCGGATACAAGACAAGCCGGGAATCAGATTAGTATAGATGAGTGCTGTGATTGGAGAATCAGGCAGGGCTTCGGAGAATTTTGTATGCTGATGTGCGATTTGATTCTCTATTTATGGAGAGTCAAAGTTTGTATTTGATTTTTCGGAAGATCATAGTCAATAGAGATTGACAAACGAGAATAGAATATCAAATTCGTATATTTTTGGGAAAAAAATAATTGTTTCGACGAATTCGTCTCCACCAGTGTTTGTTGCCCTGGTTCCTCACGGTATTGGCCGCGAAGGAACAGGAATATAATATAGACTTATCCAACCTTCGACATCAGTGCTCTCTGACTATTTAGGCCAATATCTTAGTCGCTACTATTTTCGCTTCATACATTTCTTTCCATACGTTTTGTCTTCCATTCGCCCAATGAACTCATTCGTTCCGGCCATTTGTTGACGCTCGGGAAAATACCGCACAAAGCTGGTTCGTTACCCGGAGACCCCACACCCCCCCGCGTCCCCCGCACACCCCCCGCGATACCCGCTTGTACAGTCAGCGATAACAGCAGCTTACGGACCCATGAAACCTCATCATGGAAATTGTTTTTACTATGAAAAATTCCGCTGAGGATCTTCAAGGAAAATGGAGTAACGTTTGTTTGGCAGAAGGTGTTTGATAAGATTTTTTTTCAGGGGGCACTCTTTTGAACATTTTCTTATAAAGTAAAAATTTGCACTACTGCTGAAAAATATCTTCGATCACAATAAGTATTATAGCTTGCATAAACTGGTTATTTTGCGATAGGTTCTGGATAAATACTCGTAATGAACAGCAATAAAATCATTTTCACTTATGATGAAGCTTTTAACAGACACGATCGGCTTTCGTGGTTCCTGTTCACGATTCGACGAAAGTGAACACAACACATGCATTATTATCGTCTAATCGTGATCGTGGAATTTGCAATGAAGAGAGGAAGTTAAGAAAATGAATGATCATTATAAGTCTCTAAACGTAAGTGGAATAAATAGCAACCAGTCACAGACCTACATGAATCCTACCCCACGCTAGAAATCCCTGTATTGGATTCAGGGACTAACTGACCATTGGTACTACGATTTTTATCCCGCCACGAGAATTAAACCCGCGCTCTAGCGTAGCGTCTCAGTCGAGCAGTCTTGTTAGAAGGACTGATAGCATTCACGTTACTCATGAAGTAAAAGATTCTGTTACTTCACGACCTCACAGCATAGTGCATACAGAGAGAGAGAACAGTTCGCGTTGTTTGTGCAACTTTGTGGGTTTGTTGAACGTGGCCCAGTTCATTAATTGCGCCTATTGTTCACAAGATAAGGTTTTAAAAGTCAATTTCGATCGGATTTTCCTTCAATTTAAGAATATGCAGGCATATCGTTTAGGCACAGCATTGAGAT
The DNA here is from genome assembly GCA_963565295.1 of Epirrhoe alternata. NCBI lineage: Eukaryota > Metazoa > Arthropoda > Insecta > Lepidoptera > Geometridae > Epirrhoe > Epirrhoe alternata. The sequence goes on along the minus strand of OY751377.1, from coordinate 14,521,389 downwards.
TTTTTTGGTAAGTACCTAATTCAATATTTTTTTAAACATTTCTGTCAATCAATTTTTGAAAAAAGTATATAAGTAGTATATCAGTTATCTGGTTCCCATAGTACAAGCTTTGCTTAGTTTGGGGCTAGATGATGCTGTGTGAAATGTCCAGCAATATTTATTATTATTTATCAGTTTTATATATTGTACAGGTTTATTACAATTTATGGCGGTTATGCTAAGATGTTGATGTGACTAGTACTTTGGAACCAAATTAGCATACCTACCTTTTTTCAGTAAAGAAATAGTAAGGAAAGCGACCTGCGGATTACTTTCTCCTCGTAAACATTATCGCTATCAAAGGAATATCTTATCAAATATACAAAGAACTTTCCTCCGAGGTGGAACGAATTTCCATCTTAATACGTATAGTTGCTACCTTCACATTTTATCAAGTGAACTGGAATGACTTTCATTCAATTTAGAACGCAGTCCTTTTGCAAACTAAAAGAGTCACAGAAAAAAATAATTGGTACTTTAGATTCGAATCTCGCTATCTCCAGTCGGCACCGAAGAGGGCAGTCGGGAGCCAGCCAGGGCAGACGGGAACAGCCCGTTAAGGCGGGAATTAGCTTTGTTAGTGGAGCAGCGGCTTAAGGAGATCGCTTCAATCGCTTTGTAGATAGTGGCAGCCATTCCGCTGCGAAAGCTTAACTTGTGAGTTGCAGGAATGCGCGGCGTAGCTTTTGAACTCACTCGCGCCTCGCGCCTAGCGCCTGCTCACTCGGACTCAAATTGAGATGAAATTCTTTGATAATGTGCAAGTTGTGCGCTAACTGGAACAGCTTTTTCTCTTCTCCAATAGTCCAATACTCTCGAATATGTCTGGTTTCATTATTGTAGGTTAACAAAACCCCCAGTCAATTCAAGACAGTTATGCAAGATTTTTTCGCATAAATGTTTGTCCAGAGATATTTGCATTCCGAACGAAATGTAATATTGGGCTACCCTCACTAATATTAGTTTGTGAAAACGCCGCGGGCCGCGGCCGCGGTCGCGTATCATTGAAAAAAGGACGCTGAATAAGTTTGCATAGAAAAGCGATAGTTATGAGGTCGCAGGTAGCCCGAAAGTCAACCCTCTTTGTCCCTCTTTTCAATATCGAAAAAGAGTTTCTTTTTGAATTTGACGAGATTAAAGTTGGATGAAAGATGTTATAATAAAAATGCCTACAAGATGCTACGAGCTTACCGGGTAATACCTACAGGTCCACAGGGATACAAAGGTTCATTACTAAAGATATAGTATTTGAATTTTATTTGTGTGAACTGTGATCAAACTCGCTGAAACTCTATCCCTGGTGTCGTGCTGCGCTCTTGCAAACCAGCAATGCGATGAAAAGATTTTAAGTGCGCCTTTCCTGCGCTTAACATCATGTTTTCGTAGCTTTTAGTGGTATGCCGATTACTATTTCATTAAAATGCCAGCTCTTTGAATATCATTGAAATGCACTATCATTACAACATTCATTTTATGTATTAAGTGCTTCAAAAATAACTCGCTAATGTCCATCAAATGAAAAAAATCTTACATTCCCCGAGATTTGTGAAATGAGACAAAATGCTGTAAGTCCTTTGAGTTTCATTCAGACCCATCGAGAAGAAAACAATTTCGTCCAAAAGAGCTAAGACAAGTTTAATTTATTTCCCGAACTTTGACCTCGGACATACAGACGGACAAAAACTTGTTTCCATTTACGCAAAAAAGTTGACGATAATGTGAGAGGCGTTCAGTTGGGCGGAAAGGGCATCTGTCAGGAAGGGCGGGCGGAGCTGGAGGCTGCGGTGGAAATGATACGCGGGGAAACTTCCCAAGTTTTGATTTAATCTTTCGTGAGTTTGATTATAAGGGTTCTGTGTCGTCATGGCTACTGGAGTTGTCTGAGGGACTGACTCAGCGTTTTCATTGAATTTCTCTTTAAAAAGCTTGCTAAATATATTTTCTCATTAAAATGGGAGCAACAAAGCAAATAGCTTATTCAAACTTTTAACAACAAATGTTGTTTATCAACTTATTATATTATTTAACATTGTGGATGAAAACATTAATTTGACAACAATTGCAGACAAATGTAATTTAAGTATACTCGGATAATACTGAAGAAAAAGGAAACATGAGAACAGTCAGTTCTGTATAGCCGCAGGGCCCTTTAACGAGCCAATCAATTCCACCAGCTAAGCCACCGATACCTATTGTGCGCTTCACAATACCGCTAACATTCAATTTGTATTCAATAAGCCGGTAGAAAACCCGCAATGGACCATGGACTCCATTTAGAAATCGTTTAGTTGTTCAAACTTTGCTTTTAATAAGATAATAATAAGATAGGAACGTATTATGTTACAATTAATTGAAATGAATGGAAGGTTTTGATGTTCTCTGTTATTGTAACAAAGATTTGAATGATAAATCTTTTTACGAAGTTTATGAAATAAAACAGAGCAAAAAAGAGTAATTTCCCGAAGCACTCACAATCCAGCTTTACGGGATTAGTATTTATCCGCAACTAAGTTCAAGAGAAATATTTTTGTACGAACTCGACGCAGATTAGTCAAATCGATTCTTGGTGGAAACAAATTTTATAAGACCATTGGGAGTTTGAGATCTTTTGAGGTTTCGGAACGAAAGCTTAACTTCATCGCAGCTGTATTCCCAAGGCACAGTAGACTATATCTGTAGGTATTCAGAATCCTTTGAAGATTATGTGAAAGGTAGTCAGATAGGGTTGGGTACATTTTGTAAAAGTGAGCCATGCCTGTAAGCCCATCGATACCCATTTTGAAGCATAGGAATTTATGTCGTTTTTCTATTCCGCTTTTAAATGTCCATTTGGTAAAAATTGAATGTGGCGTGCCATCGGTGCCATGCCGTCCCGGTCTGCGTAGGCCCTCCACATAATCGCGAACTAAATCCATAAACTAAATCCATAATTTAGTATGATTGGGTTGTTGACTCAAGTTCGAAAACTTGAGCCTCTCAGATCAAAAGTCGAAAGCACTAATCCCTGGACCTTTTATAGGTTACAAGACAGTAATGGAAGGTATACAGGTTGTACAATGTATAAATATGCAAATATTGGGTCTGCGCGGGTGGCGAGTTTCGCCACCCACGCAGACCCAATATTTCTCACCAGACAATTTCTAATAATTCTACGATTATGGGCACTCCTCGTCTTGCACCAATCACTGACTCCATGTCCCTTGAGTTGCGTTCACAGTTGCGTTCCTCAGAATGAGGAGTAACACACATGCGCATGTACTTATTAAAATAACACAGTGTATTGTGTGTGACACTGTAGTCATAACTTGCCTGCCCATATGGGGTCGGCACAACACGTTCTCTTCTTCCAATCTCCCCTATCACTCGTCATCTCCATTCCTTTTCTTACCCATATTTTACCCAATCCATCCATCTTTTCTTAGATTTGCCTCTACTCACATATCAATGTTCATAAATCGTGTAAGTGAAGTATGTAATTAGACCGTGACGGAAGTAAGGAGTTTCGTCATGTGTCCGGAGTGTGTCGCAGCGTAACTATTAGAACTCACTGAGGCGCAATAATGAAATTCAAAATAAATGGCGACTGAAGCGGTGACTCGCAGGATCGCAGATGCTCGCTGGAGAGGGATCATTATACCACAGAATATTTATCGCATTTTGCTAATGACTTAGACACTACTTTATATTTAAAAACTAGTCAGGGCTTTTAATATTTTGTCATGACATTTATTCTCCCTCATCAAATGAAAGAAAATAAATACTTGAATACATATTATAGATACTTCATGTTTATAGCTAACCAATGCTGAAAACCAATTCAGTCTTCATCATTGACTTTATGTTCATGCTCTACATTATTCTTCTTTCCCTCTATCAGTCTTCACCGCACTCCTTTCTTGCTCATATCATTTTCTCTCCTCAAACGTTCTGCTCATTTCCACTGGCCCTGAAATTATGTTCACAATACACATCGGAATTTGTTTATAAAGACAAACATCGTATCCAATAAATAATTTCCGGCGAAACAATAAAACAAGGCGGCCGCAAACGCGCGATAATAAAGTGTGTGAGTACAAAGGCTTTTGTGCAAATTGGCGCAGCTCCGCGCGATCAGAGCCGGTTAATTGGAAGCATGCTCCGTGGTCATTACGGCTGCACGCGCTGCTCGCTAATTGATAACGTGAAGTATGGCCATTTGCAGGGTAAAGGGGTTTGATGCTTATTAAGATGGATAACTTCATTTGATTTGATAAATATTAGGTGTTTTAGTACAAGAATTTTTACCTTGTCCCTAAGTTCATATGAGCTAGGCCAAGACTGAAAATTGGACGCGTCACTGTTAATAGGAAAGCGCTGAAATATTATATTTTCCTTTAACTTACAAAAGATAACAATAATTTAAAACTAAGTGAAACAGAATAATTTGGCTTTGCTTGTATCGTATATTCAAACATAATTTTAGATACACAGAATATTAAGAGTAAAACAAAGGGGGAATTGGGAAGCCCCGAAATTAATTTTCCCCGTAAACAAATGGCTGCGAACAGCTTCCGAAATCTAAACAACTGTTGAACATCAATTTAAAATTGGAACATCTGTAAACAAGTGAAGCCAGGCTGACGCTGATGACGTCATGGCGCCTTCAGTTCAATTAGTGACGTCACCAGCGGCCATTAGGCGTTGTTTATTTAAATCGCCGGCGAAATGCTGAATTTTGGGAAACTCTGAGATGACAGAAACGTAAATTGGACTTTGCTGATGAAACGCGCAATAACAAGTTGCGAAATGTCCAATACTTGAGTATTTGTAATTTTCAAACAATTTTTTTACGATGAATTTGTGTTAAACTAATTGGTAGTATGTATACTGGTATGTGTTTGGTTTTTTAGTTGACCACTTACCACTATTTGTAGAAAAAAGCTGTTACAACATGGTGACTAGATAACAAACTTCATTCAAATCAGTTTAGCGTCAACCCATTTTAGTATAAGTGTGTTTAAATTCGGTATTTTGCTGCGAGAGTTTAATCTAGAAAGTTTTATCTTCTCAGGCTTATAATGGTTAGTCCCTAAGAGCCCCAGTAAGCAAGCTACTCATTTTGCTGGTCCAGCAATACCGAAAACTGAAAAGTTACATGTTTTATTAAAAACTTATAGGATTTGTCAAAAACGTACGCAAAAGCACAATAATCCATCGGCGCGAGTTTCCGCGTGACGTGCCATCCATCACCGGGATCGAATGAGACACGCGTCGAGTCGCGCCCACATCCGCCTAACTGCTAAATTGATAAATTAAATAACTTACATTCAGCGCTTACCGTTTCGCGTGAAATAAATTAGGGGAATTCGGAAACTTGGGTAAAGTTCGACGTGAATTACCCGGGGAGAGGAGAGGCGGGAGGGGGGATGAGTTTAGTTTGTGGGTCACGCACGACGGCGACGGGACCGCACACCCAACACTTTTATTTCGATGAATTAGACCCAAACTAGAGGTTAAAACTAATTAGTCTCGCTAAACAAACTAAAATGTATACTAGTCTGATGTGTAACGTTTTACTTTATCAGTTTACCTAGAAGGTATGTACGTACACGTATTTATCTCGCTGTGGTTCTGGTTACCTACTGTTTTGTTATCGTATTCAAAATGGTTTAATTCAGTTAGTTTTTATTTTTATTTATTTTTTTAGTTTTTTTTTTAGTGTATTTGATGAATGAAGCATCGACACGACAAGAAGAACAAGTTAGTTTTTTCCTTCTCCTCGTGTTGCCTTTTTAACCGCTGGAGACAGCTACATAATGTACACTGTAATTAAAAAAACCACAGACACTAAAACCGTAAATGGACAGATGATAGGTTGTACAATATGATTCCTGGTGATTGCGACCATCCCCAATTAAAATACGAATTTATTAAAATAACATTTCCTTTAGCAACAAGCAATATTTATCTAGCAGCTCTATTAAAATTTCCAAGTACTTTTTTCTCAAGTTTCCCAGAATTTTGCAAGTTTGAAACATCGCTGTCAAACTTTGATTAAAGGGTTTTGTAACAGATTTTTCCATCATCCCGCAAACTCGTGAAAGCTTCTGGTCATGAAGCAAGGACGGTTTTGCTTGAAAGGTTTACATTTCTGAAGCAAATTGTTTAGAATACTTTCGGCATTTTCTTGTTAAAAATACAGGGGTTCATTCTATTTTGGTCCTCGAGACAAACTCTACACCACGGTATTGGTCGCGAAGGAACATGAGTAAAATCACCTAGTTTTAAGACGATTCGAAGTGATCCCAGCGGTCCTACTGAGTAAAATTTGACTTTGACTCTATCATCATCGTGCGGTGGAGTGTAGCTTAGGTTGCCTCCTGTATTACCCTACTTAACCTTCGTAATGTATAATATTAATTGCTTTGCTTGTACTTTGTGGTTTGAGTGTAACTGTTTCTCAAGTAATCTAGATCGCACAATAAGATTAGTTAGGTTCGCAGTGTTTCTGATCCTTCTGTAGATTTGAATAGAGCTCTCAGCCCGAAGCTCTCGGTGATTAATTTAAGAAAATCTGCGCTTGACGCCCTCAACACTAGAGATCAACCTATTCCCATTTAATAACTGAAGCCTTCACAAATTGAATACCTCCTTGAGAGCTTCACTTTGAAGAGTAAGCATTTATTCTTTTGTTCAGATTATAAAACCTTAATAATTCTGAAACTCTGTGACCTTTTCGCTTTTAAATTGATAAGTTTCAATCAATCTCGGTATTTATTTATAGCTTTTATTTACTTTATTTGTAACCTCAAAAGTATTTTCTGTAATAGCCCAATTCAATTTGTTGCCAATTTCTTTTTAGATAAATCTGAGACCTTTTTAGACTCAAGTCAATAAAATAATCATTTTCAATTGTAAGACATAATTTAAAAGGTTATTTGTAAACGTTATCGGTATTTGATATATATTTGATATTTTATACTTCAAATAACTAAGTCGTCAAATAACTTTAATAATACCTTCAAACTGATCCCAGCGGTCCTACTGAATGAATGCTTTTTTGGACCTTTTCTGGATTTATTTACATTTATAGTTTCATAAAGATTATTAACTATTGATTATAAAGTTTACTGAGTAACAAAACTAAAATACTTCGTTCGTATTAATTTCGTTCATGTTAATACTGGAGACAAAAACAGCACTACATTTGATTTTAATTAAATTTAAGAGGCTTAATAGAATAAGTGGCAATGAAATATTTTCATTCATTTCATTGTGTCAGTAGGTAAGTGACCTATGAGGATCTTGCAGGCATCTTACATCTAAGTATGACAATATAAAAATAATACCTAAATTTTGATAGAGTAGGTTAGGTTATTAAGTTAATTATTAGTGTTGTTAAATGTAAGTAATAGCAAAATTATTTTCCATTATTCTGCGAGTTAGTTTGCTAATGATCATTAAGTTATACCGTTATTAGCGAGTTCCACACCGGCTGCCGGTGTCTACCGATCCGTGCATGTACGCGCCAGTTACTAACATGCTGCCGCGTTTACACTGACCGAGCTACTCTTAATACTTGTAGTAATCAATGTGCCAAAGACTAGACTTAAAAGTACCAACAATTTCAATTCTAACGCTGATTAAGTGTACCTATTCATAATTTTAAGCGTCTTTTACCAGACGATAAAAAAGTATTGAATTACGTTCATTAGCAGTATTGATTATCTCAAATGCTCATATTAAACATGAACAATTTTATACTGCAATAAAGCTACTTATTAGTTTACGATAAAAAATGTGTATTTAGTAGACTTCACTTTAAATAACACGTACCTTTTTTATATTTCGCGTATAGCTCGAGCTATTCAATTAATTTCTTTTTTATCGCTAAAGTTTTAATGAACATGCAAAATATTGATAATTTATTGCCAGAAAAGTAATGGCCGAACATTGGGCATTACGATTTTGCATTTAAGTTTAAAAACGGTATTGTAGAGATTAATGATAAGATGTAATAATTTGGAAAATATTTTTGTGACAAATAATTCCCAGAAAGACGTGATTTGATGATTGCACGTTCAATATAATTATATATTTTTTGAACATAAAAGATTGCGTTTACGAATGAAAACAATAAAGTAAGTAGGTTCATATGAGTCAGTGGAAAATAGTAGATTGTATCATAAGGGAGCAAAATAATATTTTTACGGCGAGGGCGTTTTTTTGAATCCAGAGCGAAGTGAGGGATTCTTTAGTAGAATCCTGAACATAGCGAGGGATTCAAAGTACTTCACCCGAGCCAAAAATATATTTTGCGCCCGAGTGATACACTCTACTTTTCATCACCCTCTATGAGAAAATAAAAGGCAACTAAATTAAAATTAAATCGTATTTAATAATAAAATAACCTAAAAACTTATATTTAAAACCATGAATTTCTAACAATCCGTGAAAATGGACGAAAACGCGGGCTGTAGTTCGCGCGTTTTTTGTTTGATTTTTTTTATTCAGAAGTCAAGCCAGTCTTTATTCAAAAAAATTGCGTTCGAATTCTTTGGCGCTGAACACTAAGATGTTCCAAATTCAAAAAGTGCGCGGCAAAGATAATTGCGGCGCACTTAAAGAGGAATAAAACTCATTACTGCCCGCTCAAAGTTTCTTATAGAAAACACCACCTTTGGGTGCACATAAAAGGCGAACCAAGTCGTCCTTTTCGAATAGATGGGATGAAAATATTATTATCGGATTTATGATATGAAAATTAAATAGTTAAAAATTCAAAAAAGGTTGTAAATATAAAAACCTTTTTTGCGATTGAAATATTCCTCTTCTTTCTTACTCTCACTGTCTTATTATTTTGTAATACTTTCTGAGGCTATAATCATCTAACTATCCTCGTGAAAACGCGGCATGACAGGCTGCTTTGTCACGAATAACTCGCACGGATATAATTTACAACGTCCTTAGCTTCAGAAGGGACCTAGTTATGGAATAGTTTAGCGTATTGTGTTCCCCGAACTCACAGTATGTGCGACGTGATCACTTAACTAGTTTAAAACTTTCCGACAGTACTTTTCAAGACTCTTTGGGAGACGGCTAGTAGCATTTTAAGCTTGTCTAGTTCGATGTTCGATAGATAATGTACGTATGGTGGCCAGGCCAACTCTAGTGACAGAGTTAGCCCCTGATTTAAACTTTTTATTTTATAGATTATTCGAACTCTTGTAACTTATATACTCCTAGTTACTGGCCCATGATTTCTTTCATTTTTTATAGTCATTGTTATCCCTGACATAAAAGAGGGTGTCTGAGATGAAACGATTCTGTAACTGCGTAAGATGTTAAAACGTAATTTCGTTATAAATGCGAACACAAAAATTGAGATGTTGATAATAATCTGAATTATCATTTTACGCAAAGTCGTCTCATAAAAACACTTTTTATATTTTGCCCGTGAATAAAATGACGAACGAAATCCAATAATTCTGTTTACACCAAAAAATACACAAGTGACTTATCTTTACGGGCTATGAATAAAAATACATAAATTTCAATAAAGTAGGAAGCTGGTAAAGCGCGTCACTTAAGCCAACTCAAATGGCTTAAGTAATAAACGCGATCTGCGAATCCATCTCCTATCGACGGACAGGCTGTATGGTTTCATACACTTGCAGTTGAGTGTGAAGAGAAAAGATCCCAATCAATGTAGATATGTTTATTGATAATGCTGAGTTCGTACAATGTTGGTAATTCCTTCCTCGTTAGTAATAACACACTAAAAATAAAAACGATTGAAATACGAATAAATACCTAAGTACGATGACGCGCGCTCGTGTCAATAGCGGCGTCAGCAAAATGTACAGTTGAAGACTGTACATCTTGGCAACCCCAAAAGAACAGTTGTTTATGAGAGGAGGAAAAACCATTACAAAACAAATAAATGAATTAAGCTATTAATTAAAATCGAAAGCAATATTTCTAATTCCGTTGCTGCTGCTCGACGATGGCGTTTTGGTTGCTTCCTTCCTCTCGATGACTTGTAGCTCTATCTCTTCATGGCGCTGGCGCTGTTGTGTAGGCGTTGAGTTGAAACAGCGGCGGCAGCGCTTCCTCCCAACCACCAAAAATGCAGTTACAATGGCGGCGGCCAGTAGGAAGTAACTGATGACATATTGATGGATGTCATGTATCGTTACTGTTGTTTGTAGTGCTTCGTTTTCCTTCTGGGATTTTATGTTCTCCTCAATCTTAGTAATTTCGATGTTTGTCGCTGAGAAATGATGTGTACTTGCAGAGTAGTTGTATGTTAAGTTCACAATATTGTTTATTGACGAGTCCAAAGAAGGAACAGCCCACTCGTAGTCCATCTTCATGCGGCTGTTGTACTGGCGATGAGCGTAGATCGTTAAGTCTTTGGACTGCAGTACACATTCTTGTGATAACGTCACTAGGCTCGATGACGTCATGGTGTGCGTTGCAATGTCATTACTACATATAGTACGTAATGAACACTTATCACAGCATATTGCTAACCAGCTGTTCGGCGCGTGTAACTCGATCCATTCATCCTTGCATACAGTAGTCGCTAGGTCACATGGCGCGTTGTTTTGATGCGACAGCAGTTTGGCTTCACAAGGCGCATTGCTACTATGTAGATCATATGACGGTAAGGTATTCTTGCAAAGAAATTTGAGTGAACTTTGTAGTACACATTGTTTGAAGTTATCCTCGGTCAGCAAAACATAGGCGCTCTTCTTAAGGTTGACAGCTATGTACTTGGATGATTCCATAGTTGTTCGGCAGTGTTGTAGTTTAGCTTGGAGGCACATGTTCTTCAGATTTTGATAGAAAGGTTTTGTGCGTTGAACTCCATCCAAGTAATTAGTAAGATTGTAGTACATGATTAAAATCCATTCATCGTGCACTACTTGCATTTTGCCGACAGTGTCATAGTAAACAGGCCGCTCCGGTTTCAAGTTGGTGATACGAGCGCCGGTAATTGTACGCTCAGTGTCACTGACCCCATAAGCTCCTGATATAAATGTAAACAGTGTCAACATTGTTAAGAGTAATGTGGTAATAAGTTTGTTTCCTTTCTTTTGCTGTTTTGTTTTCTTTAATGTTTGCTTTTCTTCTTCAGCTTCGATTTCAGTATCCAAGGGTAATGGTGATAGTTTGACTACTGGGCGTTTTATGGTTCCCGTTTGAGTTTTTATGGTCGTGACTCGAACATAGCCTTCGGATCCAGGGTGAGTTTCCATGACACGTCCCAAAGCCCATTTTCCCGGCGGCAGATTATCATCTTTCACCAGTACTATGTCACCTTTTTTGATATTTTTGCTAGGCTTGTTCCACTTACTGCGCGTTTGTAGTGTAGTTAAGTACTCGTTTGACCAATTTTTCCAGTATTGGTGAAACATTTTTTCGCAAAGTTGCCATCTGCGGCGTAAGTCTATGTTTAAATCGCTATAATCTGATAGCGGCTATGACAGTATCGGGCTTCCTGTGAGGAAATGTCCTGGGGTTAGGCAGTTGTTGAATTCTTCTGGATCTTCTGTCAGAGGACACAATGGCCTAGAATTCAAACAAGCTTCTATCTTGGCCAACAGTGTAGAGAACTCTTCGTAGGTAAGTTTCTGAGTGCCCAATACTCTTCGCAGATGATGCTTCATTGACTTCACCGCAGCTTCCCACAGGCCGCCTGCGCTGGGCCAAGCTGGCGCGTTAAAATGCCACTCGACCTCTAGTTTTGCTATGTCACTTAAGACTTCTGGGTTTAGTATTTGCTTGAAGAGTTCGAATTCTTCACGAAGCACTCTTGCAGCTCCGACAAAGTTTGTACCGCAGTCTGAGTACATATGCGTCGGAGTGCCGCGCCTCGCGCACAGCCTCTGGAAGGCCGCTATAAAGGTCTCCGTGCTAAGGTCCGACACAAGCTCTATATGAACGGCTTTGGTTGCCATACATATGAATATCGAGATGTATCCTTTCGATGTTTTGACGCCTCTGCCCTTGTTGTGCTTGACGTCCACGGGTCCGGCGAAATCCACTCCTGTATGCGTGAACGGCCGACACGGAGTTATCCTTTGGCGCGGTAGATCTCCCATCAGTTGGTGGCTGTCTGTTTTGTTGAAGCGGTGGCAGCGGACGCAGTTTCGAAGTATACTTTTGACCGCTCTATTCCCGCCGACAATCCAGTATCTCTGCCGCAGATACATCAAAGTCAGCCGGGCTCCACCGTGTAGCGTGAAAGAATGTGCTTGTTCAATCAAAAGTTGAGTGAGTCGTCCTTTATGTGGTATGATGATCGGATTCTTCATCTCAGGCGGCATACTAGAGTTCTTCAGTCGTCCTCCCACGCGAATCATCCCTTCCTCGTCCAAATAGGGATTCAGTTTAAATATAGTGCTTTTCTTCGATATATCTTCCTTACGATGAAGTTGACTGTACTCTAGATTGAACTCTATTCTTTGCACATAATTTATAATAATTATTTTTGCTGATGTAAGTTCCCTTGTAGTTAGGTAGGTAGCTCCAGACTTCGTTTTGTTTTGCGTGTTAAAAATAAATCGTTGTATCCATGCGACGACTCGAGTAATAAGTGTCATTGAACTGTAATTGTTCAATAAACAGCTCATAAAATTTTGCTGATCTTGAGTTAATTGTTTCGCTTCCACATGATGTATACAGTCGACGATAGTTTCAAATGAGCATGGAGTATTTTCAGATTTTTCTTGTTTAGTTAGGAAGTCCGGACCTTGCCACCACAAGTTATAGCTCATAAGTTTGCTTGGCAGTAATCCTCTCGAAGCACAGTCAGCTGGATTCTCTTCGGACCTCACGTAGTTCCATTTAGCTGCGGGGATGATGTGTCTGATCTTAGTAACTCTGTTCGCTACATAAGTTTCCCACTTCGAAGAATCACCTTGAATCCAGGCTAACGCCACTTGAGAATCAGACCATGCTTGTATCGAGATGTCAAACCCAGATAGTGCTGATATGGTTTTTTCCATCAGGTTAGCCAGTAGTACTGCGCCGCAAAGTTCAAGTCTGGGTAGCGTAGTTTTCTGTGTTAATGGTGCCACCCTGGTTTTTGCGACGAGTAGCGTTATAATTGGTTGACCTTTTTCTATATTCGACTGTACTCGACTGTATATAACGCAAGCGTAAGCTTTTTCGCTTGCGTCACAAAAGCCAAGTAATTCTACTCGTTGTTGTGTATCGCTGATCCATCTTTTTAACTTCATGTTTTTGATGTAGGTCAAATCTGCATTCAGTTTTATCCATTCTGTTTTTATATCGCTGGGTACTTCATCATCCCAGCCTAGTTTGCTGATCCAGAGTTTCTGAAATAATAGTTTGGCTTTTACCGTCACTGGGGAAAGCCATCCCAGGGGATCGTAGAATTTCGAAATCTCTGAGAGTAAAGATCTTTTTGTCAGATGAATTATTTGTTTTACAGGCCAGTTGAAGTGGAAGGTGTCGCTTGAAGGATTCCAACCAAGTCCCAATGTTTTTGAAGTTTCATCTGATTTAAAGTCAAAGTTATTCTGGTTTGAGATTTGATCTTTGTTTAGGTTTTCAAGTATGGCGTGGTGATTGCTTGACCATTTGCGCAAGTTCATCCCCCCTCCTTTTAAAAGCTGAATAAGGGATTTTTGTAGTTTCTGAGCTTCTTTGACGCAGTTGTGGCCACTTATGACGTCATCAACGTAGCATTCCGTTTGGATGATTTTGGCAGCTTCGGGATGCTTGTTTTCGTCATCAATAGCAAGTTGCTTCAAAGTGCGCATGGCCAGCCAAGGCGCGCTTTTAGTTCCGTACGTTATTGTACAAAGTCGCCAATCTTGTAAGGGTTGATCCGGCGATTTTCGCCAGATGATCCTTTGAAGATCTTGTTGTTCTTCACACATCCAGATGCAGCGATACATCTTCTCGATGTCTGCAGTAAAAACGTATTTATACGTTCGCCACTTAAGGATAAGTGCCAGTATATCTTGTTGAAGATTGGCACCTTTTTCCATGAGGCTGTTTAGGCTGTAGCCGCTAGAAGTTTTTTGAGATGCGTTAAACACAACTCTCAGCTTTGTTGTTGTTGAACTTTCCCTTAATACTCCATGATGTGGTAGGTAACAGCTGATAGGTGAAACTTGAGTTGCCGGCTTCATGTGACCGAGTTGAATGTATTCTTCAATGAATGATTTATACATAATCGACAGTTTTTGTTGCCTTTCAAAACGTTTTTCTAATTGAAGAAATTGTGAGACGGCCACTGATCTGGATTTTCCCAGGTTTTCCTCAAAGTTCGAAGAAAGTGGCATTTTCACGATGTATGTTCCATCATCATGTGAGCGTTGGACGGTTTCTGTGTAGAACTTTTCACATAGGTCGTCCTTGGAAATGTCCTTAGAAAGTTGAATATCTTCAGTTTCCCAAAATTTTGTCAGTTCTTCCAAGTTAATTAGTGCAACGTTGCAGTTAAACGTTGTTTTTGTTTTGCCGCATAAAATCCACCCTATTTGCGTTTGCTGTGCAACGGGGGATTGATTGTTTCCTTTCAGGACTCCATCCAAAATTATCTCTGAGTATACTTCGGCTCCTAATAAAAGATCAATTTGGCTGGAAATGTTGTAGTCCGGATCGGCAAGTTTCAAGTTCATTAAATGTGGCCATTCAATTTTACCTACAGTTTTCGTAGGTATGTTGTTCGTTAGCTTCTTCATAATTAGCGCTTGAGTTGCAAAATAGTAATCGGAGTGAATTGATTGACATGTAAGGTTAAGTTGTCCTTTACAGTCTCCAGACACAGTTCCGATTCCAGTTACGCAAGCGTTAACGTTCGATCGTGGAAGCCGAAGGAGTTGAGCTGCGTTTTCGGTGATGAGATTCACCTGCGAACCTTGGTCGAGAAGAGCTCGGAGTTTCACATAAGTCCCATCTAAAGACTTGACCTTAAGCTGCACTGTAGTTAATAAGACTTCTACATCCATCGTATTTACGTGATTCGACGTATGTTGTTCAGATGCCGAAGATGATGATGATGCCTTGTCTTTGTTAGTTTTATTCCATGTCATCATATTTTTCTGGGCTGGGTTGTGCAATAAGGTGTGGTGTTTTGAATTACATTCTCGACAAGTTTTTGTGGATTTGCATTCTTCGTTTCCGTGGCTAAATAAACAGTTTTTGCAGAGCTGCAGTTTGGAAACGGTGTTATTTCGTTTAGCCAAATCCATTTCCAGGAATTTGTCACATTGCATCAACACGTGACCTCCATTGCAATGTGGGCAATTTAGTTGTTTGGTGAAAAAGTTAGAGAAGTTATACTTTTTCGTGTGGTTTTGCTTGTTAAATTTCCAGTTTGAAGATCTTTCAGTTGAAGTTGTAGGAGTTGTTTTCTTTGCAGACTTCAGTGTTTCGTATGCCATAAATTGAGTTTCGAGAAAATACAGGAAATCTTTTAAGTTTTGGATCTCACGGTGATCTTGATTTTCTTTCATGTAGTCACTTAATGTGCTAGAGTCCAGCTTAAGTGACATGATGTGAACGATCATTGGACCCCACGTAGATGTTTTAATTCCGATGTTAGAGATTCCGTTCATGCATTCAGTGATTACATCGTGCATCTTCTTCAAGTTAAACGAGTCCGGGTTCTGTATGTTCGGAAGATTAAGCATGCTATTCATGAATGATGAAAATTGCAGACGGCGATTATCATAACGCTGATTTAGAATTTCCCAACAGGAGTTGTAATTATCAGCGCTGATGGTCAGGTGCTGGACTAATCGCTCCGCTTCACCTCGCAGCTTCGTTTTCAGATGTTGCATTTTCTGCGCGCTGTTGATCATCGGATTCTTATGAATAGCCTCCAGGAAGAGATCTTTGAACGAAATCCATTGACTGTAGTTACCCGAAAATTCCGGCAGTTCGATTTTAGGTGCCGATTTCGAGAAATGAACTGTCGACCAAAGCTTGGAGTTAAGACGTTTTTTCAGCTCGTCGTATTTTTGTTCGACGTCGGAATAGGTCTCATAGTAGATTTCGTTTGATCCCTTCAGTAGGAAATCGATTTCCCAATGGAGTTTATCGATGGATTCCCACTTTGAGTTAAGGGTGTGAAGATGGTCATCTAGTTCCCATTTTTCTTCTATTGAGGCATCGTTAATCTTCTTTATAGTTCGGTATATGGCGTTGAAATGACATTGTTGCTTGTTGAGAAGACTTTGGACTCTGTCCCCAACATCACTTTGAGCGGCAGAGTCTGCTGACGTCCCAGCTAAGTCAAACTTCACGTTCTGTTTTTTCGTCAAGTCCGACAGTTTGTTGGCGATGTCCTGTTTAGTTGTCTGGTACATCTCCTTAGTTTTTCCGTAGATGTCATCCACGAAGTAGTTTATATTTTTATCTTCTAGTTCCAGCACTAAAAGAGCATTTCTGCTATCAAAGTCCTGCCATTGGCTTTCTAGCGAGGACAAGCGTTTGTTCAGATAGTCCGCAGTTTTGCGGGCCGAAGAGTCCTTGCGATAGTTGACACACAAGGTCTTGATGTTTTGAAAACATGTTGACTGAAGCTCCAGTTTATCCATGTTGTGTTTGCTTTGCTTTAAGTCACTTAGTTGACTGATAAAGCGTTGAGTTGAGACAACCAGAAGCTCCCCTAGTTTACAGGTATCTTCTAGCAGCTAGTTTAGATAGCTCGTAGTCACGTAGTTGACAGCGACCTAGGAGCGTAGTGTTTCCGCTTCCAAGTATCCAAGGATCCGTTCTTGAAGTTTCCGTAATCCTCAGCAACTTGAATAGTCGTTGGTTTTTCTTACTGCGTTTGCACTCCACGTACGATATTATGCGCCTTCTCAATTCATCCGGGGCGACCCGCTTGTGGGAGACCGGCTGAACCGAATCGCTATCGTAAATAGAGATGCTGCACGCAATAAACCTCGAAGGACCAAAAAATGTATGGTTTCATACACTTGCAGTTGAGTGTGAAGAGAAAAGATCCCAATCAATGTAGATATGTTTATTGATAATGCTGAGTTCGTACAATGTTGGTAATTCCTTCCTCGTTAGTAATAACACACTAAAAATAAAAACGATTGAAATACGAATAAATACCTAAGTACGATGACGCGCGCTCGTGTCAATAGCGGCGTCAGCAAAATGTACAGTTGAAGACTGTACACAGGCGTAAACTTGCGATTGCATACCGACAAAACTCTTTACGACTGACATAATGCAGGACTATAAAACTCGCAGTTATTAAGCTTCATTCACACTTGTTTCTATATACAATT
The DNA here is from genome assembly GCA_963565295.1 of Epirrhoe alternata. Lineage (NCBI taxonomy): Eukaryota > Metazoa > Arthropoda > Insecta > Lepidoptera > Geometridae > Epirrhoe > Epirrhoe alternata. The sequence goes on along the minus strand of OY751377.1, from coordinate 14,504,080 downwards.
CTCGTGCTAGTAACTAAACAACACTAGCAGGGCAGTAACTGTACTGTATAAATAAAACTTCAATGTGAAAAATGCAGAGGAAAACCAAAGCAATCGTTCATAGACTACGCTAACCTATAATAAAACCGCATGCCAACAGGGAACAGAACGCTTGCAAGCCACACTAGTGCTATAAATAAATATGGATTATGTGGAGGTACGTAGGTTTTAGTACGTACAATCGTGGTTCTGACTCTTAGTAAATGCGATGAGTTTTTTACAATAGCATGAGAACTGTCGCAGGAACGGAAATAGTTGTTACTAGAAGTATCTAAACACGCTTCATACTTGTCTTGTCAATGCGGTCGGTTTACACGTGTCGTAAAAAGCCGCGCGAATCAATCAGGCGACACATGTCGCCGCATATTGCGCAATCATTTATCACGCGTGGCGTCATCCATCACTCATATGAGCGCAGTGAAGGACACGAGTCCTATTCGAATGTCGAATTCTCTGCAGTTTGATGTCGACTGCTCGATATGCTAAAAGAAATAACGATTAGAAAATTTTCAACAACTAGCGAAAATACTACCGCTTGAATCGAAATAAAGTGGGCAAGGCATGTTCTAAATTAATGTAGGTTTATTTCTATCCATTGCAGCAAAACCAGCTCTTTTTAAATAATAATTATATAATGCAAAACAATTTCTTGATAACATCAAACATTCATGTTAAATATGAAGAAAATAAAACTTTTGTGTTGTAGTTATATCGTTAAGCGTTACTGATTTACATACACTCAATTCATGCTTCAAATTTATGTTTAATCGACAAGAGATTGAGTTCTCTCGAATCGAGGAGTGAAGTTGCCTCCGAAGACAAACATTTATCTTGTTTGCGATCTGCCAACATCGCCCGGGGCTTGTTCCCATTACAATTTCACAAATTCAAATAAGAGCTTCAAAGAAAATATAAATTATCATGACAGCACTTGGTCCCTGTACTCGAGTCGAGTGTGTTTGGCTTTGTCTTCTTGTACCTAATATTTAATTGAATCAAATTGATGACTAATAATAATAATATTGTAGACATTGGTATAGGTATTTCTTTAACGCTACTTAACGATTCATTGTGAACAGTATTCGATGATAACAACTGCCAGTCGCAAAAAATGTTTCTAATCAAGTTCATCACATTTATTGACACTTAAATAGGTTTTCGATGATCGTAAAGCTTAAGAGTTATAGTTATTTGACAATAAAACAGAGACTAGATTGTACGTCTTCAGAGAGTTTTGTTTTGGATTAAGATGCTGAGAACTTCTGCGAATGATCAAACAAAAAGTTTATTTTGTTGGAACAAGTAGCAGGAATTTAATGAGACTGAATGAAGCAAAGCGTAGTAAGTGGATAATTATCAGCGGTGGTCTCTTCGGAAAGATGAGAAAAATGCGCGATTAATTATGTAAGAATAACAACATGTATCAACCCTAGCAAAGTCAAATTCTGATGGGTCCTCAACAAAGTAGTTTCATGTAACATCAAATAAAAAGTATTTCATTAGCTGTCGAAAATCACCAAAGCAAAACGATGTACGGGTAACTTCCGTAGATATGAAAAGTGATCAGAATCTTACCATTAACTCATAAAAAAAGTATGAAACGTTTAAACGGCCTTCCCGAATATTCCGACATGACATGTTTCATGTTAATTTACATTGTATCCATCGCAAGCGAGCATAAAACGACAAACACAAAATGATAAAGCCATAAAGTCGTTTTATATGAAGCATTACTCTAATTTACGTATCTGCATCGTCGTAAACTGAAAATAAAATGCCAAGAGCCCTTACGAAGCTTTCTTATTAAGAAATGCTCAGCATCCACTGAGAATGGACATTGGAAACACGGAGATTAAACATACTTAATTACTTAAGTAAGTTTATTATTTTGTTTTTATAGGTTAATTCTTATTTCTGTTATGTTTCTAATTTAATAAATGGCGATAAGTTTGCGATTGGTCATAAGTAGTCATACAATATAATGACATGTGTTTTTAATATTTCACCCTTAGTATCAGCACATAATTATCTCATTATTTCTGTAACAAACTACCTAAGAGCGCGATCAATTAACGAAGAATGCTTTTGCCACTTACATTGAAACAAGCGAGCTTTCTATTCCAGTTTTCCAATTCATTGAAACCAGCCAGTGTTTTCCGTTGGCTTTTCGAATGAAAACATCTGAATGATTAAAATGCTGTGAATAATTTGAATGCTCACGAATCTCTCAGACGGTTTAGTAGAAACTCATATGCCAAAGGTGCATTTTAAAGCACAATAATGATACAATCAAGATCTCCAATATACGAATTGTAAATCTCCACCTACAAGGTTCAGGAAGTTCTTCGGCAGCCTGATACGAGACTTCCCGCTTGCGTCATCGGCGACGAAAATTAAGTAGTTTTACTATTTTATTTATTTTAAAACAACATAATATTTATAATAGCAATAGTCCTAAACATTTTAATATTGTACATTTTCTTAGTACCCATAACACAAGCTCTGCTTACTTTGGGGCTAGATGATGCTGTGTGAAAAGTCCAGCATTATTTAATTTAATTTAATTTAATAACATTTATTTTTATTATAACAAAATTCATATAGACGCCCACGACACAGGCTTTGCCTAGTGTGGGGTCCATTGTAATTTGTTCCTATAATTATACTTAAGTGTCCTATGTAATTTAACAATGTTTATGAAATAAATTATCTTATCTTATCTTACAAGTAGATAATAAGGCAGTTATAATGAAATCAAATAATTTACGTTCTTTTTCAAATGTCACCTGAACAGAATAAAAACAAGGGTGATTATTAAGAGTGGCGACGATTACGACAACTCTCGAGATAATGCGATTGAATTAATAACGTCTGCGAGCGGGCCGAGGGCCCTCCATCGCAGCAATTTGCTCCGTCCTCGAGCGCGCGTGAGTGACGGGACTCGTATTTGTAAGAATTTTGAGCTTCAAATCTCGCCATTGACACGTGAAAAAAATTCGCCGAAATTCAAGTATTCGACATTATCATAAAGTGAGGTTTTATGAATGAGTTAGGTGTAATATAAACAATGATTTCCTTACCTCCACAGGCCGATTTTAGAAATACTTCAATCTGAAAAATGTCATGAAAATCGAAAGATTTTCTTTATTATCCAATATATAAAAAAATCTTTTAACATTAGATAATACAGCTGAAATAAGAAAGAAAATACAGCAAGCAAAAAAAAAAACATTGCGTCGACTCTTTTGAATAAAGTCTAAGCTAAAAAATAATGAATTCAACCAAACTCTTAAATAAATTAAATTAAAGCATTGACGCTTTCTCAAATAGAAGTCACCCGAAACTCTTATTCCAAAAGTAAAGAAAGATAAGGAAAAACTTGAATGAGGGAACGCACGTTTCAAAATACCTTCGAAAAGCTATTCCGATAAAAGGCCATTGATCGAACCCTAAGGTGCATTCTCATCGGGAGTAACGCCCCATCTCGAATCTTATGTTCAGGAGAAATGTATAGAGAGGAGCCGCCTTTTTAGAAAACCACGGACAGCATCACAAAAATGGGCGCCTCGGTAATTCTCATCTAGCTTCTGAAATCCAAACTAACCGCATGTGCTGTCACCTTCGATTCTCGAAAAATTGTGTCGTGCAGCCGACAATTGGTCGCATATTCGGACAAACTCGGGTTTCAAACTAAGCACAAAGTTTGCCGAGGCGCACAATTGTGGTACAACTGTTTGTAAGTATTTCCGTGGGTTCTGGCGAAGCACATCGCGGCCCGCCGTTCCACACATTCCCATGTAGATGAGGGGCCTTGCTTGCTCGATCAGCTTGGCTGGTTCAATGTATACCTATTTTGATCCAAATTCGTGATAGGTAATACGAAACATGTGCGAGACTAACACCGATCATAGGAAACGGTCCTAATAGGAAGCAGTACGGTCACTCTTCGCGACTATAATATCTGTCATACATAGACGATAACTTTATCGCAGAAAGTAATATAACTTTCATGTGAATAAGCCCCAAGCGTGTGAATTGCAGATTCATATTCCCTTCAAAGGTACCTACTTGTACTGCCAAATACGTGTAGCTCTCAAATATTTATCAAACTTAAGTATAAGCTAGCTGTCTCCATTGTCCTATGAGTTGGGTGAGCCATGGGTCGCACCGCCGCCGTAATGATAGGGACTCGTACCTGCGACCCCATTCAATGCTAGAGTACTGAATTATTGTCGAAGCCGCTATTCTTGCCAGCTGACATTCGTTCGGGAAACCCTCAAAATCTTCAAAGGATTTTTGTTAGATATAAGGTTTTTGTGGTATAAAAATCTGTATTTATTATTTCGAGCAGATTTTAAATCATTTTTTGTCTTAAATATTTTTCCAATCATATTTCAATTACATAACTTATTTTGGCAAGTACTTAAATATGTTTTAAACCAATTCACCTCTATCTATTGAACCTGAGCCAAACAATATAATTTGATACGACATACATGACCTTGGTTCTGCTATTATTTATTGCACAGATATTATTCCAGCACAATAGGTAAGTTATCGCGAACTTACTATATTCCCAACTGTAGCTTTGTACATGGGATCGTATTCGTATCTCAATAACGGTATTTCTATAGAGTGCGGGCGGGAGGCGGGAGGAGCCCTCGGCACACATCTTGTTGATCGAAATTGATGGAATACCATTCTATTACGACTCGTATAGATTACATACCTCGCAGATTTACTATACAAACATTTCTAACGTAAAAATGTTTATCCCATACCGTTTAACGTTGGAATTGATAAGCTTTTAGTCCGCCCCAATATTGTAAATATTAAAAAGTCAACAAAAATATTATCGTCAACATACAACCCGTTTTATTTTTATCCTATCATCGTATTTATATGTAACTACACAAAAACAACCTCTGTAGCGCAGTGTGCGAAAGTCCTCTTGCGACGCAGAAGATTGCGGGTTCGATCCCCGTCGCGGGACGGCGTATGATCTACAAATATTTGTCTTGTGTCTGGGTGTTTTCTATGTATAATATATGTGTAAATACACATATAAAAGCTATATAAATAGTATATCAGTCATGTAGTAGTACCCAGAACACAAGCGCTGCTTTGGAGCTAGATGATGCTGTGTGAAAAGTCCAGCATTATTTATTATTTATTTATAATTATTATGAGTTTTTAGGTAAAATAAAATAGAAAAAATAATACATGCATAAACGCATATATTAGTTTTTATAGAACGTCCAAACTAATAAAAGTCAAACATGAAACTTATTAAACAACCATCATTATTTTATCAAGTATCTAGGTATACCTACCAATAGTTGGGAATCCTCCTTCATTACTTGCCTCGTTGCCCGGGCTCAACTTACAAGACGCTTGTTTTATGTATTTCCATTTCCGAGGCGCGATGATGAACAAACTCCAAATCTCCAGAAAGCCCCAATAACGTGATTGAAGCATTGTTCCTACATCACGAGATCAAAGCGAAACGAATCAGTTATGTTACTCAAAAAGCGCCTTTGATGTAACAAGGACGTAACCTAAGAACTGCCTTGCCTTCTTACGCGGTCCCTGTAATGAGAGCCCTTTTGAGTAGGTTTATCTAACTCGAGTCTTTGACGAATCACCCTACACACGACTTGGATGACAACCAAGATTGAAAGATTAGTATTGATTTGTTAATTAGTTCTGGGATCAAAAATTTATTTTAGTAAAAACAGGCTCACGTTTGTATTTTCAAGGTACGGTAGACATTCTCTTAGATTTTAAATATAAGAAATTGTATGAATCTATTAAATAATCCTTGTAATGGGTGGGATTTGATTTTACAAAGAGATCAATATTGGAAATTGTGAAAACGAAAATACACAAAAGAAATCGAACAAAAACACGTAAAACATAAGTATTTTATAATTTTTATATTTAAGGAACACCTGAATTCAAACACCTCAGCTGGGTAAATCATTCGTCTCGATAAAAGTAAACAAAAAGTGCACGAGTGTGTACAGACTAGAGTATTTCCTTGTAACCAAACATAGAGCAAAAGGTATCACCGTTCGCACAGTGGAAAGAGTGACACTGTAGATCGGTTCAACGTTTTGTTACAAGTAGGTCCTCTAGTCTGTACTGTACTGAATCGTGAGGCTCGTAATAGTAACAAGCAAACTGAGCTTCAGTATCGATCGACAATGGCAGCACTCGGCCAAAGTTATAAAAGAATATGTTGAGATCATAATAATATCTGATATGTAGGCTAACGGCGACAACTTTGTAGTTGACTTATTTTCTGAGAAGAAGCTGCCAAGTGGGGAATGTCTTTGAATGGCGTTCTTGGAAAGTTTAGAATAAAGACTGATTGGCAGCGATGGCAACGGATGGTTAATGTTGGATTTTTCTCTTTGATGCGCGTCCGCTTGGTCCTCTCTGCTGTCACTGTCATTCCGTCGCAGTGTCATTTGAGCTTGATCTGTTTGCTCAATCAGACTGATGGGACTGACGGGTACGTGTGTAGGGGCCCCCTTATTTGACAGTTCCGACAGATTCAGTCTGTCAACTTGATGTGTCAATGACAATTCAAACTGAGATAATCCCATTGGTCCACTATCCATGCAGTACACCCCGCGCTTTTTCATGTTGACGTTTGCAAAACCACATTTACTGGGGTATGTCGAAAAACTCGGCGGTTGCGGCGGCATCTTTATCGGTGTGGATTGGTCACTCTCAAGAGCATCCACTCTGTTTGCTAGATTCTGCATCTGTTCTTGAGAGACGTAGCATGATTTTATCTCATTGATATCAGATCTCATCAGTGTCAGCTTCTTGAGAAAATCCGTGACATCTATGTGGTCGAAAGTTACCGGCGGCAACTTACTGAGATCACGCGCAACAAAAACAGGAATCGTTTCAGGATCCGTAGCCTTGAATAGAGAAATGATATCTTCAATATCCCTCTGCTCTTTTCCCGCCTTCTTCCGAATTTTCTTCTTTTTGGACGTAGTAACAGACTCGTAAAGTAGCGATTTTGACGATAGTATAACCGCCGACTCGAATGAAGATACACAAATTCTGCACAAACTATCTTCATCCATCACATCAATCTTGTTTTGAACGAACGCAAGGAGCTCATCCACCACAATATTGCAGTTATTACACTTTAGTACGTTTGTCATGTTTTTAGCACAACTCGCGGCGCGCTGTACACAAGCAACACGTCCACTTCCTAGCGCATGCGCAGGACGACTGAATGCTTGATGGCTTTCTGCTACATTTACAATTTTGTCCCGATAGGCTCATCCGTATTGCATAATTTATTGGCAATCAAAATTGTTGGTTTTGTAACAATCTCCGGCACATGTGTTCATTTTCCACTCCGCTCAATCATCCAACCTATCGCATAACAGTCACCGAAAATTTCTATGGCGTAGATTTATTTCATGCATACCACGTTAGTTCGTACATTAGAAGTACCTGCCGTGTCAGAGTCCACACAGCGAGCGTTGTCCCGTCAATGGGCCCTCAATCAGCGCTCCACGTCGACAGCCTGTCTGCTGGCTACTGACACCGAGGACGATTACTCATCGTGCTAACTAACTTTACTCCCAACAAAAAATATTGCTTGAAATACTTCGGCATTTACTATGAGACAGTCCCACAGAATATGTACTTATGTGGGATAGAGATATAAAATATTGTTTCAACCTTGCAAGAGACCAAAAAGTCACCAATAATTTTCATTGAAATCTGAAATCTTCGCAAAGTTTAGAACCAATTTGCAAAGATTTCAGAGTTCAATGAAAATGCAACATCAGAGTTGACCAAAAGCTATATTTATAAATTATAACTAATTTTGTCGTAAGTGGTAATTAATTATATCTATTTTCAAATTAAAAATTGTAATGAGTAAGAATGAGGTGGAAGATGTCATTGTGTTCGTATAGGGTTCAGGATCGTAGCAAATATTTTGTAGTCTCTGCTACGGAAAAGAGACGTGCATTATCCTGTGAGGAATCTCTATGCCAATGAAATCATAAAATACTGCTAGAAGAGCTGATAAAATAGGTACTTAGCTGGTTTTTCCGTGAGTCCATATTGCAAGAACACAAGTTGCGGCTGATAGAAGCGGGTCATTGATGGAAGTTCGTCGCGCGGTGCAAAATACTTTAGGAAGAGTTCTGTTTGTTCGCTCATACGGTTATTGGGGATACTTTACTTCGGCTATAACTTGTTCATGGAGATAAAAGCTTTTTGCATCTCACTAAAGCCGCTTGCGTATAAGTAAAATGTCATCTTTACATTTTTTTTATTCAAAGAATTGTACGATTATTATATTTAATTGGTAATGAACACTTTTTTTAAAATTTTGAGTTAAATTAAACAAAGATATCATTATTGTAATTATTGCTAAATGCTCACTTTACCTTAACAAATTTGTTAAACTTCAAAGTAATTTATTTCGTTTCTGTTCTAGATAAACAATGATTTTGCATTATATACAAATACATAAGGATTTCCTATACATATGAAGCACCTATCAGGTTCCATGTTGGTAAAGTAGTATATCTCGTGGCTCAACCGCAGAAGCACTTCGCGTAACCTCACTCACCTTCCGGGGACGGTGTTCAATTCCCAAAGTTACGAATGCTCATGTTTCCATTCTATGTGAGTATCTGAGAAAGTGTGGAACTTTCGTTAGAAGATGGGGCTCGATAGGGGACTTTAAAATGTAGGTCAAAGACTTATAAACTACCGGGGTTATGATTTCATCCGAATACTTCACTTTTTTACAGCAAAATAAAAATAAAATAAAAAATAAATAATGCTGGACATTTCACAGCATCATCTAGCCCCAAACTAAGCAAAGCTTGTACTATGGGAACCATATAACTGATATACTACTTATATACTTTTTGTTTGTAAATACATACAGATTATACATAGAACACCCAGACCCGAGATAAATATTTGTAGATCATACAAACATTTACCCGCGGCGGGGAACGAACCCGCAACCTTCTGCGTCCCAAGCGGGCTTTCACCCACTGCGCCACAGAAAAAATAGTTATAAATAGTTAATCCTTATAAGCAACCTTGATTAATAACCAAACCCATTCAGTAGTTTAGAGACCTGCGAATTCAGTAAAACTTACGAAAAAATTGCATAATATATTGTTATGTTCTACGAGTACAAAATGACTTTTAGTGGCGTACAATCATTGATGATTCTTGATCGGAGCGTACAATATTTTTCAACGCAGTGACAGCTCTACCAAAACCTAACCTACTCCGTCGAATATCGACAACTGTACAGTCGAGTTGATAAATCACTTGTGACGGCGACTGTGCGTACTCACATACAATATACAGGGTGTGCGGTAAATATACCTTACGAAGTCGCGACAAGTGATTATATTACGGCGTGAGGTGGCAGCGAGCAATGTACATTCAATTTCAATTCATTTTAACCGAATTAAAAACATTTAATCAACTCTTGTATGGAGCAATCAGGGTGCTCCAGTTTAATCATGTTTTTCCGGAGCGGGGCTGCTCAACTAGATTACGTTGATTGCAAGACTCCATGTTATATTTTTGTATCTAAAATTTAAAACAATACATGGTATGATTTGGTTTCAATAGGCCTTGAGCTAAGGTGTATTTATTTTTAATCCTCATTCCCTTGCTCTCTTTCCAAACAGAGTGAACGACCCTCCACTCACGCAGAGAGAGATTATTTTAATGAGAAAAAAAAATCTTATGCTGAGACTTCAATCGTCTTTAAAAGTCTGAATAATTAAGTATTAACCTCAGGTATAAACATAGTTTCAGAATTAGAGAGAAATAAAACATTGGCATTACAATTAAGTCAACGACGAGATGACCAAACATTGTCCCGTCCATATTAAATGAAGTCGCGATGAAATGTGATAAATATTGAAAGCGTTGCGCAAACAGAATTTAAAACAAGCTTGTTAAGTAAAGTGACGTGATGAGTGTTTGCAGCGCTCGCAGGGACGTCGCTTGAAGGAATTTCCCATGAGGCTAAACATGAGACTGATACAAGTTAGCGAGAAATATTGGTGCAAAACTTGAGTAACCTCAGTTTACAGAGTTGAAAATAAGTTTCTTAATTGTATATCTGGGGACCTGGTAGTGCGAATGTGTTGCCTCGGTACCAACTGCAGAGCGATTTAAAATTTAGAATGTGAACACATCCTACATCCTGTGGTGAGCACTCTCTCTCGCCCATCTCCTCAGTACCCATCTTGAGTATATGACTCAAGCTAAAATCAAACTATTTATAAGATGTATTTTTGTTTTAGCCAAGCGTCGCGTGATGGCGCATGGATCGCTGGCGGCGGGCGTGGTGCTGGTGCGCGGCGCTGGCGCTCGCGACGCTGTGTGCCGCCGGCCCGCGATACAGCTCCCGCATCGTGCACACACACGCAGGTACATCTATACTACGTACACTGGCAAGCATACACTCATAAACATACGCAAACTAAAACACTTTCTACAGCATCCGCACAAAATACATATTTAGCGAATAAGATTAATTTTAACAAAATGCTCAGAGAAGGTAATCAACGGGATGAAACTCTATACTGAACACGAGAAGTAAATTGTGCTCATAGACGTGTTACTGAAATCAATAACCGGACAAATTCTTCTCCAAAACTTAAACACTTCACAACAAAGTTGGAGGATCGACACTACCGAGTATTATTTACTACAAGAGTACAGTAGCCTCGCAAACATGAATTCATAATTGAGTAAATCCACAGTTTAGTCCACAAATCATACCCACACCCACGGCTGGGATGATCCGTCCCTAATGCCCCTAATTCCGTGATCCCGGACGATCCAATCAGACGCTGTCGTGACATCGCCACCAAACGACGTCGTTACGTCTGTACGGCTCCAGATCAAATTAATTATTGTTTGGAAGCTCCCGAGTCCGTAACCTTCGCAAATGGGATAAACGGTACCTTCCCAAATGATAGGGCGAATGATGCGGCCAATTTATCTGATTCCCCCTTCCCACATGTTGTTCATGCTGATTCCACAATCTGCGAGTTTCGCCCTATTTGCGCGAGTTTGAGACAATTTACTCGAGTTTGGGACAATTTGTTTGAAGTGATAGTATAAAGCTTGGTGACGTGGAAACATGACAGCGCGTTTTTATATTTGGGTGACCCGAATTTGTTATTGACAAAATGCTATCATATTTTTTGGAGATTATTATATTTGCGACCAAATGAAATGCGGTCTCGGTAAATAGGAGAGGTCGGATCTTGTATGTAATGCCATACTCTAAACCCTATCCAATCATCGTTGAAGGTAGGCACATCAGTTTGGGATACGAATAGGGAATTCAAGCTTATACTTAATCTAACAAAATGAGTATCGTCGCATTCTCGACAAACATTCAACTATTCTACTGCTCTTTGAATGTTTGTACTAAGTACCTATGTTTGTGTGATGTATGTCAAAGGTCTACCCAAATTCAACCATTGCATCAATTGCCTTGAAAGGTCTATGTTCAGTTGCTCCTATTTATTTCCAAAAACATCAGGTATAAATCCTTGCTATGTTCAGGAGCAATACGAGGCATCATAGTGGAGCCCGCATCCCGGCGCCTGGAGCCGGTGGAGGTGTTCCTGGGGGTGCCGTACGGCGCTTCCCCCCCGCGGCTGGGCGCGCCCCCTCCCCCGCGCGCCTGGTCCGGCACGAGGTTGGCCGACGCCTTCGCGCCCGTATGCCCCCAGCGGTACCCAGATATATCCAACAAGTAAGACTTAGACAAAATAATTTATTCGGTAGGACCATTGCGCTGGGATGGTAGGACCTATTCTTCTTATAAATGAAAAAATTGACTTTTGGCGGAACCACTTAATATGTGATCTTCTGTTCTTTCCTAGGAGTGCAGCACTATCGAAAATGCCGCTAGGAGTCTACAACGAGTTAAAAGCCACAATTCCTCTTCTCGCAAATCAAAGCGAAGATTGCCTCTACCTCAACATTTACGTGCCCGGTAGCGGTAAGTTTACACAGTTGCAATCTCTCAATACTGTGAACAACAAAATGTCCCCTTTCTAGATGTGAATCCACAGAGTATGTGTATGTGTGTAGGTGCGCGCGGCGTGGAGGCGCCGTACGCAGTGGTGGTGTGGCTGGGCGCGGCGCACGAGTGGGGCTCCGGCAACGCGCTGGACGCCGCCGTGCTCGGCGCAAGGACACACCTCCTCGTGCTTACTCTTAATTATAGGATAGGATTATTAGGTATTTTCTGTTTCACTGATTTTCACTTGGTACAGAGGGTCGCTAATAGGGATTTTAACCCTCTTAGGCAATTCGAATCAGCGTGCTTCGTGAGTTTGTGACGCAGACTGTCCATCTTAAAACACCTGATTTACGAGGAAATTATCGCAGACGGGGAGAGGATACAATAATGATTCTGTTTTATGAAAGCAGACCTAGATTCGACGTCATACCAGTCATACCATCAACAATACGAATACCTAATTTTTCTCCGTCAGGTTATCTAACAACAAACGTAAAATCGGACGCGGTGACACGTGCTGGCGGCGCGGCGTTGCTGGATGTGCTAGCTGCACTGCGTTGGGTGCGGACCAACATCGCCGCCTTCGGAGGGGACCCTGCGAGGGTCACCCTTGCTGGGCATGCAGCCGGAGCTGCACTGGCAAATGCACTGCTCATGTTGCCTGAGACTAAAGGTATACTTATGTTATTGGTGCTATGGTAAGCGTGGTAGAAACTTACGCTTGCCAGCTGGGTAGACGTTTATGTCGCGGGCTGTCGATGGGCCATTACCTGAGGATTGTGGTGGATGGCACAAACTCAGAGGCTTATCGTGGTTCTTTGCAGATTTTATTGAAACGCCTCTCAATTACTCCCTTAGAAACCTTCAAAGGAAGATATTAAGTCATTCAAGATCCTTTTAAACTACGAGTTCTTCTATAAAATAAAAATTTACCTTATGTCGTTGTCTGTTAGGTCTAATATCCCGCGTTCTGCTGCTGAGCGGGTCAGCCCTCAGTCCAGCAGCGCTGGCGCCTGACGCAGCGCTGGCGAAAGAACACACTGCACAAGCGCTGCGCTGCGTTCCAGAATCTTCTGATGATGAAAACTGGTAAGTTTGAACTCCTGATCTTAATTTTTTACGAAGAAATGTGGTGAAAAGTGGAATGAGAAATATTTACCCTGCATAATAAAATCATACGATAGATACATGAAAAGTCAATGTATTCGTCTAGGTTTGTAGATTGCATCCGCGAGCGCCCCCTAGCGGCTCTTCTCGCAGTAGAAGCCCCCCGGGCTCGGTTCCTCGCGGGCTGGGCGCCATCAGTCCCACGGGACGCACAGGGCCCGGCACCGGTCAAGGCGCTCCATGCTAGCGACGTGTTCCTAGACTGCGCGCTGGCGGTGGTAGTGGCCACGACTGAGAGCTACCAGTTCTTCAGTGAAGAGGATATCCGACATGGATTTGAGGAGGAGCACAGGTAAGCTCTTTTTTACACTCATAATGTTACTCAAGTTCTCAAGCGTTCCCGCGTCGATTCTTTTGACTCCAAAACATTTATAAGCAACTTTCAAGCATATCAGTTGTCATACGTACGTTGAGGTTATTAAAAAATCTGAAAATCTGAATCATAGTTCTAGATTTAGTCATATAATCAAACAATCTCTCCTAGAAACCGCATCCTCCGTACATACGTGCGCAACGTGTACCGGTACCACCGGAACGAGATCTTCGCGGCCATCCGCAACGAGTACACGGACTGGGAGAAGCCGATCCAGCACCCCATCAACATCCGCGACGCGACGCTGGAGGCGCTGGCGGACGCGGCCGGCGCCGCGCCCGCGCTGCGGCTCGCGCAGCTGCACGCCCGGCGGGGCGCTAGGACGTACTTCGCGCACTTCGCTCATCAGACCAAGGACTCGGATTATCCCCAGGTAAGTTTTTGTCATGACTTGTTTTGGAACTGTTAGACTATAGCTAGACTAATTTTGTAAATGAAGAAATGCTAATGACTTCATGCAGTTAACTTTGTTCTTTACATGCATCTATGTTATACATTTTCAGCATCTATACTAACACATTCTAACAGTAAGCCCTGCGAGAATTAAATTGCCTAAGTAGATTGGCGTGGTGTCAAAGTCAAAATCAAAAAGCATTTATTCAGTAGGACCGCTGGGATCACTTTGAAACGTCTTAAAACTAGGTGATTTTAATGGGGTTAAATACGAGGCCAGTAACTTTGGTTTTGACCATTGCCTTATGCTTTACAATTCTCTCCCATCAGCGCCTAGGAAGCACGACAAGCGAGACGCTGCCCTACTTCCTCGGGCTCCCCCTAGTGGGGGGCTCGCAGTCATCTCCCCGCAACTACTCCCGCGGCGACGTGTCCGTGGCGGAGGCGGCGGTGGCGCTGCTGGCCGCCTTCGCCAAGACCGGTGACCCCTCGCCGAGAGATGAGCGGCATCATGATGGCTGGCCAAGATACGAGCTCAACACGCAGCAGTATCTAAGCATAGGTAACAGTGCTGATCATATCAAAATCTTATTAGTGCTGATAAAAAAATTACTTATCCCTACTTACTGGTGTCGCTAACAGTACGTTGATATCAATCTATGTATGTTTAGGCACAAAAGTGCGTGTGAAGAGTCACTACCGCGGGCACAAGATGGCGCTGTGGCTGCACCTGATCCCGCAGCTGCACCGGCCGGGCGCCGCGCCGCGCCACCACCAGTTCCGCGCACACAACGCAGACATGTTCGCTGGTAAGTTCTCGCTAATCCATATCTACTAATATAAACCTGAAAGTTTTTAGATAAATGTTTGGATGTTTGTATTTATGTGTTTTATTCATGCTTTACCAGTGGATCGATTAGAATGAAACTTGGAATAGTCGTAGATCGCAGCCTTTATAAATATTGGTATTTGGTACCAACCACGTCAGCGAATGTCAGGGTGAAAACTTATAAAAAAGTTGAAAAGAGCCATGTTGCTTTGGGGTCGGCTCAACAGGTTTTCCGCTATAACCCTGCTCTATCAGCCGTCATTCAATCCTTTCTTCCCGAAATTTCTTCTTTCACACAGTCTCTCAATCTTTCTTTGTTCCAAACGACGACATTTTTACTGCTAATTCCGTGTGTTCATACATCTTAATTAGGAATTAATCGATGTTAAGCTGGTCAATAGAGATTACTGAAAGCAGGAATACCTTTGCTCTGAATTAGAGGATTTTCCCATTGATAAGCACACAGCGATATTTCACCGCGCGCCTGAATAGCGAGCACTTCAGGGGTTAGATTGCAATGTGCACGCCGGCAATAGATCCTCATAATAGCTGAGCAGTCAATGGATTCGTGGAATTATGATTTTGTATGAAGAGCTACATTTGTTTTTTTTTTAAACTATACTGATCTATTTTCCAATGCTCAAATGTCAATGATCGTTGTATGAAATAAAACATTGAATAATAAGGAAGAACCAACTCAATAATATGCTCAATTGTTCAATATAATTTCAATAATTGCCACTAAGGGACACTATGGACTCGATGAAATAAATGTGTTACCTAGTATTAGCAAAGAATCACAAACTGGTCACATCAAAAGTAAGTAATACACGCCATTTAGTGTAAGTAACCCGCAATCTCGGGCTATTAGCCGCGGCACTCGGCGCGTCAGGCATATCTTATTATCTAAGCCATTAGAGCCATTTCCGCGCGGCACCCCTCATTAGCTGCTTCCTGGTAATAAATGCGTAGGAACACTAGGAGGTGAATTATGGTGACGGTATACTGCTGGCAATAAATAGTTTCTATATAAAATTAGTGCCAAAAAACTCAGATTTTTTACAGACAAACGGCCAACACACATTTGTTAGGTATTCAAAATTATGGATGATTCGCATTGAGATCGATGAAAGTGTTTTGGGAAGAGAGCCCTTTTTTTTGGAGAGATATGTTCATAAAGAAAACTATCAAAAACTAAGATTGTAACGAAGCCCTATGATACCTATTCTAAAATATAAATGTATAGTCACTATTTTCTCAAAATCACTTCACCTCTTGAAGTGAAAAGAATTTATCAAAATAGCTATTCATTAATTTGCACAAAAGAATCTCCAATAAAAGATAGCGTTTGCGGCGCCAATCGATTTGAGGTGCGTGCCATTCCTCACGTTCCAAATCTGAGATCCCCGCGATTAATTACAGGCCCTTCCGGCCTTCCCGGACACGCCTTGGTGACTGTTTTTATACCTTTACTCTGAATTTACTTAGAAACCGGATTTACTTTGAACTATTCATTTTTATCGGTACCTACTTACACAGTTTAGTAGCTCACGCTTCTTTTCCAGACCATAGATTTCCGGTAAAGAAGCGTTATTTTATGTCTATGAATTTCACGGAATGGGGGATTTTAAAGAAAGGGAGATTTTGTTCGGCAGGTGTGATGACGTAATTAAATGAAAAAATATATTATAAACAGGGTTTCAGAGACCACCGAAGGACATTAAGCCGCACCATACCAACCATACGCGCGGCACGCAACGGCTAACGTCATGTTCGAAAATGCGGCGTGCTTCTGACATCAGCAGCATTATTTCTATAGAAAAATGCTAGATGCGCAATAATCATTAAAGTCATAAGAGATAGGTTAGTAATCCCAACAAACAAATCCTCTTGAATGTACCAATAGCACCATGCAGTTAGCGATATATCGATAATCGGCAACAACCTGCTTTCATCATGAAGCCGGTTCTTTGTTGGTGTCATTATAATTGTTTTCGGCCCATTAGCTTTTTGCAGAAAGCTTTTATGGCTGCTTAGTTTTTACGGCGACAGAGCTGAGTAGCTTTATAAGGTTATACGGAATTGAAAAGATGGTAATAGGAGGAAAATCTTTCAATTTCCAACACCAATTAATTTATGAGACAAGGAAAATAATTACGTAGATAAAAAAATCAAAAAGGAAAGGGAGATTTCCTTTCCTTTTTGATTTTTTTATCTACTTTTTGCGAAGTAGTAGGACAGTTATGGTGAAGAACAAAACGAAATTATAATTATCAAAATAACATCGAAAAGCACAATAAGAGTAAACAAATGTACCCATTAGAAATCTGAGAGTTTCTTTTATTAAAAACTAACTCGATGATTAAATAACATAATTATGTTAGAGAGCTCTGAAACAATATTTTTATTTGGTATTCAATATGGTATTCGTCGTTTCAAGGAAAACTGTAGGAATAGATGTAATGTTTGAAATAAGAACGAAATACAAAAACCTGAGTTCAAGGTATCAACTGATGCAATCGTTTACTGGAAATAACTTAGAAGCAATATCTGTAGAATAATACCTTCAACGCCTGAATCAAAGTAGGTAACTATTTATCGCCACAAAATGGCGATCACTTCATAATAAACTGAGGTTTAGTCAGAATGGAGCGTGATTGGAATCCTGTACGATCGCCTCAAAATTAGATTGTAGAGCGCACTGAGTTATCGGGACCCAATGCGACACGCGTCGCTTTTATAGAGCTTTCAGCTGCATATAGCCTGCTATTGTGGTATCTTACATTTTATGGCCATTATTTCATCGTCATATACCTACCAAGCAAGTTTTTTTACCTAATCTCCATGAAAAAAACATTTCAAACAATCATACATTTTAGCAACTTGCATTTTAGCAAGATGAAAATTTAAAAATATAATTAAAAAGCTACATTCTACACAAAATAAACATTCTTCTTGTCTACAAAAACATGTTCATTTCCTGCCGGCATACATTAGCCTGTGACGTCACCGCGTCACAATATTTCCTTAGGCTCGGACATTGCACAAAGGGTCACGCACTTCCGCGCGATAAAGCCGTAAAGGCATAACTAGAACAAACGACCTAGCATGCCAACTTGCTACAGTTTTTTTATGTAAATTACGAGGTTGGAACATTGTATTGTGGATGAGTTGGCTTATAAAGTCCACGAACAAACACCGTAGTAATTATAATTAGTTGCACAAACGCAACATAAACTATACTACACTGTACGATATTACTCTTGTACACGCGATTGCGAGAGGAAGTCTCAAAATACAATGTAATCTTTTTAGATAGAACCTGCTAGCCTTGAGAAAAAGTTTTATCGTACCGCGAATACCTTTTAGTCATCAGTATTTCTTCCGAAGCCACTGCAGACCGCTGGTGACAAAATAGTTGTACAGTTCCTGTTTCATTTTAACATTGAATACAAAGCATGATTGACGGTACAAAGCGAATAGCGATATAACCGGTGCTTACACAGCTGAGGGAACTACAGCTCAAGGAAGGAAGGCGCTGAAAGCATACAAACCTTATCAAGATCACCTTATAGTGTTATAGTGGCTCTTGTGGCTAATGGGGCTTTTTGACGAAACTTTGTGGTCGCTAACTTGTGAATATTTATGGTTGTTGCTTATTTATTTATTCAAACGTAGGGTTGGTCATTAACTTAATTTTTTGTGTAAGTTTAGCGGTTAAATATAGAGGATTCAAAGTTTTTCGAAACTAAATTAAATTGTCTTATTTTTTAATTATTAAAACATATACTTACAATTGAAACATTATTCCCATTTACACTAGTTTCACTAGATCTGTTCTAGGTTTTTTTTTTAATTTGGTGGCTGGTAAAATAAGTAATGAAAGTTTTCAATGCGGAAATCGCAGGAAACAGTTAGATGTATTCTCTGGCACAGCTGCAACCCCGTGACCGCGCGCACGTAGCCATAATAACTGTGGTCACGCCGCGCAGAACAATTTAATTCTACATTTAAACGTATGCCATTCTTGAAATTGTCCGAATATCAATATTTGATATTCAATTTTAGCAGAAAAGTTGATTGAAAATGGTTGTGGATTTTATGTAGGTAAAAAAATGTAACTAACGTATAAACAATACAAATATTGTTTTACTATTAGAAAGCGGTGTTGTGAAACTCGTCATTTTGTTAGTTAACTTTACAATTCCATGTAAGATATTTTTAGACAATTTTTCATTCAACAAAATTCGAAATACGAGTACAACTCGATGGCACACGGTAAGCGCCAACACTACTTTACCAGTTGTTATATCATCCTATCAACAAATGCATATACCTATGTATTGTATAGTGACATCAACGAAATAATGCATGCGTAAAGTCGGCAAACATTAACAGAGGGTCATAACAAACTTCCAGCTAAGCACTACCGTTCTTTGTTTGTCCTAAGACCCGTTACCTTTGTAGGTATACAATACAACCCTTTGTGACACTTGTAGTTTGCTGCTCTTTGTAAGGCTCTATTCAACACCTCCCTTCGAGGTTCACTGGCCAATTATGTCGTAAGCAGACATTCTGACCTTACAGTTTGTAATTTCCGTATTTACCAACTTATGAGAATGGAGAAACAGTCGCTAAATCCTTAGAAAGTTTTGAAGTATGATCCTTTTTTAACTCCCACACATAGAAAGTTTGTAAATAAGTTTTATTCGTTTAAAATAATCAAAAGCTGAAGGACTGTTTTTATGTTTTAAATGTGAAAGTTTACTTAGCTTTTTGACTAAATGGCGTACCTAGCTATTAATATCCATACCATACACAAACTGTGTAGGTACTAGGTATGCGTGTAATCGAACCCATGCATTAACACAAACTCTAAGCCGTGAAGGGAAACCTTAAGAATTCAGTTAATATTAACTACGACGATAAACTTACAACCTGTCCTACAGCTACGAACTGTGCGCATGTCGAGCATGTACGTGACGACATGCTTCTGACTAAAACCTTTGTTGAGACCTGAGAGATAGTGAGAGAAAGTCTACCGCGCTCTGAAAACAGTCATGACTGATTCGTCTAATACGAGTACTTGACGACCTCTGTAGCGCAGTGGGCGAAGGCCCGCCTGCGACGCAAAAGGTTGCGGGTTCGATCCCCGCAGCGGGACCAATGTTTGTATGATCTACAAATATTTGTCTCAGGTCTGGGTGTTTCTATGTATAATATGTATGTATTTACAAACAAAAAGTATATAAGTAGTATATCAGTCATCTTAGTACCCATAACACAAGCTCTGCTTACTTTGGGGCTAGATGATGCTGTGTGAAAAAGTCCAACACTATTTATTATTTATTTATGAAAATTATTTATCGAAATATTTGTTTTCTTCCTCCCGTTTATTAATTGTGAAGGACCAAGTTTTGTTTTGTTTTTGTGCTAGTTAAAAGCTTTCAGAGTTCGGTAACTTTATTCTGTGGAATAACAAAAGTTCGATCAACAGAAAAGCAGAATGTACAAAATATTTTTGTTATAATAATTATGTCTAGTAATTCTTTACTCTATGTATATTCAGAATAACTGTTATTTTTGCTAATGTTTTAAATAATATTTTAATTGTTAACAATGAACCAGTACCTTGTAGAACTAGGGGATCTGATATAATGGTATCGGCGTTAGGTCTATAAAACCAAACTTGCAAGAGTCCGACGAATTAATAATTATCCCCCTGTCTTGTTCTGAGACCCACATAACGTACTAGGTACTATTCTAAGTAGTAGTAGGACTTAGATATCACCCTCATAGAACTAGGTAATTCTCCACCTACACCTAACCTGATGTTATCCAGGTGAGATCTTCCCGGAGCTGTACACGAGCACGGCGTCCCTGGACTCGGAGGACCCCCCGGAGACGGATGAGCCCCCCGAGCTGGAGGAGTGCGAGCCCTCTCCCTCCGCGCGCCCCGCACTCGCCGCCTTGCCCCCCTCTGCCTCCGGACCTAAGGAGGGACAGCTGACCCTGGACTCACAGTATTACAGGTATTTCTTAGACCTAGAATTTAAAGATATTTTAGACAATATTATGTTTAGCTTCACATTAAATGCTAACAACTCGTTTTCCTATGCTTCATTACATAATTCGATCCAACCACGATTGTTTTTGAAAACTAAAATCGCATGTCTTCTCCGCGGGACAACAACTTTTAACGCAAAACTATATCAAAATCTGTTCAGCAGCTTTTGTGTGAAATGAAAAGATAACACACAGATAGATAGAGTTACTTTGTAGTTGTAGTGTGGATGGATGTTATTGACAACCGCAGTGGCGTAGTGGGAGATAGATAATGACGACTGTGCAGGAATTTGCGTATTCGAAATATAAAATAAAGGTACCTCTGACGCACTGCGGCCACTGAATACCTAAAACAAACAGCTAAATTGACACGACCCTTTGTTTTGTGTACATTATTCGCGTCGCTCAAATGACTGAGTAAAAAAGATTGATGGATACAAGATAATTTAATGTTACGTTTTACGCGAAAATAAAACGTCCAGAAAAATGTTATAAATAATTTCACATCAATTCTCGTTCCTCCCTCCGCTCCCCGCCCCCCCCGGGGGAAAAGGTAAAAACGTTCAGGAATTCGGGGTCGAAAGAAATACAGTTTCCGAGATAAAACGACGGAAAAAATGAATGTGTGCTTTGTAACCGAACTCCGGTGACGTCATGTACTGCACAGGGATCTATTCCGGAGAGAGGCTACTAACTTGGAATGACGTCACAAAAATAACTAGTTTTAGCCATGATGAAATATGGGCAAAAAATATTAAGCCGGATACACAGCGCCGTGTTTTCTAACATGTTAGCATTGTTTTCCACCAATGGCACGCGTCTTTTCGGTTAATAATATGTTAAGAACACAAAAACACGGCACTGTGGACCCGGCTTTAGCCACTCATACGTCAGCGCCATTTTGCAAAAATTATATAAAAACATTTCCATTTCTCTGGCTGAGTCAAACAATCTTTCCAATTGACTATAATACCGAGAGCTACGTCGTAGCGCTACGCCGTAGCATATAAACACAACAGAGAAGAGTGTACTAAATAAAATACAATAAAATGTTTTCATTCATTCGTTTTACTATCACATTATTGTTTATAAGTGATTCACCTTTACTCCTAAAATGATTATTAGAAAAAATGACCTAAATAAGTAAAACAGTCTCGCGGTCCACAATCAGGACATGTCCCGAAAGACGTGAACGAGCGGAAATAGAGCCTCGATGCCCCGGGATACCCTGTACCACGCCCGCGCTGGGACTGGCCTAATTATAGCGGACATTATACTTGGGCTAATTAAAGACTTAAACCATGATTAAGACTGTTGATAGAATTCTGTAGAAATACACACCCCACTTTGCTCTGGTTGATGTTCTTCATAGAAGCAAAATGATCATAATAATTGTTTGCGTGTTCTGCAAATATTTGTTGCCAAGTCTAGCAAATATTTTGTTAGGCTATTTTTCATCCCAGAAAAGTGAAGTCTTCCCGAGGGACAGCGAGTAACACCGCAGAGCGCAGCTATTCTTAGATAAAACTGTCAATATTTACAAAAAGATTGATTCACTTTTACAGCACGTCTCTCGGCGAGATTCGATCTTCCAATTGAACGTAGGCGTGTAGCGCCCACAGGCTTTTCCATTTATTTCACCGAAAGAAACATCTTAAACGTTATATTCCGAATAAATGGGTCTCCAACATGAAGTCCGAATGGAATGAAAATAGGATGAAAAGCAACCTTTTCTTTATACGTCTGCCTTTCCGGAGACTTCCCGAAATACTCTGTCTTTGTGAGGACGTCGCCTCCAACAACTAATGGAGAGAAATTCTTTCAAATTGAAAATGATGAATCACCCTATGGGAGAGAGCCCTGAAATTTTGACAAAGTTTTGCTTTTAATTAGTTTACAGATTCAGAAAACTTGTAATAAACCAATATTCATAAAAAAAGATATGCATACATTGTTTTGTAGCTTATTTTTGGTGATTTTAGTTACACATCTTTATATTTTCAAGATAATCTAAAAGTAGCACGTACTAAAAGTGTCGAGCAATACCCACCCTATCTGTTAGCTCATCCATTCCGAAAAATAATAAGTAAAGTGGCTGCCGCAACTTACATAACCATTTGAGCCAAACAACCTCGTACTTTACCAAAAATATCGCCAGAAAGTGGTTCCACCTGAAAAATGGCGTTCATTACCTCAGTGGTCCCAAAGTCCGGTTAATTCGACAAAGTTCGGCGCCATCCATTACATTTATCACGAATACGAAAAAATATCAAGAGCACTTCGGACGAGCGATTTAAGTTGAAAAACATTGAGTAGGTACTAGTTACAAAAATAAATAAATAATGCTGGACTTTTCACACATCATCTAGCCCCAAAGTAAGCAAAGCTTGTGTTATGGGTACTACATGACTGATATACTACTTATATACTTTTTGTTTGTAAATACATACATATTATACAACACCCAGACCCGAGACAAATATCTGTAGATCATACAAACATTTGTCCCGCGGCGGGGATCGAACCCGCAACCTATAGCGTCGCAGGCGGGCTTTAGCCCACTGCGCCACAGAGGTCGAAAATGATAGTCGGTCGTGAGTGTATTTAGCACAAATTAAGAAGTTAGTAGGCGAATTGTTGTCGATCTAAATAGTTGCTGAATGTTGCATAATTCTGTATAACGGAGGCTAAAACCTGCCCGTCTGCCGGTATCAAATACCGAAAAAGCTCTGAGAGAAATGGGGAACATTAGGGCGCTATTCAGAGACAAAGGCTGTATCGAGGCAAACAAGGAGGTAAACACATTAGTCGGATTATAGCCCGGCGGCGATCCGTCTTCTCCTGGTGGAGGCAGGTGTGCGGCGCTCCTTATTTATGAACAGTTCAGATGAAAAAATATTTCATTTTGAAATGTCACAGGATTTCTTTTGCGAAATTGCGAGATACCATTACGTGGTTTTCTTACAACAATTTAAAAGAAGTTTGTTTATATTTAATTTTATTATAATTGTAGGGGGATATTGATATGTCTAGGCAATAAAAATTCAATATTTTCGACGGACAGGTTTACTCCATTTTGTACATGAGTTGAGAAGGATCAAACAAACGTTGACAGCAAGCACTGTCTGTTAACTTAAATTTACGCGCGAAGATTTGAATCTCGAACATGCCCCCGCGCGTTGAAAGCTCGTCTTTCAACCGGAGACATCATCTTCTGGCAACAGAGGAACAATCTTGCTAAAGCTTCGCCTTACGACGCCGTTACTTGTCTTGACGTCGGCGACGCGACATATGCCATCACTAGGGCCAGGATGCACAGCTACGACACGTCCAAGCTTCCACTTCAGTGGCGGAACACCATCTTCTTTCAACAGGACAAGGGTATCATTCTTAAGGGAGTACTTGCAGGATCGCCATTTGACTCGCTGTTGAAGTTCAGCTACGTATTCCTTACTCCACCTTGTCCAAAAATGCTGACGTAATTGCGCAATGCGCTGGAAGGGGTGCTTCTTTTGAAATGAAAAGCTAGAATTATCTAAGCGACCACCAACGCGAATTAAACTATCCTTATCTAAATATACATTAAACTTAATTAATGGACTTTTCTTTGGCAAATCTTGCTTCTTAATCAATAGCTTATATTCAGGGAACGATTGCATTTGCGACTGTCTTAATATTAAAATTAAAGCGTTATCTAATTCATCTACAGTTAGATATTTATGTTCTCTGTTCGTGACTTTCTTTAACATATTAATAAACTTTAGCACATAGGCTACGGCTCGCTGAAGTCTATAAAGATTTGAGAAACGACTGAAATCAATGATCTCATGTGAACTTTTATCGCTTATGTGTAATGAAACTTCGCGAGTTTCAGGCAGTTTATCACTACTGCATGGAGTAGCAGGCCAGTACGCAGGATCGCGTTGTAAATAATCTGGTCCGTGCCACCATAACGAATGAGATTGAAGAGAACTTACATTAATGCCACGCGATATTATATCTGCAGGGTTCTCATCAGTTGGGACATGTCGCCAACTACAATTCCCACTGACTTCTAAAATGTCGGAAATACGATTCCGTACAAAGGGTTGTAACTTATAAGGTAACATTTTAAGCCAACCTAGGATTATCATGGAGTCCGTCCAAAATGTGACACTCTTGAATTTAACGCGCAGTGCAGTATTGGCTTTTTCATACAAACGAGCGCCAATCAAAGCACCGCACAGCTCAAGTCGTGGTATGGTCGTGGGCTTAATCGGAGCTACGCGGCTTTTCGCTATGAGTAATCTGACTGAGACCTCACCCTTTTCGTCAGTACTGCGAACATATGCGCACGCGCCATACGCACGCTCGGACGCATCAGTGAAAATATGCAATTCCAGCGAGGAATATGAGTCACAGATGACGCGTCGCGGTATACGTAAACTGTTCATTCCCGGTAGGCTGTTGACAACCTCGACCCAGACCTGATTTATCTCTGGTGGCAACTCTTCATCCCAAGACAGCCGTTGTAGCCACAGTTTCTGTAATAGAATTTTCATGAGGATGACACAAGGTGATAAAAGCCCTAAGGGATCGAAAATCTGGGCAATAACTGATAGAATATCACGCTTAGTGTTTCCCTTGGCTATGTTCGGACTGATGGTGAAATAAAACTGATCTAACACTGAGTTCCACCCGAGGCCTAGTGTTTTACTCGACTCAGCATCACCGATATTTACTTCCGGTGAAGTCTTGTCAGTGTCGGGTAACAATTTAGGCTCATTGGACTTCCATTTCCTAAGAGGCATACAAGCTGAGGCTAACTCGGCAGTAACCTGCTTGCGCATACATAAAACTTCACTTAATTCATCTCCTCCGCTGAGAAAATCATCGACGTAGAAGTCGTGAATTATCACTTCAGCTATTTTAGGGTCCTTGCAGTCTAAACCAATCTGTTTCAAACACCTAGTAGCTAAATAAGGCGCGCTAGCAGTACCATAGCTTACTCGATTTAATAAGTAGCATTTGAGCTCTGAGTTGGGCTGAGTTTGGTCACGCCAAATGATTTGCTGTAGTGGTTGGTCATCAGGATGTACAGCTATACATCTATACATTTTCTCACAGTCTGCCACTACAACATATTTATGTTGCCTGAATCTCAAGAGTATGGAGAGTAAGTCATCCTGTACCGTAGGCCCAATCATCTGTATCTGATTAAACGAAACACCAGAACTGGTCGGACTACTCGCATTAAAAACGACCCGTAGCTTGGTCGTTGTACTACTCTCACGTAGAACGCCATGATGAGGGATGAAGTAATGAGGCACCGAAGTAATCGGTTTGCACTCTTTCATGTGACCTAAAGCTTCATATTCAGACATAAAGTCACTGTACATTTTACTAAACGAATCGTTAGATTTTAACCTACGCTCTAACGAAAGCAAACAATGCTTAGCTCGCTGATAGGAATCTCCTAACACGTTCGGTGTTTGTTTTAATGGGATCCTAACACAGAATCGACCGTCTGTGAGGCGAGTTGTATTTTTCACAAAATGTTCTTCGCATTTCTTCTCCTCTGGAAAATAATGAGATGACTGAGGGCTAACTTCTTCAAGCTGCCAAAAACGCGTTAATTGGTTTTGAATGTCATCATCAGGACAGTGGGAAGTCATGGAATCAACTTGAGTAAAGTTACACTTTATTTGTGGAGAAGTAGATACGCGGTCGCCGTTAACCGGACCGGAAACTATCCAACCTAGTCTAGTTTCATAAAGTATCGGTTTTCCATCTCCCAATTTAATGTTTTGCGAACCTAGGATGTCCCAAAAAATATCAGCGCCAATAATTAAATCAATGGCGGAGGGCGAATAAAACTGAGGGTCCGCTAAACTAATATCTGATGGAATGTTTAAATTCCTAACATCAATCTGACACCCGGGAACGTTGTCGGTAATCGTTGGCAGAATAAAACAACTTATACAAGTTGAAAAACTATCACATAATGATTTAATTGGCAAGCGACACATTTTACTAATCAACGATGTTTTGTTATTTATCCCTACGATCGTTCTGTCCGCACGATCAGCTGGCAATCTCAGTTGTTTATGTAATCGTTCAGTCATAAGACAGAGGGCCTAGACAATGTAACAATCGAATGTCGACTTCGATAGTAGCTAAGTCCAAAAATGTATGGGATTGACATAAGCCTTAGCTAAGTCACGTGATCTCTTGTTATCGAATCGATTATTGGTAGACAATGTACACACATTTCGATTCCATCAAACGAATCGACAACATCGAACGATTACTTCCATACAAATGCCTAGCCAAGTGGATCATTTGACAAGCGTTTTCGCTTAGTTGTCGATTCTCTTGATGGTAAGGCTAGCGAACGCTAAAATGCTGTAGATATCGAAACAAAATGGCGATTTCATAAACAGCTGTTGTAAAAAGTAATTGTATTTCGTTGTTTGTTTTATGATTGTTAGAATAATTTTGGCCCTTAGACGTCCCTGCGCACTAAACTGAGCCATATCAAGGTCACCGTGGCTGTAATATAACATAAAATAAACTAAAGCGCTCTCGTTCTAAGTAGGCATCTTTGTGAAACGCGTCATTGTTTACAATATTGCCTTCCGGCTCGAAACTTACTATGTGATATAAGATTATGCTACTGTATAGGTACATTAGCCTAGGCCTAGTTATTACTAGGCCTAGGCTAAATTTCTTGTTATTACAAAGAAAGGTAAGTAGGTAGGTTAGGTACCTACTAAATTAATATTTTATGAACTCCATACTCCATAAACTTAAAATAGGCACAAAGATTTAACTTTCCGTAATTGTATCTACGTAAAATAATTGCAACACATTATTCACAAAGTGAATTAAAAATTATTACATAAAGCAATTTGTTTATATAAACATTTACTCACTTTTTCATATTCTAATCCAATCTCAATTTTAAATTTTCGCGCGCTTTCCGGGCGAACATTCAGAGTTCACTGACACATTTCACGTCTGAAGACGAAAACCATAGACTAAGCGCGGTTTTTAGCGATCAGTCGATTAGACAAGGCGATGGCTATAGGAAGGTTACTTTGGCTAGCAATCGAACTTCGCTATCGTCTAAGCGTTGACGATTGTAGAAGTCGATTCGATTCATAGCTACTGCCGGTTGTCTAAGCCCTCAGGACGTACTACCGCTATCTAGAATCGCACGGGCAATGACCTCACGATTGTTGGAATCGTATAATTTTACTAATGCCGTAGATAACAAAACGTCACACTGACCTGTTTTTTCGCATTCAGTAGTGATGCTTCCCGTAAGTACAACACTCGAATTCTCGGAATTTGTCACAGTAGGCATCAATAAGTTGTTCGCACTGCTGCCGTTATCGCCATCAGCTGTAGCTGGAGATATAGTAGGTATAGACGAGGACAGCTGTTTTGATGCATTAAACTCATTGATGTGAATGAGTGAGTGGTGTTTACGCTTACACAATTTACAACCAGGTTTTTTACACGAATTGGCGTAATGTCCACTTCGGAAGCAATTAAAACATATCTTATAATTAGGCAATAGCTTATATCGCGCTTCACTACTTCGTGCAAGAAACTTCGGACAATTATTTAAATAATGATCATCGTTGCAGCTAGGGCAAGGTTTCATAGAGGATGAATTATTATTTTTGCTATCACTCTGATAAGAAACAAAGGATTTTATTTTTGTCGCATTTTTACCACTTGAAACGTGACCTTGTGATAATTCAATCGTTTCAATTAAATCTGCACGATTACGCATAAATTGCAGAAAGGTTTGTAAACTGATCGGTTCATTTTTAGATAAAGTACCTTTGTGTTCTTCCCACTCACGAAATGTTTTCACATCTAACTTTTGTGTGACAATGTAAATCAAAAGAGTGTCCCAGTGTTTAATCGGTTCTCCTAAAGACTCTAAAGCACATAGATTCTTATTTAATTGATCTATGACACGTTTGAGAATGATGGATGACTCTTTTGTGACCGGTTCGATGTTGAACAAGGCTGAGATGTGATTTTGTATCAATAAACGTTTATTGTCAAACCGCTCACACAAAAGTTTCCATGCTACCGAATAGTTATTCGCTGAAAACTCAATAGATTGGATCACTACCGCAGCTGAACCTTCCAATGACGCTCTCAAGTAATGAAATTTATTTATTTCATCTATTTGATCATTACTATCGATTAAGCTTGAGAAAGTGTCATGGAATTCCAACCATTTATCGTAGGAACCTGAAAATTTGGGTAACTGAATCGTGGGCAACTTAACAAGCTTATGATTAGAACGAACACTTGATGCACTTTCTATTTTATCCTGATCCTTTCTGAATGTCTCTAAGATTCCCTGAGCATCTGAGAGTAACCTATAGTAATGCTTCTCAAACTCAGTTCGTTCTGCTATTTGCAATTCACTGTTGTCAGAACTACACTCTATTTTTAACTGTACCTCATCGTATTGATCATATAAAGATTCGATCTTACCGATACGCAATTGTAACTCCCTGGCTTCCGAGGAGCTTAGCGAGGATGCATTCAAACTCAAAAGATGGTTCGAAAAGGCTGTAATTCGACCTTTGATACTGCCTCGTTTTTTAATGAGCTCCTTTTCGTCAGTCATTCTGGGAGACCGGCACTGTCAACCTGGAATTTGAATGTGGAATTTAAATGTTCTTTTCTCAATGTAATTCACTTTCACTATCCTGTTTCACACTGATGGACTTGATGAACTCTCGACCACTCTGGATGACGCGCGATCCCGCAGCATTTGATTTGCGTTCCACGGCTTCAATTTTAATGGAATCTTCTTTCCTCGACAATATTTGAGCTGGGATGGATATCCGGTAGCTCGAAGTGACCATGTAGGGGGATATTGATATGTCTAGGCAATAAAAATTCAATATTTTCGACGGACAGGTTTACTCCATTTTGTACATGAGTTGAGAAGGATCAAACAAACGTTGACAGCAAGCACTGTCTGTTAACTTAAATTTACGCGCGAAGATTTGAATCTCGAACAATAATAATTAGAATAATTTCATAAACTGGTCCACTGACGTTGTAATTTAGTAAGATTGATCGCTGGAAATAATCGTTAAAACTGGAGCTTCAATATTTGTAAAGTGACTGGATTTTAACACGTTATTTACAAATCGTCCTGTTCAGACGACCTAGTTCCACGCATTGTCATCAATGTCACTTCGTATCACCCAACGAGTTCTCCATCTTTCAATACAATTCCTACGGTGTTTAGATTAAATCATCATAATGTAATAAGAAAATATGTTTTAAACCAAGGTGAAAAACACTCTACATCCACTTACTATCGCGACACAAGCTTTACTTAGCGTTATTTATGAATAAAATTTTCTTAACTTTTACTTCATATCACGTTGAAAAAATGTCGTGTTCACAATTCTGACAAGTTCAAAATACGCTTTCATTTTGTAGTAGCAGTATTGCGATATTCGATATTGTATTGAGCTCGCTCAATATCGTCTCAGTCGTGAGAGCCGGTGCATTTTAAACGAAACATGTCCCTTTATTCAATGAAACACCAATTTGTTTCCACTGTTCGTTTTCAATTTCCGAAAAGCATAAAGAGTGAAGGAATGTGTTCAACGCGTAGCACCGGTGCATGAGAGGAGCCTCTCTGAAGCACTCTTATAATACTTTTACCACACTGGTTCCAAAGTGACACAAGGAGGAGAAGCATCAGTTTATAAAATAGAGAAAGTCCAACATAATTAGCTAAAAGTGAAGACAATTTCAAAGAGCCATACTTGAGTGCTGAGAGATGTGAAAACTTCAACAATAAGGTGTCTAGTGTATTTTTTGAATCGTCAAAAATATCGAATGATTATGACTTCACCCGTTTAGTTAAAAAATGAGCATTTAGAAATGGAAAAATATTGCCGTAAAAGTTTACCGTGTACAGAACTAGATAGCGCTACTGGTAGATGTCGGTGAGCAGTCACGTGTCTCGCACGTGACCTTTTCGAGGCGAATCTAAGAATGTATTCTCATCTCAAAACTACCTAACGTGCCATTTTCATTCGTTTTCACTTCAATAAATAAGTTTGTCTGCAATAGTAGAAACTCAGGCAACTATGATATTCAAATCGTAGTCAAATATGATATTCAAATCTATAAACATAACCTAAAACTTGAAAACATCAGTTCCTAGTACTTACTTTATTTCTATAGCAATCACCTATAGCAATTACCAGTGCAAGAAACAGGTGCTGAGGTGCATTGTTCTCGGGACAGATGGAACTCGGCGGCATGTTCAAACAGCTTCAAACTTTTGTTACAACTCTCCAACTTCGCAGTCTTCAAGCCATGTTGCGACTGCCGTGACCGACTGGGAAGATAGCATCATTTATTTATAAACTTAGCATTCATTATGTAACTTAAAAATAGCTGCTACACCTGACTTAAGTAACAAGTTTGTGAGTAAGACCTTCACTTAACAAACTCATAGCTTATTTATTTGATTGCTGAATTATGGACTACCGCCGATAAATGTTTATATGATCTACAAATATTTATCTCGGGTCTGGATGTTTTTATGTTTAATATGTACCTATGTATTTACAAACAAAAAAGTATATTAGTAGTATATCAGTTATCTGGTTCCTATAGTTCAAGCTTTGCTTAGTTTAGGGCTAGATGATGCTGTGTGAAATGTCCAGCATTATTTATTTGATTTAATTAATGATGTTAAATTAATGATTAAATATGTATTTGTACATGCCTCTGACTACCCCCTTAGACATCTTCAAAGGATCTGGAATATAAAGATCTGAGAGAATGTCTACTGCGCCTTGGGGATACAGTCGTGACCCTGTTTACGTTTTATTAATGATGTTATAAACGTAAACATGGTCACGGTTGTATCCCCAAAGCGCGATAAACATTCTCTCTTTTATGTAAGTATTCCAGATCCTTTGAAGAATACTAACTTCTGCAAGATGTGGGCATGAATCAAATATGTATTTGGCCCCTGACCACTCCTGACCACTGACCACCTCTTTTAGACAATGATGATAACTACAGTAATATTCCTCTTAGCAGCTACACAGTGGCGCTGGGCGTGACGGTAGGCGCTGGCTGCTTCCTGCTGGCGCTCAACATCCTCGTGTTCGCCGGCATCTACCTGCAGCGAGGACGTCGGCGTAACCACCGCCGCCCGAGGAGAGACGGTCAGTTAAATGACGCTATACTATTCATATACACACATAGTATACACCATATAAAAAGTACATACACAATAGAAAATAAATAATAAATACACACGCGATGAGGCCGGTCATGGTACTAAGTTTTTAAATTGCGCGTTAAAAGTCGTCATATAAATCTCGGCCCTTACTAATAAACTTGACATAAAGTTATGTCATGCATAACCTATGAATACCCATACAAATGAGTTTATGCATGTCATAACATTATGTCAAGTTTATTAGTAATGACCCTAGTTTTCTGTTCTATTTTAAATATAATTCTTAAGTATTATTATTAGTCAGCCGTTTTTAATATAAGTTTTAAAAAATTATTTACCCTCATTAACAATTCTACTAAAAGTGTAAGTAGTTGAAAGTTTGGTTTGTATAGTACTTTACCAATATTAAACCTTCATCTTAACATTGGTAAAGTACTATTTAAGAAACATACCAAACTTTCAAAAGCTAAGTTATGACTAAGCATATTGAAATCCTTTCACATAAGCAAACAGTGTAACCCTCGAAACAGTTAAACTTATCCCGGCTCCGTCCACTCTGCTAACTGCGCCAAGAGATTAAGGACACGTCCTTAAACAATTAGTCTAGACCGCGGCTTAAGCACGACGAATTATCTCAGGGCGCAGTTGTGCTCTCAGACACTTATGCAAACTGTATAATTACGTTCTCTCTCATCACTATAAAAGAGGTGTCCTGGATACTCTATAAAGGATAATTATTTAAATTACTGCGACATTCTGTCCAGGCGTGACTCAATAGTCTTTAATTCTTTATTGTACACAATAGAACACAGAGAAAAAGATGTTACAAAGACATGTACAAATGCGAGCTTAACCCTAAAAGAGTTTTCTATCAGCAAACCTATGAGTATAGGAAAAAGCCATGAATAAAGTGGATGCGTAGTGTACATACCAATAAAACAGAAAGCTAATAATTAATAGATGTTATTTAAATACCTAAAATAAAATTTCTAAACCTTCTTGACCTTCTTGATGACGACCTCTGTAGCGCAGTGGGTGAAGGCTCGCCTGCGACGCAAAAGGTTGCGGGTTCGATCCCCGCGGCGAGACCAATGTTTGTATGATCTACAAATATTTGTCTTGTGTCTGGGTGTTCCTATGTATGTATTTACAAACAAAAAGTATATAAGTAGTATATCAGTCATCTTAGTACCCATAACACAAGCTCTGCTTATACTTTGGGGCTAGATGATGCTGTGTAAAAGTCCAGCATTATTTATTTTATTATTCTTGCCTTCTTCTCCGTCTTGCCTGTGATACTTGTCGTTTCATGTTGGCCAAGTGGGCTAGTGCATTGGATTCGAGTATTCATTCAACATTCACAAGAAAATAAACTACTCATAGACTAAATTTTTGACCATTAATCTTGTTTCAGTACTTTTATCTGAGTGTAGTCAAGACTAATTGAGATTGAGCACGATTCAGCACGAGGACCCCAAGTCGATGCTGGAGGCTATACTCGTTGACTCAAAGTTCAAGCAAAGATCGGCTGAACAAAGGTTAAGCTAAACTTGAGGAAAAATCTGTAGTACAAGAGATTCCAATTTAAGTTTCATGAGTAGTCCAAAAACCAGTCAAACCGGCTTGAATATCGGTATCGATCCGAATGCACTCTGAGTTTTGGCTTATTCGCTCTATCCTAACCCCATTACGTTCATACCAAGCTATAAAACTACTTGTATAGACTTTTTATATTTTTTTCTCACCTTAAGCAACTTGAATAGTATCTAAATTAATCTAGAAAACTTGTCGAGAATGTTTGCTTGTAGCTATTAAAAGCAGGAATCTGAGACGCTCTGAAGCTCCGAGGAATACAACGTGTTTCTTGATGTGAACGTAGGTAATAGAGCATTAATGTTGGATGTGCTTATCACGTGCTAGTGAGCTCAGTTTTACTGCTCTCCGGCGAGTTCGCAGCGATGATGCCTGGACTACAAAATAAGTCGTATCTCAGAGAACATTTGTTTTCATCTTCAAGGACCATATTTTATGCTATGATCGCGAAACAAAACAAAATACACATATTCTAAACATTTTTAACAAAATGCACACCGAAATGTGTGTAGATCACGTTCTAAGTGCGTTTGGTAATTTTTTGTTGAATAATTTTTCTGGTTTATTTAATTAGTAAAATGCATACTTAGATCTCTTTTTTGAGATAAGATAGATAGATAGAAGATAGAAAATACTTTATTGCACACCACACAATAAAAATAAACAAAAATGGAAAACTAAACAAAAAACACAATGACATACAATCGGCGGTCTTATCGCTAAATAGCGATCTCTACCAGACAACCTGTGGATGGATAAATGGACAAATTGAAATATATATAGGGGTGTGACTAGATAAAGAATAGGTTGAAGATATAAAAGATATATATATATATATATTTATATACACTTACTAACAACGACTTATAAACTTACATACTAATAATTACATAATTATAAATATAATAAATACGTGCATACATAATTATATATAATTAGGTAAATAATATATAATTTTGTCTAACAACACAAGGGAAGTCAACGACAAGAGGACAAGTAGTGTTCCTTCAACATAATTTTGAAAGAGGAAATTGTTTTTGCACGTCGGATTGCAACAGGTAACTCATTCCACAAGTAAACTGCCTGCACAGTAAAAGAGTTACCATAGTAGGAGGAGGAGTGGGTGGGCGTTATAAGCTGGAGAGTCTCAGAGGAGCGCAAAGTGCGAGGATGCGAATCATAAAGAAATTGAAATCGTTCTTTGAGGTAATGTGGTGAGCAAGGATTAAATAAGATATTATATAATAGACAAAGAATGTGGGAGTTACGACGAAGACGAATGGGTAGCCACTTCAGCTTACTACGAAACTCGGAAACATGGTCGTATTTGCGTAGGCCAAAAACGAACCGTATTCCCAAGTTCTGCAGTCGCTCGAGTTTATTAAGTTGCTGCTCAGTGACATCCAAATAACAAGAGTCGGCATAATCGAGAATGGGAAGAAGAAGAGACTGAGCGAGAGAAATTTCGGTGGCAATCGGAAGGAAGTTCCGCAACCTCCTTAAAGAACCCATCGATGCAAACATTCGACGGCTAATCTCAGAAAGCTGCGGTCCCCATGACAGTTGCTTGTCAATGAAAACTCCCAAATTTTTCACTGTATCACTTTGTACTATATGTGTGTCATCAAAAAGAACTTGTGGTATGCTAGTCCA
Source organism: Epirrhoe alternata (assembly GCA_963565295.1). Taxonomy (NCBI): domain Eukaryota; kingdom Metazoa; phylum Arthropoda; class Insecta; order Lepidoptera; family Geometridae; genus Epirrhoe; species Epirrhoe alternata. The sequence goes on along the minus strand of OY751377.1, from coordinate 14,468,649 downwards.
GTCAATTTTAGAAAGCTTAGGAGAGCTTCCAATAACAATGACCTGAGTTTTTAAAGGATTAACACGTATGCCGTAAGATTTGCTCCATTCTAAAATACGACCCAGATCATCGTTAATTAAGTTGATAGCTTGTGGTAGTTCATCGACAGTAGCATGCGAGTAAATTTGGAGATCATCTGCATAGAGGTGGTACGATGAAGTTAGTTGTTTAGAGATAGAATTTATGAAAATTGAGAAAAGGAGAGGAGATAAAACGCCGCCCTGTGGTACGCCAGCTGATATATTGCACCATGATGAAAAAACATCGTCAGTGCGTATACGCTGTCGGCGCCCGTGCAGGTAACTATGAAACCAATCAATCACCGTTGGAGATATATTAAGAGAGCGAAGGATACCTAGGAGGATATCAAAGTCGACATTATTAAAAGCATTACTGAAATCTAATAATGCCATTACAGTCACTTGTCCTTTTTCCATGCCAGCCCGTATGTCGTCAGTTATCTTAACTAAAGCTGACACTGTACTATGTCCAGGACGGAAACCGGATTGAAAGTGATTTAGGAGATTATTTTTGCAAAGGAAAATACTAAGTTGCTTATGGACAAGACGTTCCAGGACTTTAGAGAGGAAAGGGAGAATAGAAATTGGACGGAAATCAGAAAAGGAGGCTGGCTTAGATTTCTTAGGGAGAGTAGTGACCTGTGCTTCTTTCCACAAGATAGGAAATACACTAGAGGAAATTGAGAAATTAAGGATGTAACTGATATAGGGAACAATAATGTCAAGAATGGGAGTTATCATATTTCGGCTTATGCTATCACTGCCAATGGCTTTAGATAGAATAGAAGCAATGCTCTTCTTAACATCACAATCAGTGAATTGATTAAAAGTGAAAGATGGATAGTCCGGTATCGAAGTGGTTGAGAGTTTAAGGAGAGTTTGTGATTTTATATGTAAATCAAAGTTCGGAAACATTGTGAAATGTTGATTCAGCAAATTTATATCGATATTCTGAGGTAACTTATCAGGTTCACGAGACTTACCGATACCCAATATTAAGATAAGATGATAGTGCAGTGTGGATTCGGTGCTAAAATAAGACGAATTGAGGCTATATTCACTAGATTCTTTAGACTAAATTCCATTATGCAATACCGACCCGTTTTATCACTGAGCTAGGGAACTGCAGTAAATTAAACTAACTAGCACCTACGGACATTTTACGATCCACAGGAAACGACGCGTCGTAAAGACGTCAGTAATTCCATATAAAATATATGAAAATACCATTTTAGGTTTAAAGGAAATAACAATTATTTTTCGAACTAACGAGTTCTTGTATTTCTTTTACATTTCACTGCTCCTTGTGGACAGTACGAGTTTTTATTATTTTACTGCTTATCGTAAACATAACTATACTATTCTTTTTTGCTAACTAAATGATTTATGATCTGAAAGTTTTCTAATTTAGACATCAGTTTGCAAGTAAATAGACTTTTAGTATGTGGTGCACAAGGGAAGACCTGAATGCAGCCACGCATAAAGCTATAGCCGGGCTGAGTTTTTTGTGGATAAAATTTGATTTTTTGTAGAGCTGTTGACCCGAAAAGAAGAAGTATGTATGTGGTCTTAGATAAATTTTCCTACATCACCGAACTACTTATGTGTAGGCTCGACTAGCAGGCTATATACAAACGAATGCTCGTGTGTAGTGACGTCATGGAGTTGGCGCGCGCTCAAGTATCAGCGTTCAGTAATGAAAGGATTAGGACGGATTATCTCTTTAAACTGGGTGGGAATTGGTTCCTTCTTTGTCTCAGCACAAAATCATTGTTGATTTGAATTTATCCCCACGGTACATATCACCCAAATTTTTGGGTTGCAGAACTTAGAAAATTAAAATACGACAAAATTTAGACGCTACTGAAGGACACGTTGTAATCGACTACTCAAGTTTAACTAGTTTATATCTTTGCTTAAAATTGTGATTTGTTTTGGCTTTGCCGCAGTAAATTAACTAAGCATAGATTATCAAAATCCGTAGCTTAGATCTCAACTTCTAGTTTAAGCACTTATTTTTAAGCCTTCCAATTGAACTTCTCTAAAACGTTTTCTCATGGATCAATATAAAACAGTAAATCTTCCGTTACCCGTCGGGTTTGCGATAAGGTGACGGACGTCGCCGGTTGGCGCGCGCTCAACTGCTCAGCGCGTAATGGAAGGATTAGCGAGTCGGTTCAATGCCTTCTGCTGGGTTTAATGTGATGTGATGACACAATGGCTCATGTACCATTTCAAGTGTTTAGCGTCGAACATTTTGAACATGTGAATAAGATTTTCTTCTTTCTATATATCTATCTAATCAGGTCGGTTGCACCCACTGCTGAGAACATGCCTTCTCTTTCTCGTGACTCTGTTCGGTCCTGCGCAGAACTTCTTTCACAGTACGATAAGTGCCCAAAAAAGTTAGAATTAGTTAAACGTACCTAAACACGAGCTTTATTTGAAAACGCAAATTGTATTTTTTTGTATTGTATACTTCGGACAACAAAAATCCATACAGATATGCGGTACCTATACGGTGACATTTACACGTTTTTGTAAAAAAAAACGCAATCCAGAACTCGAGGAATATTGATTGATGTGGTGAGTAGTGTCAATGAAACTAGATGCTATTTATTCTCTGCCCGACTTTTGTAGTCAAAAGTCAAAAAGCATTTATTCAGTAGGACCACTGGGATCACTTTGAATCGTCTTAAAGCTAGGTTTACTCCTGTTCCTTCGCAACCAATACCGTTCGAACCAGGGCAACAAACACCTTTTAAAACTCCCTTAAAAAAAGCTACCCCACGTTTGGGCCTAGCTTTTTTAATCATCGCATTGCATTTGCGAGTTCTACCAATTTTTGTCCAAGCTAAAGGTATTTTCAAACCGTCAATATTCTTACCGTTTAGCTCAGTTCGTAAACTGAGCATCGGATTAACAGATGAAGAGGGAATTAATCTGTGAAACCAGTCGGTAATTAAAAGTGCTTCGGATGTGTATTTACGTCTGAATCCGAAGACTGAATTTACATAGAAAACTATTTTATAAACCTGGAAAAATATTGCCTACTAAAGCATTACAAAATGCACTCAAATTGCACTTGATCCATCTAAGGATAATAAAAAACGATCTCAACCGATCCAAGTCCGAATAAGATGATCAAAAGAAGACTAATTAAAATAAGCGTAGTATTGCTTAACACTACTTTTTTTACTTAACACACGTGTAGTAAGGGGCTGGTGACACTATGCACTGGGAGCTTGCGTTTGTTTGAGTGTGCTATCTTCACCAGCTTCCTACGTAGAGTGGTCCAGCCGGCCTCAGCTGCATTATAACTTCGTTCTCTTCACACAGAATTGAATTACCGTTCGGGAAAAGCCGTTGAAAAACTGGCGGATTCCACGCATTCAGGAGTTTCTGTTGCAGGGGCTTTGTGAACTGGAAATTCCCCAAAATCCGATGGTTTTCTAGTTCTTTTGCCGCTGTTCAAGCGGTCCTTTTGTTAGCAAACATTGTGCTCACTGTTAGGTACAGTGTAAGACTTTATATTAAGGCGGAAGACTTTATGTTTTATGTTTTTTTTTACGTTTGTATCTTGTGATTTTTTATTATTCCAATAAACAACATAGACGTATTTTCACAGGAATTTCACATTTTAAAATCATACGTTTTAATGGGACTTAAGTACGTATTTAAATAATTTTAAAACATGATTACTATAACTTTTGAGCATTAAAAGCTCCTACAGCCTGAATTTATTTAAAAACCTTTAAGTATCCTTTATTTATAAACTTTATAAAATATTATAGATATAGCGTGACGTACAAAATCAAAGCTAAATTCTGTCTGCGTGACAAAAAATTTTAAGTTTAACCGAATGACACACTTTGCACCAAGTAATAAAGTCACAAATCCTCAAAACATTATCATAAACTTACGATCATTCAACACAAAAAACGTCAAAATTCTAAACAAAATAACGATGTGAGCTGTTATTTACCAAGGACGGTTTTGCTGAAACAAACTTATAACAATGATAATTAAATGCCCGTCATTGCTGAACCGCCGCAAGTGATTTTAAAAAACGAACTCCTAATTCTCTTGCAGGCAGCTGCAGCAGCCGCGGAGCGAGCGCCTTGGCAGAGGGTGCTGCACCATCACCGAGAAAAAGCACTCTCAAGGTAACACTATCCTTCGATGCCAGTTTTACATAGCCAAACAACGAAATCTATGAGACGCAGTGGTAGCGTTATTATTTATTTTATAGATAGGTCATGATTTTTATAGATAGGTCATAATGTATACCACATTATGTTTAAGACACTTCGATTGTGTGGATAGCATTTATTATGTATTTTTTACTTTTTATTACAGTTATAGATGAACGCTATCAACAATTATATGTATAAAAGGGCTAAGGCTCTTTATCGTAATGAGACAATAAATTCGTATTCGTATTTACGAGTAGTAATTTACATTTGACAGCCTCATCTATTATCTCGTGCATAATAAATGTTGTATCGCGACGCGCGTCATTAGACAGAATTAGGGCGCGTGATTGTGGCTACATTGGTGCATCTAACTACAATGTTTGGAGCGTATTGTTATTCAAATGTTGGCCTTTAAAGGCCATTAGAATTAGGCAAATTGTAGTTTTAACGGTTTCACGTTGTAAAGTGGATATAACAATGGATCCCATTATTCATAATACAGATTAATTCGATGTTGTGTGTTCGATAATTTTGTAAAGGCTGACAACCGGATAGGACTGCAACTAGTGTACTCTTGCAACCAAAAACTCGATATAAAACCATACTACTTATTACTACTGTTATTTGTGTAATCTACAAACTTATATACAAATTAATATACAACTCGATTTCCACAGCGCAGTTGCGAATCAGAACTAAAAGAGAGGCCGGCCAACGCCGCGGGGGCGCCGCCAAAAAAGCGCGTCCAGATCCAGGAGATATCTGTATAGAGGACGACTTCTGAGCCAGATCTTTTCATGGTCCTTCGCGCTGGATCTTTAGATGGTTCTTCGAGTTGGATATTTCTATGGTCGTTCGAGCCGAAGCCAAATATACCGAACCTATTCATTTTCTGCCACCTAATACCAAAGTAAAAAGGCATGAGAAAACTAAAAAACTGGAACTAACTCGTTTAGTCAGTGTAAGTGGTTGAAAGTAGGACTCAGTGCAGATTGGAACGTTTAAGTGGATTGTGAGTATACGATCAAAATGTGGAAATGCATTGCGGGTGCAGAACGCGGTTTGCTGTAAGGGTCGATTCACATCTGACCGAAGATCCGTCGCGTATTATCGGTCGCGGAACGCCAGAACTGACAAATGTATAGAAAAACACTCGACCGTTCACACTCGACCGATGATACGTTAGTCCGTCGAGTGTGAACGGTCGAGTGTTTTTCTATACATTTGTCAGTTCTGGCGTTCCGCGACCGATAATACGCGACGGATCTTCGGTCAGATGTGAATCGACCCTTAGTTGTCTACTGTGACGTGGAGAGTGGAGTTTGTGAAGGTGAATTGGGAGTAAATAATGTATTCAACTACTTGTGAAAGAGTAAAAAGACATGAAAACCTTTGTTGTTTGAATTTTATCTTTTGTATTTTATGCATCGTGTGGCAACAAGATCCTAATTTAAAAATATCTTGCATCAAATATGTTCAGAATATTTCGCAACAGCGCTCTGTTTATTCAAGCTCCGCTCTAAGACGGTGCATATGCAAGGAAACACGATTAGGTCCGTATCGCTTCCGCTCACAAGCCCGGGGCGATACTCCAATGGTTTCTTCTTGGACTATCTTTTCTTCCACTTGTAGTATGGTATTTTCTAAATTGAACCATTTTTGTTTTGTTTAGTCCTAATACTCAAACAATGATATCGATATCTTTTAAAAAGAGCATGACTGATAAACTGAAAAACGGACCGTGATTGCCGCAAAACCAAGTTACTTTGGACATGCTTAGACCTATAATTATCGGCTCAATTAACGTTTGGTTATCAGTAGAAATCGACACCTAGTAATAACACCAACAGTAACTCACTTTAAACTGTGAAACATAAGTGATTATTCCATATGGGTTTCAAAATAATTGTTCTATTTTCCTTTAATAACACTAAGCCAGAAGCCCATAAGCACATGGCTTTCTGATTCGATGGTCGGATGGTTCGCTGCGGCGGCTCGCAGGCGATATCGAGTGTGCTGACCGAGAGCATCGCCCATAATTTGAGCATTTCAACACTGTTCGGTGAACTGTCCCTTGATTCTCTTTGAGGCGACAATTTCAATATGAAACTCGACGCAATGTTTCAGTATGTTTGAGTGAGCAGACAAATTACGCAGTGTTTGTTTTAGTTGAAAATTATTAGGCGTTCGTTCATTTGTTTGACCTAATTTTATGATGCTATTTAAGCTTTATTTATCTAATACAAGAACTTCGTTATTAAAAGATTGTAATACCTTTATGACAGAATTAAAAATATGTATGTTGACGTCATTAGTTCAGTGATGTTCTAAATAATATTGATAGCGATTAATAATTATTTTGATTTCTTCATAATTTTTTGAGAATTTTTAAGCATAATTACAGAAATATTATTCAAAGTTTGTCTTCTAGACATTTCCTTATAATGTAAGTTGCATACTCGCACATAATAATGAACAACAAAGTAAATACATGTCTGCAACAGTGAATGCTGTTTTCTATTGTATTTGTGAATGAGGTAAGAATCATACATTTTAATGATTATGTATTTAAGGGATTGTGATGTATCTAACATAGTCGTTCTCGCTAACGAGACGTTCAGCATTTTCACCAAATGGATAGGTGACTGTTTAGTGTAAAGTTGCCAAGTCGATGTCGGCTATAAAGTAACGACTTGGAGAGACTCATGTCTGTAAGTAAGAGTAGCACATAATGAACTTATTTTTGAAAGCTCGATTGTATCAGTAATAGAAAGTCTCTCACTAGGATTTAAAAATAACCATATTTTCTGTCTTGTTAAACCGATTGCTTATTTCGTTTCCTACTTCCCGTTTGGTTCCATTCAATTGGAAGAAAAAATATGTTCGAATTTTACGGCCACTCTACACATTCGCCAAACTATTTACAGGCGAATACAGGCGATGAGGCCTTCTACACGTTCGTGACCGTTGGCATTCGTCTATCCTCGGCGAATATGTAGAGGGCACATTATATTCAACGTTTTTGTCGGTTTTCTTTAAGTATGTTGTGTTAATTGAATTTGATTTATGAGTAACTAGCTGCGCCCCGCGGTTTCACCCGCGTAAGTCCCGTTCCCGCGGGAATATCGGGATAAAAAGTAGCCTATGTGTTAATCCAGGGTATCACCTATCTACATACCAAATTTCAACCAAATCGGTCCAGCCGTTTTTGCGTGAAAGAGTAACAAACATCCATACATCCATACATCCATACTTACAAACTTTCGCCTTTATAATATTTATAGGATAGTTTAATGAGACTCCTTTGTAAATATCATTGTTATTGCCCTGACCGAGTCGATTCCGTGTATCTACCTCCTGACCAATCTGTCTGTATTTGTTTTTGCTACAGAGATAAATCAAGATGGATATTAAATGTTGGACTTGATTAACGATTGTTCGCAGATTGTTTTTATTAGTCTAGCTTGATATTGCTTCCAAGAAACTTCATTACAAAATAAGCTGTTTGTATCATCTGAAGATAATTCAGGGTGAGGCTATATGAGCGTATTTTTAGTTGGGAGTCACGTAATTTACGCATAGAAACAGTTTTTTTGCATGAACAGAAATTTAGCTGTGAAACCGAAGGCAGCGTTTACGTGTCGACTCACAACCTGAAACATGTATGTATGTATACTCATTTATCCATACCCTTATTTGTGAAATATAGATTTTTTTGTCTTGATTTGTTTATGTAGCACATCTGAACTTATAAAGTAATCGATTATGTAATATTGAATCTAAGTTAGCTGTTGTATTTGTTTGAAAAATCTAAATTTTCTTATATATTCTATAAAATTGTTAATGGACTTTAGTTTCATAGAAATTTCAAGTTCTATATTTATCGAATACAGAATAATCTTCGTGGTTACTGGATCTCAGTTGTATTTTATCAAATAATTATTATTGTTACTGGTTGTGCTTTCTTTGTGTTTATTATAAACAAATGTGAGTAAAGAGTTATTTCTTACATCGTAAAGTTGTATAAAATAAAAAATTTTGAATTCAAACTAATGTAATACCCGTACGATAAACACTTTTGTACATACAAACTACGAATAGTCTCTAAAACAATGTAAATATTAGCGATTGTCGTGAGTATATCTGTGAACTTTGATGATTTATCATCGATAAAAAGGTTTTAATAAAGACCATTTTTTCCTGAAAAACTTTGTTTTATTTTAACGAACCCTTCATTAAAACTCAAAAAGATTGTTTACCTACTTAAGTTTAAAACACAATGTTTTTCTGAGAAAAATAATTGTTAATGCTTCAGATAAGTTTTTGTGCGATTGTTAACGTGCTTTCGTTAGTATACGCGAGCATTTTCGACTCTGTTCATTTAATGTAAGTACATGCTCGTGCACGAGCGTTTGGTTCTTAAGCGCATGTGTGCGAAATGTGTACTGTGTACGCAGAAACGAATGTAAAATCCAAAAAAAGGCTAAAAAAATAATCTGAAATCGTCCTTGACTTGACTTTCAAACGTCAAAGTCAATGTCAAGTTCATCGTTCGTAATCTGCTAAATTATTCTTCCGGAACTTTCCCGCCCTTCAACTTCATTAAATGGAGATCTCCAAACGATCAACTCGTAATGGCGCTAATTCTCGAATACTTAGCACCTACCTATAAAACATTTATCTCTTTACGACCTTTAAATAATCTATTCAACCTATGATCAAGTTCTGAAGTTCCCGCAGTTATCATGTTAATTTTCAATGAGCCCCAACTTGATGGAATTGCCTAATTTAATATTCTTCGCACACACTTCTGAGGATTATTCAATTTTATAGCGAAGCACGAAGTGGGCACGTGAGTGTGTCACGACCTGCGGGACAGATCTGGAAAATATTTCACTACTAGCCGTCTATCGAAATTATCCAGGAGTTTATGTTTTTTTAATAAAATGCTTGTTGCGGAAACTCACCACGTCATAATTTTTCAGCGTTCAATTTATTCATTAGCGGTAACAAAAGCGAAGGCAGAGAGATTAGGTGGGGTCTGAGATAACAATGGCTATTCAATATTTAGCCAGTTATTGTGTCTAAATGAGAGTGCAGTTATTTATTGCCAGAATTTGACCGAAATAAAAAAATACAGAAGCACATGACTAAGGTTAGCATAGTCTGTCCGTGCAATCTTCTGATCTTTTGAGCACACAGATAAGTCACGAGTTAGTTCAGCTGAGCGCGTCGTCGAGCCGTGTGTAAAAGATAAGGTGATTTGAAAATGACTGCATTAGCCACCTAAAGAGCTGGTGGTGATCCAAGATATTAGAAATTGGTCTTTACGATGTTAGAGAATACCATAAAAACCAGCAATTTTTTTGGAGATGGTTTAGGGGTACCTAACAGGTAAGCCCAAACACATCACACTTCCTACATCTTCCACGATTATAAGAATAGAGTCAAAGTCAAGCTAGTAGGCTCAGCACACAGCTCATCTCAGCAGCTTAGCTCATTACTGAGTATTATGTAATTAATGAGTAAGGTATCTGCTTAGGGTGTACTATGCCCGGGGCTGTGTGTGAGGGGTAAGGGAGGGCAGGATACGATCATCAATCAGACATTCAGAGGCAACTGCGGACGCACTCGTGTGGAAATGAGGAATTGAGAGCTGCTGGGTGGATTGCTGCAACACCTCATGATGAAACTCTTCCGCCATTGCTATAAAAACTGCGTTAAATACAAAATTTTAAGGTAACCGTCTGTGGAAAGTGATCAAAAATGTACCTTAATGAACTCTTAACTTTTTGCCATCCTTAGCACAAACATACATACATACAGTGTGAGTGTACATGACATTATACTATTACAATCCACAGTAATTACCTCAGTAGTTTGATCCAGATTAGCATTAATTCGACAAGATTTGGCAACTGTTGGACAATGCGATAATCGCAGGCTACATAGAACTTAGGTAATTATAATAATTGTATCATGATAATTTTGCTGGTTTACAAAATAAAATTTGACTAGCGGTGACCTAGTTACAAGTGTATTTCACAGTCAAAAAATAAAAAAGTACGAATAGCATCACCTAGTTGACCAAAGACCAAGTGTCAAAAAAAGTTTTTGAGGAGAAGAATTTAGGAAACACGCAGAAAATGCAGCAGCATGTTCCGTTTTAGTTTTTATAAGAATGGGTTGATGGGTAGCAGGTAGGTACTAAAGTTTAGATGAGTAACAAAATATCAAAGAATTTTGACACCTCGACTAAATTGATCAGCGTTTTGCTTTATTTTTTAACTGCAAATTGATATTTATTAATTTTGAGAGTTTGAGCACGCTACTAAGTGGAAGTTGCGAAAGGATCGTGAGTCAGTTTTGGATAACTTTGTAAGATTGACTGACTCTTCTCAAATTTCAAACTCTTATAAATTTTTAATTAGACGTCAAGTTGAAACTCACAGAGGACTTTTCAGTGTAAATTAGCTTGTAAATTTAATTAAAATAAACTTTCAGAAATACACAAAAACAACCTGCAGGCAGACAAAAGAAAGACCCGGAGTAGGAACCCGTCTTGAGAATTTGCAAGAAGTCTAAGGAGGTTAATGGCTCGAAATACTCACAACGTTCAAGACTTTCTCACTGACTGCCTTGAAGTACAAGTTTCAGGGTAAATAATGAACAAAAAGTTGGATCAATTTCGAGACCAAATGGCAACTCATAAATTCAAATCTCCATAACTAAACATGGTTGTCACTTATTCAACGTCTTGTAACGTTGTCGTGCTTCCAGTCCGCTCGTACATCAACGATGTCAGGTTGAAACGGAAGGCCTTAGTAAAAGCATTTGAACGCGTCTCATCAATTTGGCTCCACTCAAGCTCTCTGTTATGTATTTTTTACTGCCGACAAATTTGCATAATAACGGAATCCATTCGCATTATGAATAGGCTGGTGACACATTTGGAGGGGTTTTCGGGAAATGTTACCTGAGGAGAATTGTCAAAGTTACGATTTTCTTATTTTCAAGAAGAAACTGAGGAGAAGAATTCTTGTTGTATTATTTTCAGTTTGACAACAGATTCCTATAGCTGTCGAAACTAGTTTTAGTTTTAGCTTCATGTTCAAATTATTAAACAACCTGGGCTTATTGTAACTACTGATATTTGCATATAAATAGTCTATTTACAACACCGACCGCTGACATTATTTGTTTAGTTTTCGTATCGAGCACATTATGTTTCTGAATCGACAGCACAAGTTACCGTCTGGTGTGCTCCAGTGTGCCACCACTTGCCACCGAAGAATTTGTCAAACTTGTCAAACTCATAATGTGAATTCCCGCCAAATTCTCCCCCGCGGATCATTGGCGGAATGACGCCGAATCGAGTTCCCAACTCATTTATGTTTCATCTGCTTCCCATTTCGTATTATAAGTTAAATTCATTGTTTCAACAGCTCCGACGAGCGGTAGGGCAAACTTGCACGGTTCTAAACTTAGTGCAAATATCGGGTTGGTATTTGAGTTGCGCTAAGAATACACCTACCTCACACACGCCTTATTGAACGTTCGTGACTTGGGGTCATAAAGGAGGCTTAAGAGATGAAAAGATTCTACATTAATAAAAGGTTATTTTTATTAATATAGAGCTAGAGCACAGTGTTAGCCCTAAAATTCACAATATCACATTAGTTTGGTTAATAACCTAGTAATGTACTATGGGTGACCTCAAAAACGTTGCCTGGAAGAAATCTCTTTCAGCTATAAGGCCGCCCATTGTACTAAGAACTGAACTTGTAATCGTTTTAAATGTTTTGTTTTTGTTAATTTCTTGGTGTACAATAAATTGTTCATTCATTTAAAACTTGCACTCTTATTTACTTCGTAGGTCACCCAATTATTTGCTATTCGCTGTCGGTAAGCCATGAAGGAGACCATTCAGTCGGCCTTTGATATAAATCTGGCCTGTTTTGGTTAAAACTGCATCCAAAACAACAAACAGGTAAACAATCTGAATAACTTTGAAAAACTAACTTAAGTAACAACCGAAACAACAGTTGAACCCCTGACAAGTGTCGAATTTCAGATTTGACCCTTCCAATGCAAAATACACTGTATTTTATTGCAGACAAGATCTAATTTAGCACGGTAAAGTCCCTGCTTCGTCCCATGTTGAACATTGAAAGCTGTGCATCTCTGAATAATACAACCATCTGAATTGTATCTGCCGGAGCTGTGACGTCACGACGGACCAGTTTCCTACTTTGTACCTTGCATTACTGTGGACAACTTGTTTATGAAAGTTTAAACTTACTAGGCACCTGCCTTAGTTGGAAGTCAGTTTACGTAGGTAGCACATACTCTTACAATGACTACGTCATATTTCATGTCCCTACTTAAAGATTAGCATATAATGCAGCATATAGAGATACGTGTTTTGATCGAAATAGTTTTATACATATCTACTATATAAAAATAAGTCGGGTTTTCCTTCCTGACGCTATAACTCCAGAACGCACGAACCGATTTCCACGGTTTTGCATTCGTTGGAAAGGTCTCGGGCTCCGTGAGGTTTATAGCGAAGAAAATTCAGGAAAAATCTGGTGGCATCTGGTGGCGAAACGGAGTTCGCTGGGTTTGCTAGTAGGTTATATAAATTCAATTCTTGCGGACCCTTTTTGTGAAAAAGTAGAGTTTTTAGTTAAGTTATTAGAGTTAGGTTTACATAAGTAGTTAAGTTTTAAGTTTCTTCTGATATTGTTCATAATCATTTTCTGTTGTATCAGGGTGATGTGGTCGCTAAGCGACAAAACCCTTAAATAAATTTAAAAAAAAAAAGATTAGCATATGGTTTTATTGTTTAATTTACAATGTCAATATAAATTATACAAAGAAAGATACGGGTGTAGGTAGCTAAAGGCACGTTTTAAAACATACCTTCCCCCATTTTATAGAAACGAAATTCCTTAATTAAAGGAACAGTTGTTTTGTACGAATCCTTAAAAAGTTAGTTTGTATGAGTTCTGGTCGACTTTGTTAACTTAAAGTTAAAACAACTCTAAAAATGTATGAACAATTTAACAAGTGGAAATCCAGAAGCAGTTACGACACGTACTTCATAAACCACAGTCGGGGTAAAAAGATCAAATGTTATTACGAGCTCAAACTTGCTCCGAAATGTGCCCTGAATGTGACCGTTACAGTTGTTCTATCTCACGAAGGCGTCTTTCATGTGTGTAGATTTGTTTCTGTGTGCGTAATTGATACGGAGCGCTCATTCGTCCATGGAGGGTTCCTGAGCTTACACGCACAGAAACCAGGTGCATGTACATGTACACACACAATTAAGATAAACCCGCCTTCGTTAGGACAAATATAACATTATTCGCCAGCATCGAGGATTATACTTGAGCTAGTGACTTGAGCAATCTGCGCAACGAAATCCTACCCCTTTGGGAAAGAGGCGTGACTTTATGTATGTATGTATTGTAGAATGCTAGAATCTACGAGTGAAGATAAATTGCAATAGCTTTTTTATTTGTTGTGATAAATTTCACAGGACTTGAATAGTCTTTGAAACGACAAACGCATACCATCGAAATTATTCTGAGGAGCTCTCCCTGTGAGTAGCATTATGTTTTTTTTTCGAACTGTTCCTAGCTTAGACGGTTTTGATAGATCAAGTGACTCGAGCGGCTCAAATAATCCTTCATAGTCAAAATCAAACTTATTTAATCTTCAAAGCATCTATTCTGTCTGGATTACTGGGCTCACTTGGAATAATTAATCTTAAGAACTGGGTGATTATTATAAAACTATTTCTTTGCAACTAATACCGTGAAGAACCACAAACCACTTTTTGAATGGAAATAACGAGTAGAAATGTAAAGTACGTAAATCGTAAACAAGACAAAAAGTCGAGTTGGCGACTTGTTGGAGAGTCGCCAGCTCGAGAAAGCCGCCTTAACGTGCCTTTACACCGCTCCGTGGCCGGATTTAAGAGTTGCAAAACTTGTGAAAAATGTCACTCTCGGCTGAAAGTTGTTATGAAATGCTAATGCCTCGCTTTTTGCGACAAAGTAGTGCTGTGTCAAACTTTGTAACGATACAAGTCGTTTATTTTTATAGTGTTTTAAAAGTGACATTATCGATTGATGCTCGCCTGGGTGAACAAACACTCCGAGAGCAATACTGAAGAGAGGGAGGTATTTTCTTAATAGTAAAAAACAAAGGAAATGAAAAAACTGTCCAGATGCGAGTTTGACGCGCAATTTCCCCAAAATCAATGAGTATTTCATGCTACTTTATCAACACTGCTCTATATTCAGGTCACAAACGACTAGAAATAATAATTGAATAGAAAACCAAGGTGCGCTCACTGCTCCCGGAAGATTAGTAAGCTGAAAAAACAGTGTGCCCGCCGTGATTGCCACTGAACCAACAACCGCTGGAGTAAACGAACACTTGAGGGCTCCTCGCCTCAGGTAAGCATAGCATAAGATGTATAAAGTATTTGACAAAAATATTGGAACAGAAGAGTGTAAGAATAGGCCCGTCATAAGCAAGACATGTACGTGCGTTTGGCTAGGTACTTATAGAAATAACCTAGGCATCTCCACTTTGGGTACTCCAGTAATACGGTTGGTAAAGATGACCCTCATCAGACTCATCTTCCCACGTCGTTATACATCCCAAAGTAGAATTAATACAACTATGAACTCTGAATAGAACTGATAATATCACACTCGCTAATTGACGACCTATGTGGCGCAGTGGGTGAAAGCCCGCCGGGTCTGGGTGTTTCTATGTATAATATATGATGTATGTGTTTACAAACAAAAAGTATATAAGTACTCGTAGTAGGTATATCAGTTAACTGGTTACCATAGTAAAAGCTTTGCATAGTTTGGGGTTAGATGACGTCGTATGAAATATCCAGATTAAAGGCAACAGGCACTAAAGTAAGCGATGTCAGCGATCGAATATTGGGGCTCCAAGTGGAACTAGGCAGGACACTTGGCCAGACGCGGTGATGACCGGTGGAGCAGAGTAATTACCGAGTGGTGCCCGGGAGGGCTACAGAAGAGTACGTCGTCCGGCAGCTAGATGGGTTGACGACATTATAAAAACAGCAGGTCGTATATAGGTCAGACAAGCGCAGGATAGGAATAGTTGGCACACGCAAAGAGAGGCCTATGCCCAGCAGTGGGATGAAAAAGGCTGCGTCTGATGATGATGAATAGGCAGATCCTACCATGAATTTAGCGCCACACCTCGGACACAACAAAACTCTATACAAACACAGATTTCTACACACATGTGTCATTTATTAGTAACGCTCAAAGAACACAATCGAGAAAGAGCATATTCCAAGAACCTCGACTGATGCTAGGATTGTCCAATTTTCCATACTATACGTAGTATTATTAGATATTCTCTGGCTAATCCGCACATAGCTACAGCGTGTTCATTATGGTATTGATTGGGCGTCTTGCACGTGTCGGTGGCCTATAATCCGATAATCGATGCATTCTATCAGCGGAGTAAGTCGCCTGATACATGTGCTGCGGATAGCCAGCTCATCCAGTCAGCAAGATTCACGCCACGACTTATCATTACCACCCTATTCTTCGTCAAATCATATGTGAATTGAAAATAAGATGATTCAGAGTTTATTGCTCGTAGAAACTATGCTTTTGGCTAACCTCAAATGTAATTTTTACTCTTTTCTATCGTAGAAACAAGGTATTTATGGTAAGTTAGCAAGAGGTTCTCTGATCTACGTACTTCAGAGGGTAATGCGACAATCAGAGTAGGTGTTGATTTAAGTAAATGATTGGATAAGTCGATACTAGTTTGTAGCTTTGCCTAAACCACAGACAACTCAAGCCTAGACAATTCGGTTAGTTTAGTGAGATGTCTTGCCACGAGTGTGGAACAGCTTTCAATTAGTTATGCAGTACCTAGCAAGATGAGCATGGGGCTTATGCCCAGTTGTGCGTGAAGAGCTTCGAGGACGTCAATATTGTTATCTCCATCTAGAACATTGAAACTGATATAAAGTTCAATTGCTGAGGACTTAAATAGGATAGTTTAAATAACGATAACAATACAGTAATAATTGTGATTGCGGGGAGAGCAGCGCGTCATAGAACCCAAAGAGTTACGAAAATATGGTATCAAATGCACGAAACATTTTGAAGCGCACTTACAATCTTAATTGTAAGTGCGCTTGGATACGAAGATGAAGAAGTTTTAACTAAACTATTCTGGTTTATTCTGGACATAACTCGATAGTGACGGAAGGAACTCGCTGGAAGCTAGATAATAACTAGTTGTTCTAACTCCCTGCATTAAACTCGCCGAACTCCTGCTGTAGACGTACATCATGAGGTGGTTACTCTGCGGTATTATAGTATAACATGCAAGGAATAAACTGTTCTAGCTTAGTGGGCTATTTCTCATTAAAACCGGCTAGGGGCAAGTCGGACTCGCGCACGAATGGTTTCGTACCATTATCTATAAAAACAGCAAAAATCACGTTTGTTGTATGGGAACCCTACAACCCTATATTTATTTTATTCTGTTTTTTAGTACTTATCTGTTGTTATAAGGCAACAGATAAATTCGTGAAAATTACAACTGTCTAACTTCACGGTTCATGAAATACAGCCTGGTGACAGACGGACAGACAGACAGACAGCGAAGTCTCAGTTATTACTAAAAGATATTTCTACTTAGGTACGGAACCCTAATAAAAAATAAGTTTGTACATGTTTGTATGATCTACAGATATTTGTCTCGGGTCTGGGTGTTTCTATGTATAGTATGTATGTATTTACAAGCAAAAAGTATATAAGTAGTACATCAGTCATGTAGTACCCATAACACAAGCTTTGCTTACCTTGGGCCTAGATGATGCTGTGTGAAAAGTCCAGCATTATTTATTTATTATTTTAAGTAAGAGAGGCACACAAAAAAACTAGTAGACATTCTCCACAATGCCCATCTCTGGTAGAAAAATCTTGTGTCTCCTTTATAAATACATTTCACACAGTACTGTGATAAAAAACTCTTAAAAAACTCATGATTTTTATCTCTATGTACTTTTGGACTACCGTGACTATACCGCTCGCGAACCTTCTCCTTGGTTCCAAACTCACGAGTCCCGGTGACGCGTATTGTGAACCACTTCCCAAACTTATACTCGCAGTGTTGATACGGGACTCCGCAATGTTCGAGTATGTCACATACGAACCCTCAAGTAATGAAACACTGGCTTCAAACTTAACATTTTCGGTAAAATATTAACTGAAAAATAGCTGCGGGTTGGTAAACGTTTATCGGAAACTGAATTTATAACTCGGGATAAAACAGGACTAACTAATTAAAACTTTTTTGTAGATAGATTGGTTTATCAAAACTGTTGCTGCCTGTACCTGAATGAAAATAATCATTTTGTGAGCTACCTTTATAATAAAGTTCATAGAATTACTGCAAAATCTGAGAATGCATCTGGAATCATAAATTATATTAAAAAGGAATCACTCATTTACCTGTATCGTAGATTCATACATTCATACACTAACAATGTTTAAATTCATCCGGAGAATATTCATCTGTATCCGGAGAATATTTCATTTCATTATAGTTTTTAAAGAAAAACTCCGGTACATAAGACCTAATTCCAGGCTTTTAATGTACCCACAAAAGTGTTGAAAGTTTTTAAGTGATTTTGTTTTCCAAAGACCGAAAATAGGTTACCTCGGAAGTTTCCTCGGGAGAGTGAATTTATTATTTTTATGGGAAAATATCTCCCCGTGTGTTCGTCGCCCGCGCGCCGCCGTCACACGTGAAACTTTTAATTCAAATGTAAACGAAAGTTCGCTTTAATTCGACATGTGAATTATTCATACACAGTGCCATTACTCCATTAGTCTTCGCGTTAATATTCACTTGAATATCATCATCAGCCAGCCCCACGCAACGAGAAAACGACTCTACCCCCAACGTATTAAGGTTTACTTTATTACGTGGATTATAATCATCATTTTCCTGCGTATTCCAAACAAGAACAATCTCAGTTATGGGGATATAAGGTATAAATTTGTTTGAACAGGTTTACCGGAAGATATGTGGAATTGGAAATTGCTTAGGAAGAAGGAAAACTTAGGCGATTGTTATTACACTTGGGAGTTAGAACGGGGCCTTAATTGTGTATTTCGTTTATGATGTACGTGATGAATTAATGCGTATTCATACGAGTATCTACGTCTTAAGATTATACTGAACTGGTTTTTGAGTCGGCAGGTTAACCAGGAGTGATCAATGCTTTGATGTGGTTGAAAAACACGAACCTAGCTAAGCATAACTAACTAACATGGCTAACTGAAAAATCTTTTTATACAGTTAAGGAATTTCTAAGCAATAAGTAAATAAACAATGTATGTAATGTATTCTGTAAGGATTAATTAATAATTTATTATTACTCGTGACTTCATATTGAAATATATAACTTTATTTTAAATTCTTATTAATACTTCGGTTTGACATTTTGGACAATTGATTTTATAACAAAGATTGTGATTGACCTATTTTAAACCAATTTTATTAGCATGCTGTATCTAACAGTGAAGTATGTGAAACAATTTTATGATATAGGTAATCTATTTGACCTACTACCTATATTATGACCATGCTTCTGGCAAAATAAATTTAATTTCATTTCATAATAATAAAACATGATTTTACTTAATATTTGTAAAATTAATTACTTACTAGTAAAAATCGGCCATTGTGATGATTTTCAGGCTATCGATGTATGGAACAGCAATTTATATACATGTCGTAAACTAGAGAAATTGATTAGGATGACACAAGGGAAGAAATCCCAGCAGTGGGATAAAACGGACACAGCACATGTATTGAAGAGCACGTGGCTCTATTTATTCACCGTATAGAAAATCATCAAAAAACAATACATTACGTAAGTACTTCAATTTTGTACGGTTATTAAAATTATTATAATGGAAAAGCCCCAACAACAACAATGATCCCATTAAATAGGCTATTCGTTATTAGAAGCCGTTAAGTGACAAATTCCAAGAAAGGAAATAAATCGTGATTTCTTTGCAAATAAAAACGTTCCTTTATTTGCCGTCGTCGGCGCTGTAAGCCTGCGAAACGAACTTACTAAAAGAAGTCACGCGAAACTCGACTTCTAAAAAGTTGAAGCAAGTACCTAATACTTTCATGCTATACCTCCTTTTATTTATTTCAGGCAACATTTGTCCCATAAAATATGTATTAATTTACTGCAGTTCGACCTCTGTAGCGCAGTGGGCGAAGGCCCGCCTGCGACGCAAAAAGTTGCGGGTTCGATCCCCGCGGCGTGACCAATGTTTGTATGATCTACAAATATTTGTCTCGGGTCTGGGTGTTTCTATTGTATGTATTTACAAAAAAAAAAGTATATAAGTAGTATATCAGTCTTCTTAGTACCCATAACACAAGCTCTGCTTACTTTGGGGCTAGATGATGCTGTGTGAAAAGTCCAGCATTATTTATTTTATTTATTTATTTAGTTGTCTGTTGGCGGTGGCAATCACTTGCCATCAGCAGCTTCATTGTCTAACGTTAAATCCATTCCCAATTATCATCCCAATAGAGCTCAACCAATCACACAATACGAAAATGACGTGTTTTGTTATTTTTGACAATAAGGTTGCAAGTGGCTGCAGGATTCCGATTCCATAAAAAAACTAGGAGCTACACGTTTTGTAGACGGTGACATGAAACATAAATTGTTAGGTATCTTGTGTCCAACGTTCTAAGGCGCTGTCTCCACGAGCGAGAGAATCGCGACGATATGATCGTCGTGCCACGTATTTCTATACACTCTCTAGAAGCCGTCTCCACACGGCGATATTATCGCCGCGATGCGACAAGTGGCAACAAGCGCGCGAAACGTCGTTACATCGTCGCTAGCCCGTCGCGACTAGCAGCGGGCGCGCTGTCAAACTCAGCGTCATTTCAGCGTTGCCAGGACATTTCGACAAGGAAACGCGGCGATAAAGTTACGAGTCGCCGCGGAAACGCTGCGATTCCGTTACGACTCGCGACGATACGCGGCGAGATTATCGCTCTTTCGTGGAGATTCTCCGAAGATATCAGGGCGGACTCGTCGCGATTCTCTCGCTCGTGGAGACAGCGCCTAAGACGTAAGTATTCATTTATTGTAACACACACACACGCGAGGATCGTAAACTTTGTAGGTACATTTGTTGCACGTCTAGAAGGATATTGTGATCCAAATTCGAGAGTACATCTCACCAACATGTAGGTACCTAAGGTTGCAACATAACCCTCATCTTTAGTACATACTTCGAAGAGTTTGCGAGTAAAACTTTACTCGTTTCCCTTTGTTCGCGCCTCGCATATATCCTAATAGTCTTTAGTACTACTTAGCTTGATAACTACGAAAAATTGTCTAAGAATATTGGGGCATCGGTGCAAAGTTTTGTAGAACTAGTTTTTAAAAAAGAAAAAAGCTCTTTATAGTACAGTATACCCCTACCAAAGAAATGATTTATCTACAATTTTAAAATCTAGTATCTCCCTAGTTAATGAATGCCGCCATAGCATGCACCATGCCTTATCTATAATATTATCAATACTTCAAATAAAACTAGAGGTACCTAAGTAATAGCCGGTTCTAGGTTCTGCTGTAATCAGAGTGGGTTCATATATAACCAGGCGATTGGTTGCCGAGTGAATACACGCAAGCGAATCTATTGATTTACAATTATCATGGCTCATGAACATCAAAATGTATTCTATTTGGGTAGCAAATCAGAAATGCTATGTACCTATTTATTAACGTTATTCATGAGTAGTTCCTCGAATCCGTGGTTGACGCTGTGAATAATTAGTAAATGCTTCTGTCCTAAATTCTCCTCTTCTGTTTATTATATTGATATGTACTGTAATAAGTAGTTTGCACCCGACTAAACATCTATTATAATTTCCCTAAATCCATTTGCCTGAAAGAGATCATTTCTTGGCCCTATAATAAAGTTGTATGGTTTTCTAATTCTAAAATTAGCATTTTTATATGTATTACATTTAGTCTGGGTAATGCATTTTTATAATGTTATCAGTTATCACGTTTCAGCTGATAACAAATTAATGTATTAAACTCCAGATTCCAAATCGAGAACTCTTAGTACCAGTGGGAGTATAGGTCGGGGAAGGAGAGGTGATTGGAAATAAAAGAAGCAGCTAGTTAGCTCAGACGTGTTCTGAACCTTGACAATCAGGGGAGCGAACCTGCTGCATAGAACTATACCTACATAATACAGTTAGTATGAAGCAGTTTCATCGCATTTCTCTATCATGGAAACGCAATAATTGTAATTTCTATAAATTTTTGTTCTAAGACAAGCATTTAGCCCTCTCGCAGTATGCAGACTTTCTACCGGCCGATAGTTTAGACCCCTCGCAGACTACAGACTTTCTATCGGCCGATAGTTGAGACGGAATATACTTCGACTCGTAATGAGTATGGAGCAGTATAGTCCGTCCCAACTATCGGCCGGTAGAAAGTCTGAAGTCTGCGAGGAGGCTTAGTCTGCAAGGAGTCTAAATAAATCATCCCTAAAGGAAAAGATTTAAATCAAAATAGTGTGAATGCTATCATGTGCACAACATTGGTTTATGATTTTATGGATGGCAAGCTGTGGCAAGTGACCAATAAATCAGCAAGCATAAAATACATAAACCATGAAGTCCATTCGATCGAAAATTCTAGAAATCCCGATACACGCCCGCCATCGCCTCGCTTCCCAGCGCATCAAAGATGCAGGGTGCAGCTTGTTTACTATTTACTTTAGCCAATAGCTTGTCTGAGCCTCTGATTTTATGGTTGCGGGCTCAACAATTTACAGAGCTAAAATTAGAACAAAACTGCTTGCTTGCCAATGTATTTTAACGGGCTGGTTCAAGTACGAAATAATTTTTCCTTGGGCTGATTGATAGGTTTATTTATATAATCTTCAAAGGATCTTTTCGATTTTCTCATAAAGAACAACTTAAAATAATCCCAAATGTACTTATGTATCATGATAACTAGAATCTTTATATTGTGTCTTAAGTTATTTCAGTCAGTGAACATTGCTGTAATAAGCGAAGCGTTTTTTGTAAAAACTGACATCTTGAAAATTCATGAGCTGTCGGAAAAAAACTTGTGTAACAGCGTCATGTCAGTGTAAAAAGTCTAAATAGAAAACAAACGGAGCACTCTCGCCGTAATGGAAACCGTATGAATAATTCATCGGCGGGACGGATCGCGGCCGGCGGGATGCTGCGTCTAATGGACCTGTATCAATTGTGTGATGTCATGGACCACCCGCTAATCTTATTCTTGAACTAAAATATCAAAAAATCTTACCAAACACAGAATATCTATCTATGGCAGTAGGTATATCTGCTTAACGTAAACGTTTGATCAAAAAAGCAATTTATTAGGCTACTATAAAATTTAAATTATATTGAATAGAATTATTAAGTGCACTATATACATCCTAGATAGTAATTGAAAGACAAACAAACATTTTTGAAATAAGGTAGGTACTATGATAGATAGATAGATAAACACTTTATTGTAGGTACACAGAAGAAACATAACAGGAACACAAAATAACAACTATGGCATGGTATATTGACATAAACTCGACATAAGTTACCCGTACCCTATACACATTACACAAACACAACGTTCTAAATATAAAAAACGATAAACCAAGCTGATAATACAATCGGCGTACAGTTAGTCGTGCAAGCGCGCGCGTCACTGACGGTCATGTCCAAGGTCGCAGTCGTCACCGGCTCCAACAAGGGCATCGGGTTCGCCATCGTCAAGAACTTACTCCAACGCTTCGATGGCGCTGTGTACCTCACCTCCCGAGATGATGCAAGAGGAAAGGCAGCTGTAGCCCAGCTGAACAAACAAGGCTTGAAACCACACTACCACCAGCTCGATGTCACTGATAGAAACAGCATCACAAAGTTTAGAGATCATCTCAAGTCTACTCATGGAGGTTTGGATATACTTATAAATAACGCTGGTGTTGCTGCAGACAATGCCACCTATGAAGAATGCAAGTACGTCATCGATACAAACTACTACTCATTCTTGGCAATAGAAGAAATACTTTACCCAATTGTCAAAGACAACGGCAGGATAGTAAACATTTCCAGTGACTGCGGACACCTTTCTAACATTAAAAACAAGTTTTGGGTGGAAAGGTTATCGAAGAAAGATATCTCAAGAATAGACATTCATGAATTCTTGCAATGGTTTTTAGACTCGAAGAAGAAAGGAACGTTTGATCGCAACGACATCGCTGATGGTGGAACTTTTGCTTCGTACAGAGTCGCGAAGGTAGCTCTCTGTGTTTTAACAAGGATCCAGCAGAGGGAGTTGGAGGAGAGGAACATATCTGTGAACTCCATGCACCCAGGGTTAGTGCAGACTGACATGACGCGTGACGTGGGATTCTTCACTCCGGAGCAGGCGGCTGATACTCCGATCTACTTGGCTCTAGATGCTCCTGCAAGTCTACGTGGAGCATACGTGTGGTACGATAAACGAGTGCTGGACTGGTTTGATTACAAAGCTGACTACTATTTCAAGTCAAAAACTTTAATACCTTGACCATGACTTGCAAATCTGTATTAATTTTATAAATTGTAGGCAAGCTACGCTATGAGCACTTGATACACAACAATACAATTTTGAAAATAATGCCAGTCTTTATTTTTATAGACTTTACAGCAATTTATCATAGCTTAAGTCGTTGCTACTGAAGACGCAGATCGGTGTCGCGGTGAAAAACGAGGGAATTGTCGAAGTTGTCGCGAGTCTAATGCGTCTCCAGGGACACATTTGCGTGTACCGACGACGATTGGAACAACACTGTACTGTTGCGTAGTACGAGTATCAAAGAGCAATTGCAAAGTTCGTATGAGCTAGTAAGTAAAAGTAAGTTCGTAGGAGATACGGGCCAACTCTGGTACGGAGTTTTAAGGTTTTATACTGGGGCCAATATAGTTAGTTCAGAGATACATTATTTATTGTGTAAGCTGCATAAACAATAACAAAAACAGACAGCCGACTGTTTCCAAGAACGGAAAGCTAATCTCTAATTATCTGCAGAGGCCAAAGAGCACTTATCCAATTAAATAAATAAATAAATAATGCTGGACATTTCACACAGCATCATCTAGCCCCAAACTAAGCAAAGCTTGTACTATGGGAACCAGATAACTGATATACTACTACTTTTTTGTTTGTAAATACATACATATTATACATAGAAACACCCAGACCCGAGATAAATATTTGCAGATCATACAAACATTTATCCCGCGGCGGGGATCGAACCCGCAACCTTCTGCGTCCCAAGCGGGCTTTCACCCACTGCGCCACAGAGGTCAATTGCTCTAAGGCACAGGCTAATAAAATACCATCATTGAGTATCCTTGTATCGAGTGGATGTAAAAACTTCAAAATAGCTGCAATACCAAGAAAACAGCAGTATATTTATTTGCATGTCATTCTGTCTCTTACCTGCAACTTGTTAGAGCCGCCCCGTGTCAATACTTGCTGAGTACAATCATGCACAAAGCTTATACGTATTGCACATTTAAGTATTACGAAAAATACGATGACTGCATAGTAGAGTACGTCACTATTTCTGTACAAGACACATGTTCAAATTTATAACCTTTTTGTGTAGGTTGTACCTATGAGGTAAGCTGCTGCTGCTAACACTGCCGAACTGCCGGTCCGACTTAATAAATACAATGACGAAAACGTAGGTACCTGATCTGATAAGGAGCTTTGGGTTTGGGACTTATCACGACCGGAATACTAACTTATCCAAAATGTAGACATGGGACAAATATTAGGACGTGTCTGATTACCCCATTCAAAGCTTTACCTCTGAATCTTTAAATATATTAATCTGAAAGTCTTACGGCCGCTCTACACATTCGCCGAACTATTTGCCGAACTATTCGCTGAACTATTATTTGGAAGGACGGTGACAGGAATACAGGCAATGAGGCCCTCAACACGTTCGCGAACGTCGGCATTCGTTTATCATCGGCGAATATGTAGATGGCCAATTACGTACTTTGGGGATATAGCTATAGGATATTATAAATAGTTATAGGGGATAAAGGTATAATAAACCAACAATTTTTTAGTCGTGATCCTGTTTAATTTTAAAGAAAGCGTACTTTTCCCGGCGAGTGTCCCAAGCACTGCAGTAATGTGTCTCCCAGGACACATTTGCGTGAAGCCATCGATTGGAACACTGCGGTGCCTTGCTCCGATAAAGCTTTTCGCAAGCACTGAGCTTTTGGTAGTAGATATTTATTTCAATGACCCTAATTATAGCAGGTTGCAAGCACTTCGTTCGTTATTATATTGTGATAGTAACCAGTTTTGTATAAGACTTTATCTCGTTTGCACGACTAATGTCCAATTAGGTATGAAAAATGACAAACGGGTCTTAAAATGTCAATTCATAAAAATTTCCAATCTTATTAATGTCCAATCATAATTTATAGAATGCAATTTGCAATAATTTTTTAATGAATTTCAAAGATTGCACTCAGATGTGATTTTAAACCGACCATTTTGAGAACGTTAATTGAGAAATTAACGTTCTCAAAATGCATTCCGATCTCGACGACGACGCTGCGTCTGCAACGCACCTCTTTCTTACGTTTTAAAGCTTATTAGCAGAAATTTCACGTAAAAAGTTTTCATGTAATGTATAATCGCATTAATTAGAGGCACACATGAGACAAGTGAATTCCTAGCAGTCGCTTTTAATAAGCATGAGTATAGAGTATACTCAGCAAAAAATGTGGTCTACCAGCCTACGGTTAGGTTCATTTGAACATCATGAAACTACAAAGTTGATTTTCCATTATGACATCTTCATCATCATTGTATTTACGTCACGTCATGAATCAAGGTATGAATTTAACCAGCGATAGTTATAATATTTAGAAACTTTTGTCAAAACTGGTAGACCATTTTCTGCTGACTGTACGTGTATCTACAGGAGGCATGAATACTTTCATTCTAAATGAAAATCGCACATGTAAATGCGTGCAAAAATGATCTGAAACGCGCAGAAAAACGCACATATGAAAGGAAAGCTCTTAAAGACATACCTCGGTACCGCGGCTCTGCGGCGGCAGGCATATTGGAATTCTTGCGGTCTGTGGCGAGGGATTTCCAACTTGCTGAGATACCTATCACTTTAGTACGACTATGAACAGCATTTTTCTATATTCCACACACTCGGGTAACTTATTTAAACTTATGTTTTATAGACATAACATTTTAAACTCGCATACTACGCCATGATCCCCGAAGAACCTGGTCATAGCGAGAGGAAGATTATTGACAGATAAAAGAGGGAAGGTGGTTTCGTCTGACCACTCGCTGTTCTTTTTGTTATAAGTACCTACCAAATTATTTTTAGTCCATTATCTGGTAAAATTTACTTGAGTACCAAATTAGTAAGACTCAAAATGAATTGTATACTGCCGACATTGACATAGGTTAGGAGGTCCAGGCACTCAGTCAAAACAATTGTTGTAATTATTGGATGAGAATAAAGATAAGTCCGCACCTACTGTTATCTCCAGTAAAGTAGTTGTATGTATGTAGATAAGTGCAATGTGCATGTTACTCCAGGCGAATGAAGCGAGCGCTATGGACTAGGTGAAGTTTCCGAGCTTCTGGAACTATCCGCTACCTTTCTGGAACAAAAACTTCAACATCAAAATATAAGTTGTGAAACACGTAGCGGTTTTCTTATGGTCAAACTACACCTCAGAGATGCATCAGTAGTAAAGAACTAGCGAAACGACAAAGAAAAGAAGAAGCTCTAGTCTTTAAACATAATCAGGCATAATTCTGCAAATTGATAGTATAATAGACTTTAATATAGTAGGAGATTATATGTTTCAAGGGAATGTTCCAAGGAAAAATTATTTTGACGACCTCTGTAGCGCAGTGGGCGAAGGCCCGCCTGCGACGCAGAAGATTGCTGGTTCTATCTCAGCCGCGGGACAAATGTTTGTATGATCTACAGATTTGTCTCGGGTATGGGTGTTTTCTATGTATGTATTTACGAACAAAAAGTAGATTTATATAAGTAGTATATCAGTCATGTAGTACCCATAACACAAGCTCTGCTTACTTTGGGGCTAGATGATGCTGTGTGAAAAGTCCAGCATTATTTATTTATTTATTAGGTCTCAACAAAAACCAACAAAGGTCCATTAATTTTTACTTCAATACCATGTTATTGATAAACTGAGAATAGTCCTAGGGAGAGCTAAATTCTATTTCTATTCCTTTGCACTTCGCAACCAATACCTTAAAGAACCAAAGGAACAAAATCTCTGAGGCCTAAGCTAGCTCTAAGATCATTTTCCCAAATCTCAAAGTAAACAGTTAGCAATTGAAGCATGCTATGAAATGTGTTGGAAACTTAGCAGTGTCCATTCAGCTCGGTAGACTGCGGCCGAACATCACATGAATACAACATGCCCGCGGTAATGTATCACTCGCTCACAGAGTAACACACACGTGAACATGGCATGCTTTAACACTTATATTGACCTTGAAGGAAGACCTCTCTATTTTTCGTCATTTCACTAGCCGCCTTATTAATTAGAAAACCCTAATTCTAGCTAAATCCAAGACTGCTCTCAGAACTGTTACTTCTTGGAGTAACATGATGAGTTTAAGGTTATTAATAAATCGGTAGTTATCTCGAATCAGTAATACATTTCTTGCATCGGGACTAGCGCGTGCGTTATGGCAACCCATAAAATTTAAAATAAAAACGAGTGAATGAACGAATATTATTATCATTCAAAATATTGTCTGTCTCTGTCACTAATTATATGAATGACAGAGATAGACAATAATTTGTATTTGATAATCTGTTTTATTCAAAGAGGTTAGAGGTTTTATTCTTCTCA
This sequence comes from Epirrhoe alternata, assembly GCA_963565295.1. Taxonomy (NCBI): domain Eukaryota; kingdom Metazoa; phylum Arthropoda; class Insecta; order Lepidoptera; family Geometridae; genus Epirrhoe; species Epirrhoe alternata. The sequence goes on along the minus strand of OY751377.1, from coordinate 14,440,327 downwards.
AAGTTTTTGGTCAAGTGAATATTGACCAAAAAGTTTTTAGTCATAAAAAAAGTATTTACTGTGTTTAGTCATTTTTAACTGTTTTTTTGTTTCTTGCTAATGCTAAATGATTTTTTACCTCAAAATCTATACTTACTTGGATTTTAAATTCAGTTTCTTCGAGATCATAAAATGAAATTGTACGAATATTGTAAATTTTCACTCGCCCCATTTATGGTAATTGGTATCCATCCAACCTCATTAAATTTTTCCTCAAACCATCAACATATCCATCCTATTTGCACAACCTTTTTTTGGATATGACATGAATATTATGAAGTAAAATGTCAAAATTGATGATGGAGTATGCTTACTCCATCTCTATACTAGGTTGCACCTAGGCGTAACTCTTGCTCCGAGAGCAGCGTCGGATTAGCTTATTTCCTCCTTGGTCTTTATTTATTAATACAGATTTGACCTACTACTGCCTTATGCTTTGGATTAGCTCTAATCCCAACCAAGTTCGTGTTTATTAATAACAGGGTAGGTGTTTAAAGCCAGTGTTGAAAGGATTCTCTTCCTTTAGTACTTCACATATTATTCGAACGTTCGAACGATCTACGAAATTTCAGCCTCCCCATTGTTCAAACAAATATCGGAAATGTATCTGAAAGTCAGCACTTAAAACTATTTTGACGAGCCTCACTTTATTTTAATGGAACCCCAAAAAGCTTGGCTAGTAAGAGTTCGATCTCATTAGACAAGCTTTTTGGGGTGCTAAGGCCTGATTCTAATAAACTCAAGGTGATTACATGTGAGGTGGTTACATGAATCACTTCGTTGTTACAAAAGTTTACGTTACATTTTTGGACTCAAACACCTCTGCAACATTGATCATGTAAGTTAATTCTACCCATGTAGGTACTCACAATTCGGACTGTGAACTGTTTATCCGTTCATACCCATGTCAACAACGATTAAGAAATGCTATAGCGTTGTGCTTATCTCTATTCTAAGGTCAATACATCAATAAACAGCACGTTTGACTTTAAACTCTATCCTTCTGTAATAAGGTTACTATTCGAGTGATGTGTTGCAGTATTAAGATGTGCTTGACCCGAGGCGTTGACGTGATAACCTGGACAAATGTTTGATGTCACAGTTCGTGCAGTTGTTGCAAGGAGTAGGTAAGCCTTGTTGCATGCAGCCGCACCATATTACAGTGTGAAGAATGTTTTTATTTTCATGAACTTTATAAACCTTTATTTTACATCTTATTTTAAAAGAGATCCATGAAGAGAGCCATGTTGGCCGTGGGGTATGGCATCGACTTTCAGTCCAAAGATCGTGGGTTCGAGTGTTCAAAGTATCCACTTAGCTTATCATTTTGTGGATATTTTCCCAAGGCCTGAAACCCACAGAATAACTCTGAGATGTCATTCTTCACAAAATGAAGTCCCAATAGAAACAAACTATAAAGATAAAAACAAGTTAGAACAAGTTTGGCAAGTGTTCTTTCAGTGACAGGAAGCCCTTTGCCGATTGAAGTTATTTCAAACCCTGAAACTTCAATATACAACCCGGAACTTGACAAAATCTGTAGATCAAAGCAAACACACAAACCTGACAGACACGTCTTTAAAACAACCTTCTTTTTACGGATATTAAAAAGACGAGTTGAAGGGCACGGAGTCGCGGTTGGTGTGGTGGGGGTCGTGGAATGTCCAATCTATAACCATACTCAGCTTCAAAACACCAAGTTCTTAAAGTCTCCATCATGTTTTCCACCGTTTAAAAGCACAGTCCAGACCAGCCATTAGAGCGGTTTCGTATGAATGGAGTGGATTTAATTAAACGAGAAGAGCCAGGGCTGTCTCTGGCGTGGTGCCAGAAGACTGGCCACTTTAGGGAAAGAATGACCGACTTTTTCAATAATCTCCGGCTTTACTTCAGCCATTGATATCCCACTAAGACTTGGGCAATAGAATATTCTGTTTTACGACCTGGGAAATGCAGTGTGCTTAGAATCTTACGGCCACTCTATACATTCGCCGAACTATTTGCCGAACTATTATTTGGAAAGACGATGACAGGCGATTACAGGCGATGAGGCCCTCTACATATTCGTGAACGTCAGCATTCGTCTATAATCGGCGAATATGTAGATGGCCTATGAAACACATCAATAACACCCAACGGACTATCCGGCCTATGATACCCAGCTCCTAGATACACCGTGTAGTCCTGCTAGTCTGGTCGACATTTATTGTCACTTGAGGATTTACGGCCGTTTTTCGTCGTCCACGTCGCCGCCATTGCCGGGAATGTTGTCGATATTTCTTGCGGTTCTTAGTATCTACTGAAAGTAGGAATAAATCCTAGTTTTTCTTTGTGGTGAACGCATGGAAGTTTAGGCTACAGTTGGTTTTTGATTTCAAATAATTTCGTATTTTTATCTGTTGCTTTGAAATTTTTGTCGTGTGATTCTTGCTCACGAATGTAAAAAAACTCATCGCTTTTCCAGTCCTATTTATTTTGCTGAAAAAATGCTTTTTATTTTGCTCTATTCAATTTAGAATAGATAGGTACCTAGAATTTATTCACGGGTACACTAATTATTAAGTTCTAATATAAATTAAAGCAATTAAACATAAATAGAGCGAAGCAAATAATACCTAAAGGAAAAAACTCATTACATGGCCATTTGCCACGTAGGTATTTTGGACGTGCTTATGACTACCCCATGAACTTGTGACTCTGTTTTAGTATGATTGGTTTCCACTAAGCAACATTACAATTAATTATTGTTCGAACACAAAAAGCCAGTCTAACTACAAATTCAGCAAAACACAAACCGAATCCAACCAAAACGAGCAAAACATCAATTTGAGTAAAAACTAACGCGTTTGGCAAACTATTCTATATTTCATGGTTCGGCCATACTTGGACCATTACATCTTTACTAGATCATAGAGTCAGGAGGTAACCTAAAAAATACACTTGTATACACTTGTGTTGTTGACGACCTCTGTGGCGCAGTGGGTGAAAGCCCGCTTGGGACGCAGAAGGTTGCGGGTTCGATCCCCGCCGCGGGATAAATGTTTGTATGATCTACAAATATTTATCACGGGTCTGGGTGTTTCTATGTATAATATGTATGTATTTACAAAGAAAAAGTATATAAGTAGTTTATCAGGTATCTATAGTTCCCATAGTACAAGCTATGCTTAGTTTGGGGCTAGATGATGCTGTGTGAAATGTCCAGCATTATTTATTTATTTATTTAATTGGATAAGTGCTCTTTGACCTCTGAAGATAATTAGAGATTAGCTTTCCGTTCTTGGAAACAGTCGGCTGTCTGTTTTTGTTATTGTTTGTGCAGCTTACACAATAAAAGATGTATCTCTGAACTAACTATATTAGTCCCAGTATAAAACCTTAAAACTCCGTACCAGAGTTGGCCCGTATCTCCTACGAACTTACTTTTACTTACTAGCTCATACGAACTTTGCAATTGCTCTAGTGCCGCTGTAGTGCCTGAAATATGGTTAGGTTAGGTTATTTTTTAATTATTTGCTGCAAACACGATATTTTTCTTCACAGTTTGCAGTTCTTTTGGTAAATTTTGTGAAGACAATGAATAAATATTTGAAATGTTATTAAATTGGGCCCACCAGTGGGCCGAACTCAGAGGGAACAGCGGGAATATGAGCTTTAACAAATTTTTTTTGCTGGTGCATAACCATCTAGTCTAACTATTCTATGGATAGCCTTTACTCTGCACTTGATTTTGCGAATGACGTTTAGAATATCCAAGTGGCTTTATTCCCCTAGCACAAGTCTCTTACAAGAAGGATTCATTCGAGAATGGTTTAAAGCTTTGAAACAAGCAACGATCTCGCAAGAAGGTACAAATTGATTGGTGCACTTTACCTATAACGTTGTGGAACTATTGTATTAACAAGAGTTTTGGCATACAGTATCAGCGTGGCTTATGTACTTCATGAAATTGGTTTGTTTTAAGTAAAATCCAGCTGTTGCAAGAGCTATCAGAAATGTTTTTGTTCGTCCGTACATCAGTCGTCGTTCGTCATCGTTCGTCTGTTTTTGTTCGTCCGTACATCAGGCTTGCTTGCACTCTTTGAGCGAATTACACAATGTGTCTCACAAGTTAAATAACAACATACAGAGGAATTGAGAACCTCCTCCTGTTTTTGAAGTCGGTTAAAAACGTGTGCTGAAGAGAGCAGCTCTCCACGGTCGGATGTGCATGGAGCTGCTTTCGATACCGACTTGATATTCCAATATTGTAGCTTTGCGGGATAACCAATTTGTTTTATTGTGCACTTGCAGATCTTGCTTTGCATTTTTGGGAGTTAGATAGCTGGAGGAGCATAGCTTAGGTTACTGGATAAGCTGGGGTGAAGTGGACGAAATTGGACTCGTAGCGTAGTGGTTTTTGTCATTGCATTTCGAAAAACAAAAGCAAATTCCAAAACAAACAATCACCAATGCGGTATGTGTTCGTTCGTACTCGATGTTCCTCCCGTTGAAATGACTGAATTAATTTGAATGTAATTTATATAGGTATCTCAAGCATTTGAGAAGCGGTTTGTTTCCTCCAAAAATTTGTGTTCCCGAAAGACCATGGGAAGTACCGCTAGAGCAAAACGAGCTTTTTTAAAGCCATGACATTGCAGTTTAATAAAGCTTTCTCTAGATAACTATCTATCTACCATTCAGTCCGGGTTGCACTCACTGCCGAGTATAGGCCTCCTCTCTATCGCCACTCTTTTCTGTCCTGTGCTGTCCTTTCCCACGCTTTCCCAGCTACATTAACGATGTTATCCGACCATCGGGCGGGTGGTTTGCCTCGTGGTCTTTGTGCAAAAATATCTATGAAAATCAAATTAAAACTTGCGCCAAAACATCAAATAACATGAGCTATTCAAATAAATACGTGCCGCGGACTGCTGCCAAAACAGCACAATTTCTAGTATAATAATATGCTACTGTTTCATACTTTAATGTCACTGCAATTACTCAAATAACAACTCACCAGCGGAACTATATTACGGTTTGCTGTCAGCTCACTTTTCAGGTACAAAGTTGCAGCGTGTTGCTGTTGACGTCCTTTTGGCGCGGTCGCGACAACCAATATTATACAGTTCTGCAGCAGGCAACCGTGCGAATGACACCCCTTTTTGGAGACTGCATGTTCACACTTTGTTGTTAAATCTAGAGTTTAAATTACAAAGCAACGCCTTTTGCCTTCTGAATGATGACATAATACCGAGAAACATTTATAAAACGTATGACGTATTGGCGAAGGTAGACGGAGTAGGGCCGTGACAATCTGCTGACGACCAGACGGTGTATGATGAATCCTCTCGTAAAGAAATAAACAACATTAGATACAGCATTCCATTTTTATGTCAATTTATAAATAAAAATAAGCTTTATTTCCACACTTAAGTAAAAGTAAATAAAATAGTTTCAAAAAATATGTGTTTAAGTTAATTTAAATATGGGCCGCCTGTGGCGGTGAAAGCCTCCTCCCGAAGGCACCATTCCTCTCTATCTCTTGCCATTCTTGGCCATGTTTTCCCGGCAATCTGTGTTATGTCATCATACCATCTTTTTAGTGGTCGTTGGATTGTCAATTTATAATTATTTAATAATTTTCTGAACCAAGGTGAGAGTTTTGTGGACTTGAAATATTGGATTTAATTATAAAGTAGGTGTATGTTTTTGTTGAGTTTGACATTTACATTGAAACCTAAAACAACAAATGCGAATACTTCCGGGTAAAGTTTCCAAATTAAATGTTCCAAACAAACAGAAACGTCCCATAGAATTATTTCTAATACACTGCACGCCGCTTAATGAATTAAACAAAAGTTTCTTCCTTAATGTTTTGAAAGATAAAAAAACTCGTTTCTTTTGTCCTTTCCATTCAGTTAGCGGAAGTTCTTTAATTAATTAAATTCTCCGTCAAAAAATGGAATCCATTAATAAAAATATCCCAGGGCGAAGTGTCCAAGAATCCCGGGGTCCGGGAATCCTAGATCCCGGTGTTATACGGAATTACGCTGGATTATGCGGGATTGTCCTTAATTACGGGATGCTGGTGAAATTACTAGTTCAGTTTTTTGTTAGTTTTTGTTCACAAGCCGTGGATTTTGTCATTATAAAGGAATTTTAGAATGTGGGAGGCAATATACCGGCGGCGGTCTCCTGCACCGCGGCTACAGCTACCGTAATTACAAAACAAGTTACTACATTTTGGAAAATGAAAACAAACCATGTTACAATGTTCATGACTCGACATTGCTAAAATTAGGTAAATAGTTTTCAGAACTACCATCACTATTATCTATCATTTTGGAATACGAGTAATCTAAGTGAGGTGAAAAAATTTAGGAGGATCGTCTGATGGTCGCGAGTTCGAATTCCGTCGGAATCGAAAATTTTGATAAGACTTTTCTTTTCTTAATGAAGTGTAAGTATGGAAACACTTAAAAAAAATACAAAAATAGTAATCGAAGTGTTCAAGTTAGGGTCACAGAAAACCAAAATAAAACTTCCAGTGCTAATGTTAATGATTTGGAAACTAGAACATTTTTACGTACTTATTCAACGCTTATGCGTTTCATAATAATAAAACGTAAACAGGGTCACGACTGTATCCCCAAGGCGCGGTAGACATTCTCTCAGATCTTTATATTCCAGATCTTTTGAAGATAATAATATTTAACTAATATTTACTTTACTAAAATGGTATTCATCTGCCAGGATTCCACCATGACTAAAAAAATGAAAATGAGCGTAGAGAAAAAAATGCTACCATCTATGACCAGGACACTCTTTCGACCAACACGCCTTTTTTAGAGCAAAATGAAAACAAACACTTTGCTAACCCAAGCTTACAAAGTGTGAGTTCTCGCGCATTTATCATTAGGGAACGATCAGGGAACGTTTCAGTTTCCCCCTTCTTGGGCCATATTTCCAACTTCAGTAAACTTATAAAAACGCTAAAATATATCCCACTACCCTTATTATTGCGGCACCAGCGGCCTGTGAAATCCTGCCCCCGCAGACAATTGATCTAAACGATCGCTGTGCCTTAAAAAAAGGAAAGATAATATTACCAATAACAGAAAACACCTTTTTAATTCATAATAAAATCAATGTGAAGAATAGAATGAGAAATACTAGTTTTCAAAACGTCACATCTCCAAAATGTGGGCATGTGTATAGACACATGCCCACATTTTGAGAGAGTGATTTCGTCATAATTACGATCCAGGTATCTTTAAACCTTCTTAAAAAAAAAATATCGAGAACGTAGTCGTGCTTGTGTTGTAATGATTGAAGCTATAATGAATATTTACAATATCACTGGTAAAACTAGAGCAATAAATCTTTGCTCTACATTTCGATTAAAGAATAGTGTTTGAAAGTAACTTATCTAGGGGTCTGCATTCCCCGGGATAACTATCGAACTTCCCGGGATGGTGTATGTGGAGTTTTTATTTACCGGGATAGTTTAGACCGCTTCGTTTTCCGCGCGACTTGCCCCGCTTCCTCTCACTAATGCACAGTCTGATTCACTTCAAACGAACTTTAAGTTAATGCCAGCTTTATTTTGATAACTGTAGGTGTCAGAATGGTTTGATGATGCTATAAGATTACTCTTATACCTCTCAGAACGCAATATAAGCAGAACTAGATAAGTCAATATTACCTATTTAACTAACAAATTACCACCTAGTTTGAAATATTTTGGCAAATGCATATTTTTCAAAACCAAGCATTCATATTTCATTTAATTTTCTAGTTTAAATATTCTTCAGAAGTTCAAACATGTTGATTGAGTTATCACAAAAGCGTAGGTTCTACCCTTCAAATGTATTCAACGCCACCAGCAAACTTGTTGTAGTGGAACTGCGTAACATATATTCAAGGTAATATGTGCTAAAATGTCGTATGTTTTGCCGGAGCCATCCCACTGATTAAGCGATAAAGGGCTCCCCTGAAATATGGCGGGACGAAGAACCCCAGTTTTTGTTGCTTCTGTATCTGTTCGGTCATGTAAATAAGGAATTTTGACCCGGATCGGGGTGCGAGGTTTTCAACTTAAAACACATAAGTTTTGATTTATAATTTTGTATTTCACAGTGAAATGGTTAGTCATGGGCTCTGTGCTCTGGGCATTTTATGCCAAATATTATGTATTTGAACATGCCTGACTCCCGTGGACATTTTCAAAAGATTTCATGCAAGGATTGGCTACTAATCAATGAATGAAAATACTTTATTGTACAATGCACACCATACAACTGCAAAATACAGTGGAAAGAGAACCATAATACAATGCATAATAGGCGGCCTTATCGCTGAGAAGCGATCTCTTCCAGGCAACCTTTGGATGGAGAATCAATGAAAGTCGAGTGAGAAAGTCAATGATTCTAAAGTTCATATCAGATTTCGTAACAAGATACGAACTTAAATCTGGCACCAAATAACCTATGTGTAATGGCACTTCCAAATAAACCCCAGCAATATAACCAAAATCTCTTAGCGAAACTGTAATTTCATAATAAATATTACCAATAATTTTACGCAAGTGCAATAAAATTGACGCGATATAATCGCATCGCCATGCCACCGCGTTGTCGGTAATGAGAGCGAAATGACGCCAGCTCGCCGCTCAAATATTCTGTTTATCGGAATACCCAGGGGAGACTGTGACTGGCTGGACCTGGAAACCTAGACTGCTTGATTCGACTGGCCGAGCATCTTTAGACTTTTTCTGAACAAGATAAGACTACCTAAAACTTCCTCAAAAATAATGATGATGACGAATGTGGTCTATCCCTTACCCTATAAAACGATTCACTTTTTATGCGACATAGAAGCTACGGTGATAAAAATTAAAATCTTTAAGCTTTGCCGGAGCCGAAGCTTAAATTCGTTAGTTAGTAAATGTCAGCTGAATCGTGTAGTGTTGAATCAGGGTCCAGAGGGAAATGCTATGATAACCTGGCTTTCCCAGGGGAATACATCTCGCCTACGGGAAGCATTTTAATATAAAAATTAATGTGTTCTATAAACAGTGGATAATTTACATAAAGTTCGGGTAAATTCATGATTTAAATTATTTGAATTCCTATGTGATAGTATCAATGGAAAGAGATTTATTTTATAACTGTGATAATAATTATGTTTGCAACAAAAACGCTCGGAATATTTTAAACATTAATATGCTCGACCAAAATAATAAAAATAATATCCGCAATAAAACGCGTCCCAAAAGTCCTGCAATCTGAAAAGTCAATTCCAAAATGCTAAATAAATTGCAATTTTATGAACAAGGGCTTTCTGAGGCTCGAGAATGGCTTGTCCAGCTCGACCCGCTTCACTTCCATCAGGGTGGATGAATAATGAAATTTTGGAAAAAACATTTTTGGGGTAATGAGGAAACAAATGATAGGATCCCTTCGTCATCTGGCATGAATTACGTTATTTGTGAAGGTCTGATGCCGGACAAACGATGCGACCCTTCGCACCCGGGCCCGATTGTCTTCTGAGATGAAGAATCTGTAGAATAGTAGAGGTTGGGACATTTTATCATCTCAGGCAATTTCGTTTGTATAGTTTATATTACTCGTATTTGTTCGCGACTTCATCCGCAAAAATCCATCAATATTTCAATAAGTAAGTAAGTAATTTCAATAATCTTGATCGGGTTTATATATTTGAACCATTTGGGGTTGAGACCCTGGGTCTGTGGGGTTCCGGGGCCCATCGCGTCTTCAAAAATCTTTCAGGGCGTCTGGTCGAAGCGTCGCGTGATTCGAGAGCTGGCGACTTTTTGGCACAAAGAATCAGCATTTCCATTCAGCGTGGCAATGCCGCCAGTGTTTTGGGCACGCTTCCGACTTGCAGTGACCTGGATCAGTTGAGCTATCTATAAATCGTTTTTACGACGATCCTTAGATAGCTTGACTGATTCTATTGTATTTTGTAATTGTATGTAGGTACATATTGTAGTAGCTTAGTTTCTGTAAATAAATTAATTCCTATAACTAATTGGCTCTTAAAAAAAAATCAATAATATTTCAATGCTACTACATCTTCATTCTGAAATGACTAAAAAAAAAACATACAGGCGAATTGAGAACCTCCTCCTTTTTTTGAAGTCGGTTAAAATATAAGTTAATTGGGTTCTTTATGGCGCAAAATGTTCTATTCGTAGGTCATAAGTTCTGAACTTATAACTTCAGGTTTATTTAAACTACCAAACAATAAGGAAATAGTTTAGTTATGTTGTACTTTTTGTCAAAGTGTTTTTTATTGTGTACTAGCTTCTGCGCGCGGCTTCGCTCGCGTGGCACCAACATTTTGAATAACCTATACCTATGCTATTTCAGGTCACGCTATCTACACCTTTCCAAGTTTCATCCAAATTGGTTCACTGGTTTAGGCATGATTGTAAATAAATAAATTATATGAGTGGGATTGGGATACTTAGTGGGAAAGTGTTGAAGTAGAAGTTTACAATCTCAAAACTCTGAATACTTTTCTATTGAAAGCACTCGACCTGATTCCAACCGATATTGAAGTTTGATTTCCACCCAATTGAGCCTCCCTCGTATCTTACCCGTGTACTATCTGCACTTGAACCTGTATTGTTTAAGCGGTAATAATAAACTTCCATTAACCCAGCCAGCTAATCGGCCGAGTTTCCGAACGGCGCTTTTCATCCTTTATTATGGCTGGAAACCTGCCAGCCGATTGTAGACCTTAGCCCGTCGCAATAAGAATTACGGCTGCATCAATTGTCAGGCGGTATTGAACCTTAGTAGGAGGACAGAAGAGTGGCTATAGCGTGATTCTGGCACGCCGCCAAAGAGACACATCGGGTTTAGATTCTAACAAGTAAGTGCTGTGTCGTTGGATGGAGAAAGGTTTATTTTCCGAATCTGGTGTGATACAAGTCAGCAAGAAGGTCTTGCCAAGAATCCAGCAACCTGAATGCTCTAAAGGTCGCCTAAAGTCTTTGAATTTCAGGTTGCAATTGCAAGCCTATCGCCGCCTATTAGACTAAGTAAGTGATTTCTTCCTGATGTTTTTTAAGACCATTCCTTTTTAAGGAAAATAACGTCACAGCCACAGTCATAGCTGATTTCCAGCTATCCGGACCTCAGTGTCCCCAGCCCTAACTCTCATTTGTTATGTCCGACATGTTTTGTGAGTCAGTAGCGGGCCGCTGCATGCTATGACACTGCCCTAAATTGCAGCTCTCCCGACGTGACGGGTGGCGGCCTGAAGTTAATCTTCCCGCGCGTTACTGACGGCCCCGGTTATCTAGATGTTTATGGTCCTTAGCTGGTTATGAAGGAAGAGGCTGTATTTTAAGAGCTTCTGCGAGAATGTTGTAAAATTTTAAAACATGTTTTAAAGCGTCTTATGTATTAAGATTTACATCTTAAAATATATTTCAAGGAAACTGTTTAGATTTTTTTGAATAGTTCATCGCTATATTTATTTTACACTGATATAATGGAATATTCTGCACGAATTGCCTATTTCAGGCGCATTCATTAACGCTGGTTCGGAAGAAATAGTGACACAACAAGAAGAAGACACAAACAAAACATCATAACGTCGACAGACGTCGTATTTTTTAAAAGCTTTGGTGAAAGGACTTCATGTGCGCCTCAAATATGCTTCATTATGTGTAAGTAACTGACTACACCAGGGTTACATTCCACCTCTAACAGAACGCCTACGATAGCCTACCTTCATTATCATAAAAATGTCAGAGATAGGAAAAATTATGCGTCCTGTCTTTCTTGAGCCGGACACGTCATTCCCGGACACTCAAGAAAACTCCAACAAACGCCGCGATAATTTCCACAAGGGAGGAAGTTCATATGAGTTAGTGGTGACGAAGGAACGGCATAGTTTCATGACCTACTATATAACCAGCCTTTCAAAGGAAATGCTCACTGATGATAATGACCAGCGGTCACTAATCCACTTTGTAACTGCATGGAACGTTGCTTCACGTCAACGATCTATAAAGAACGAAGCAAACTAAACCACGACCTTAACCTTGCTTAAACGATAAATATGAGCTTATTAAAATTTCGATTGTGACGACTAAGAGTTCCGTGGCCGAGCGGTAGGCACTCCGGCTTTAGGAGAATCGTCTGATCGTTGCGTGTTCGAATTTTAATTTCTCACGACTAAAAAGCTAAACTACACATCGTCTGTGCACTAGCATCTGTGTGCAACGCAAACCGTTTCGTAAATACGAAATCTGGCTTCACATCAACGATCAAGAACGACTAAGAAAGCTAAACTAGGAGCGCTATACAGTCTTCGGTGCACTAGCATCCTGTGACGAGCATCGGTGTGCTACACAACCCAGAAAGTGTCCTATCTATACGTAGCGTTATTAAGTATTCTGTGCCCGTATGCTAATCGCACGTGTACTACAGATAGGAACAAATACATTATGAACGTCAGCAATACGTTGCGAGCCTGGGAGCTATTGTGCAACAAAACTGTGTATACATTGGATTAAATTGACATTTTGACAAACTATGTGGTTTTCTGCAAAAAAAACGAATATAAAAACTTGCTTTTCAGCTATAATTGCAACCCCATTCTCCCCCTGTAGCGGCATGTGCGTGCATAAATTCGCGCGACACTTTTTGGTGTTACAGAATTTTGGAACAATTTTAAACAAAATACGAGTAAACAGCTCTTTCATTCAACAGTAAGTAAATAGGTAGTTACAGAAACCTAGCTTTCTTTCATAGCAAAACCACACACTTAGACCCGGAGCGATTTTAATGGTAAATTTTTGTCCCGAAATCATATGCCCAAGAGACTGCGAGGCACGGGGCACAGATAAAATAATACACATTAATCTACTCCTATTAAAGTCAATGTTGAATTTTTAATCAAAACATTGAAGTAATATTTTTAGTGCATTCGCATCAAGCAACTCAAAAAAGCTTATTTTCAGAGGCTTTCACGCTAACTTTTGAAAGCGAAACGAGAATTAGATTCTCATTGAACGGGAAAATCGAGAATTTGGAGAGTCAATATGGCGGCAAAACCGGCAAATACTTTACAAGGCTTTTAAGGAATGTAAAACGAAATAAGATTACGCGATGTTGACCGATAGTGACTTTTAATCCCACGGTTGCGGAATCGAATCCCAGCCGTGAATTGATTTAAAAAAAAATATATACATATACATATATGATCTTATATGATCTTAACGGTCAAAGTGCGAAGCGCTCGTGGTCGTGCTTATTTTGACGTTTTTGATGATCGTCAAAGTTAAGCAACAATCAAAACAGTCTGTAACTGGATGGGTGACCGCCAGTGGCATTTTCATCTGAGCGTTTCCGTGCTTCGGTGCACGTTAAATTGTCGGTCCCGGTAATTTAAGTCGTTAAGCCATGACGGAGGCCTTAAGGCGGCCTAAAAACTCTGTCACCAGAGTTGGCCACTGACTCATACGAACTTACTTTAACGTTTAAAGTAAAAGAAACATGATTATGTTTGAGAGTTATTGGGTGTACTGTACTTGCCGAAAATTTTAATATAATAACAAAAAAATAATAATAAAAGAGTTGTATCAGTCATGAAGTCTTCTACCACAAGCCGTGCTTACTTTGGGTCTGTATATATGATGTTATAAATGTTAGCATTATTTATTTTAATTCATATCCTTTGAAAACTTGACATGTTGATACAGTTCACTCATGCTGAATAGAATGTTCGTTATAAAGTTCGCTGCAAATATTTTCTTTTGATGCAGTTTACGCTAAACAGAATTTCAAAGCAGTTTATTTATAAAATCACTGAACAAAAAGCTAAAAGCGTTGTTTATGCAAATAAGTGCATAATTATGCACACTTTCGTGTTTAAATTACCATTTTTTGTGTGACGTCGCTCCGTAGCTTATCGCTTAAGTTGTGTGCTTTTGGTTTGATCTGATGTTTTAATTTTTAAAATGAATATTTATAAGCCTTTGAGTGTATTTGAATTATTCATTTGTGACTTCACTTAGGGCTGGAATAACAAAAACCTTTTAAATATCTTCTGACATTGAATCGGTCGTGGTCTAGCTTATAACCGTTCTTGTTGGATCATCAAAGTAAGTCACACATAGATGGGTGACCGCTAGTGTCAGTACCGATGAACTGAGTGCTTCCATGCTTCGCAGTCCATCGATAAAACAAGACCTTCAACATTTTATGGAATTCACTTTTTAAACTAACACGAACAAAAATCATTGTTTTTAATAACGGGGCGAGATTGCGCGTACGATTTACGTTACGATTGGGTTGCAGGTAAGGTTGCAGATAGTAAAAGCTGTTCATCCAAGTTCAGTGATGACCGTTTAAAAATATTTAAATACAAAACGTTGGTTCCATTCGTAATTCAAAAATTTCGAGGAAGCGGCTTCCATTTCCCTAGAAATACCCAAGTATTCACTTTATGAATTTCGTTTTAATTTTATAATTTCAGGTTTTCAGTGCAGCCATTTTCAACTATAATTGTAAAGCTACGTTCATATTGCACAACGCGATATTATCACGATTCATAAAAAAAATTAAGTGTATGCTTATTGACTATTTTATAACAAATTGTACTACGAAATTAGTGCAAAGTTACTTTGAGCACTAAAATTGAGCAATATTTTGGTACATCTTTTATAGGTTCCAATGCATTATGGTAACAGATCTGGTGATTAGTCACGAGCAGCTTGATGAAACCTAAGCTCGGGTAATTTATAACAATAAAATACCCGAGATTAGGCTCATTTCAGCAGCTCACGGTTACTTGCTAAAATATTGTTTGTATTATATTGACTTGGCAAGACGGAAAGATGGAAGATGAACAAAGGTGGGTGGAGGATGTGTAGCCACGCGAAGGTTGCTGTACTCAGCAGACCACCAACCAGGATGTTCTGTAAATATTTTGAAACCGTCGGGAAAGCTATGCGAGTAGATTTCTAGATCACGTGATCTTATCCATGATTATGGATAAACTGAATTGGATTTGCCATAAAGTATTGGTTACGTTTACATGACCGAGGCTTAATGTTTCATTCAGCTTCAAACAACCAACTTCCTGAATTCATCAACCGCCTTGACATTAATTACTGCACAACCAAGCATGCTCAAGCAAAATCAACTCTAACACCTCCATTGTACCACCCATAATTGCTTAAACTACCCTGTATTACAACGATAAGAGAAAATGAGCTTTAGTTCTCTGGTTATAAGGTGGAAAGTTGGTTGTTTTAATGGAAAAACGAATTCTATCTATCAAGTCGATGGAGTAGAGATTGGAAAGGAAATGATTAATGATACGTCTTTGATGGCTTTTATGGCATCATATACAGCTAGCATTAGTCTCTCTTGTGAGATTATCGGCACCAAATCTATCAAACTACATTAATTCATAGAACATAGGAATGCACTGGTTTGCTCACATTTTTTTTCAAAATTGTATAATTGTCGTTTCTTCTGTCCCACTATTGAGAAAAGTACTCCCCTCTTTTCACCATTCCCTTATCATGCATATTTCCCAAAGAATACCCATTGAAACCGAGCATTGAACCTATAAGATCATAGTAGGTATGGCCTAGAGGACACTCAAGAAGTTTAGGCAGACCAGCAGCCAGCTGGATGGATGATATTGTGACCATACAGGGGAAAACTGGATCGAGTAAAATGGCGTCTGATCGGGGAGGCTTATGCTCAACAGTTGGTAACTACAAGCTGTGAATGATGATGATGATGGACATAGAGAACTTCGATCACAGGGCCGGAAATGCGATGCACTCACTATCAGTTCCCTTGCGTCAAGGTCTTCTTATTTAGTACTCACTGCAGAGTGGGTCAGAGAATCCGTTAAGGTAAATTAGTTTGCAAGACTATAAACTGGTGCTAAGGCTATAGAAATTTGATACGCAACGTTTGCAATAATTTGAGGGGCGATGAAGCAGACGGTAATTATGTCAGACGATATTTACCCGTAGCTAGAGTGCTACAAGACGTAGACATTATGTCAAAATGTATGTGACCTTTCTCGCCCTTTCAGAACTTTTCTTAAAAAAATTATACGCAATCGCGTATATTTTTATTAAACCTACTGAGTAGGTACCCAGTTCTTAACCCAGTATTTTTATCAAAAGCCACACAATTCACTATGCCAACACCGCTCATAAGCTTTTCCTTGTCTTTTTACCATCGTAACTGTCTATTCTACTAACAAAATTATTCTAAGTTTCTCGCAGAATTACTTAATTCTCAAGAACCTAGCCATGCCCGGGTCTCTATCCTCGTTAACTCGCGAACTAATACTCATTACACTAATTACTGGTAATGCAGCCTGCCCCACTCCACCCGCCGTATTCCTGCTTCGCGTTACCCAACGTGCCCCACTTCACCCCAACGTGCCCCAAGTTATCCTGTACCTAGTCGTTTAAGCTTACTTCAAATTGCTTTTAACAAGCTTTGTGCTTATAACCGTAACTTTTTTGGTTTTATTATGTGTCTCTGAGGTTTTTGCTTTTTTTACTAAGTAGTAGTTTTTTTAATCATTGACTTATTTTCACGTTTGGTAATTTAAATCGAAATTCTGTATTAGGTATAAAAGTATGATAATAATAAGCTCAGCAATATTTGCAGGACAAATTGTGATTTTTTTTAATATCTAAGACTGAAAAAATTATTTTCTGTGAAGTTTAGCAACGTGAGTTATAGAGTCATCATTAAAAAAAACTCTTTTTTTCTCTCTTTTACAGAGAGGTTGTCTGTGACATCGTGAGATCGTGAGACAGGCAGAGCCAAACTTTGCGTTTACTATAAATACAATCTTCCTGAAGAATATGAAATGATCTCGTAATCGGGAATATGGATCGTGTTACATTAGACTGTCTGTTGAATAATAAAGCACATCGCGGGCCGCGGCCTGCCTTGCCGCGACAAGTGAAAGACATCCAATGCAATACTCGCTAAAATGAGAAATATTACCTTTTTTGCGTCATCCCATAGGACGTGGTAGAGACTCGATTTTGTTCTTAAATAGTTCGCCAAACAAAAAAATATGGTGACACCTTTTCCCACACCTTTAGGTGTGGTAGTATACCTACTTAGATGATTATTTACTTAAGTAAGATTAACTCTGCTACTTTTAATATGCCTGTGTTGATTTTGAACCTATGGATCAAATTAGGGTGGTCGCACAGACCAGCCGAGCCGAACGCACCGTACTGCCAATTTAATAAAGAAATGCTGCTGACGTCAGAAGCAAGCCGCATTTTCAGACGTATGTTGATGATGTCAGAAAATGCGGCTCGGTTCTTCGCATCTTTTTTTGTATAGAAAAATGAGTGCGGCGCGTACGGCGCGGCTAAGTGTGCGATCAGGTCGGTCGTGTTAGCGTTTCACTAAAACATTGTTTCAATCGTTCTTTCAAACCAGTCTGTTGAAAGTATTTTAACTGCACATCATTGAGATTTTTTGGGCACTTAATAGGTAGGTATGTGACATGTGCATTAATAATACAGATTACTGACGAAATTGTAAAGGAGTTATCCACATGCGACTGTATCAGTGATAGTGTGCTATGAGAAGTTGAACCAAAGAGCTAATGTGTAATGTACAAAGCTGCGCTTTTAAGTTAGGCTAAGAGAGACAGCTCTTGAAGGCAACGCTACAGGTGATTCAATTATGCAAACTGCTCCACTTACGGCACCCCTCCTATTATTTCTAGTCCTTTGGTTAAATAAACGATATAATGGCCCAATTCAATGCTGTAAGTAATTTAAAGAAAATCCCTTATTTTCTTAAATAGATTTCATAGTGTTTCTTTTAAAACTTGGGCTTACGGGATTAGGTACTTTTTGTATGGTTTGAAATTGTAATTAATGTATTTGACGGACAAGTCTGACATGAGAGCTTTATTTAGCACAAATAAAAACAGTTTTAATTTATTTCACACTTTTATTTTAAACTAATGCCAATTTTTTGTAGAATCTACTCACTAAATGATTTCTAGTAACAACCCAATATCAACCAACAAAGTGGATGTATCAAATATGAACCATATCGAGTCGAACAACGACGATTTTCTTCAATGTTTATCGTGCGACGATGTTGATTGCAGCTTATCAGCGTTATTGAAGATGGATTTAAATTATTTCACACAATTTTTTCTTAAATAACATTGGTTGATGACCACACCCGATTGGCGGATACAGGCATTATTTATATTATCGATACATAATTTTATATATTAGCCATGCACATTCGGCCCTGTAAAAATAATATTAGTAAGTAAGTAAGACCAAAGAGTTTAGTACCTGAGACGTGACGATGATAAAAATAATTCGTTCAAAATTATTGCAATTTGCACTCTGCTAAAGTGAGTTTTTCCAAGAAACGATACATTCAAAGATTTGATAAACGTAAAAGGTTTTTTTAAACCAAGATATCTCGCCAGAACTTTTTAAGTATAGTATATTTAACGAAATTACCCGGTAATTAACCGCAGTACATAGTAGGATATGCTATTCCTCCATACTGAGAGACCAGATCGGCTGAAAACAGAGATACCATTGTCACAGTCGGATAATCATTGTCTCCTGCGCAGAAGATCACTTTGGTCCCCACAGGGTTTACGCACGCCTGAAACAACATAGCAAAAGAAAATAAGTTCACGTCTGAGAATTGCACAAAGTTTGCAAGCACTTAAATAAAAAAGCAGCAAAGCACTTACATTTTGTAAATTAATTGTTTGTGATCCTGGTGCGACCGGAGTAGGTTGATATTTTACAGCCTTACCTATTAGAACACCTGAAAACAATGTTAATGTTTATTAATACACACTTGATAACACAATAAAGACTTGTTACAAAATTCCTATGTTAATACGACAGGAATTCTTGCGTAGGCCCAGCAATAGTTTCTATTTCTATTTCAATTTGCCGTATACAAGCAGCCTTATAAATAAATAATGCGGACATTTCACACAGCTTCATCTAGCTCCAAACTAAGCAAAGCTTGTACTTATATACTTTTTGTTTGTAAATACATAGGTACATATGTATAATATGCTTTTGTATAATATGTATATATTATAAATAGAAACACCCAGACCCATGATATATTTTTGCAGATCATATAAAAAAGTATCCCACAGGAGGGATCGAACCCGCAACCCTCTGCGTCCCAAGCGTGCTTTCACCCACTGCGTAACAGAGGTCGTCAATTATCCCCGGCAACGTTTCCACTGTTTCAGGGTTTGCCTGATTGTGCTGATAAGTTATAACAGTCAATTTATGAAGGACGGTGGTAATCATCATCATCATCAGCCTATAGCAGTCCACTGCTGGACATAGGCCTCCCCTAATGAGCGCCATTGCGCCCTGTCCTCAGCTCGACGCATCCAGCCAGCAGCCATTTGCAGATCGTCACTCCACCTGGCCGGACACAGCCAGCCCACAACTACGTTTACCGAGTCGCGGTCTCCACTCAAGAACTCGTTTACCCCAGCGGTTATCGGTTCTTCGGCAGATATGGCCAGCCCACTGCCACTTCAGCTTGCTAATTCTCTGAAGGATGGTGGTAGTATGTATTATTTACTAGCTTCTGCGCGCGACTTCATCCGCGTGGTACCAACATTTTGAATAACCTATATGCTATTCCAGGTCACTATCTACGCCTATTCCAAGTTTCATCCAAATCGGTTCTCTGGTTTAGGCGTGATTGATACACAAACATCCAAATATCCAAACATCCAAATATCCAAACATCTAAACAAACTCACAAACTTTAAGCTTTATTATGTAAGTGGGATTACCTATGTCGCCTTCCGTGCACAGTGCAGCCGCGGTGGCGAGGAACGCGAGAGCGCTGATGAGGAAGAAGGCACAGTTCATGGCGACGGCTGAAGCTACTGAATGCTGATCATCCTGCACACATCTTATTTATACACTTCTTAATGCACCGTAGTATCACAATTATTTTATGTTTTACACTTATTATGTTAATTAAAATAAATTATTCACAGAAATATTAACTGATAAGTTATTTAGGTATACTAACAATATTACTAGGTATAACTTTTTAAAAATCATGGTTAACACTATTAACGGAATATTTACCAGGTGAGATTGTATCAAAATCGAAACATAAGTTTTGTCGCATTCGATTTACGGTTGAAAATCAAACTGGTGCTAACGAAACATCTCGCAATATTAAAAGACTTAGAAAGAGGGTAGATCGTTTCATCTGCCAATAAACCTACCCACTCGCAATGACCAGTTCCTCCGTGATCATGGCGTGTGCAACTGCGCCGAAATATCTACGTTAACTCTGCTACTTTTAATATGCCTGTGTTGATTTTGAGCCTATGGATCAAATTAGGGTGGTCGCACAGACCAGCCGAGCCGAACGCACCGTACTGTCAATTCAATAAAGAAAATGCTGCTGACGTCAGAAGCAAGCCCCATTTTCTGACGTATGTTGATACGTCAGAAAATGCGGCTCGCTTTTTCGCTTCTTCTTTTTTCATATAGAAAAATTACTGCGGCGCGTACGGCGCGGCTTAGTGTGCGATCAAGTTACTGAAATAAAAACTTTTTTTTGTCGTGTTAGCGTTTCACTACCATAATACTAAAACATCATTGTTTCCATAATTCTTTCAAACCAGTCTGGTGAAAGTATTTTAACTGCACATCATTGAGATTTTTTGGGCACTTAATTGGTAGGTATATGACATGTGCATTAATAATACAGATTACTGACGAAATTGTAAAGGAGTTATCCATATGCGAGTGTATCAGTGATAGTGTGCTATGAGGGGTGAACCAAAGAGCTAATGTGTAATATACAAAGCTGCGCTTTTAAGTTAGGCTAAGAGAGACAGCTCTTGAAGGCAACGCTACAGGTGATTCAATTATGCAAACTGCTCCACTTACGGCACCCCTCCTATTATTTCTATTCCTTTGGTTAAATAAACCATATAATGGCCTAATTGAATGCTGTAAGTAATTTAAAGAAAATCCCTTTTTTTATTAAATAGATTTCATATTGTTTCTTTTAAAACTTGGGCTTACGGGATTAGGTACTTTTTTGTATGGTTTGAAATTGTAATTAATGTATTTGACGGAGAAGTCTGACATGAGAGCTTCTGCTAAATAAAAACAGTTTTAATTTATTTCACGCCTTTATTTTAAACTAATGCCAATTTTTTGTAGAATCTACTCACTAAATGATTTCTAGTGACAACCCAATATCAACCAACAAGGTGGATGTATCAAATATGAACCATGTCGAGTCGAACAACGACGATTTTCTTCAATGTTTATCGTGCGAGTATGATGATTGCAGCTTATCAGCGTTATTGAAGATGGATTTAAATTATTTCACACAATTTTTTCTTAAATAACATTGTTTGATGACCACACCCGATTGGCGGATACAGGCATTATTTATATTATCGATAAATCATTTTATATATTAGCCATGCACGTTCGGCCCTGTAAAAATAATATTATTAAGTAAATAAGAAAATAGAGTAAAGGTGCATTCATACGAAAAAAAAATTTTTTAATAAATAATTTTTTTATCTATCTACCTATCTACGATACGATTTTTTGTACGATTTGCTAAGCCCCGCCCATTGAACGTCGCAGCGTCGTTAGTCATAGTTAGCGTCGCGCTTACTATGACAAATCGCATACGATAAGCATTTACACATAAAAAAAATCCGTGCGATACGATATCGTATGGGTTCAAATCGCATCGAGTAAATGCACCTTTAGTACCTGAGACATGACGAAGATAAAAAGAGTTCGTTCACAATTATTGCAAAACTCTGTTATATGGTTGAGTTAAATCAAGAGTAAATCAAGGTTCATTCTAGGTAAGCATGCTCCATCTCGACCTACTTAACATCAGGCATAGTGAGGTCAAATGCTGACCTATTTAATAAAAAAAAAGTTATCTCGAGTTTTTTCATGAAACATTGAAAAATTAGATAAACGTAAAAAAAGTTTTATAAGCCAAGTTTTCACGCCAGATCTCTTTGAATGTACCTATAGTATATTTAACTAAATTACCTAGACAGTACACAGTAGTACGTGCTATTCCTCCATTCGTAGAATATAGGTTGGCTCGTGTTAAAGATACCATTTCCACAGTTGGATACTCATTGTCATTTGTGCAGAATACCACTTGGGTCGCCACTTGTCGGGTATTTCGAGAGCACGCCTGAAACAACAAGCAAAAGAAGAGAGGCTCACGTCTGAGGATTGCACAAACTTTGCTATAGCAAAGCACTTACATTATTTGGTATCTTAAGTCCTACTGATCCTGGTGGGACCGGAGTATCAGGAAGTGCTATAGGATAGTTTGTTTGAGTACCTGAAAACAATGTGTTTATTAATACATACTTGACATACTAACACATTTGGTTGAGAAATATTACTCATAAAAAACGTCGTTCACTTACAATGAGCTTAACACATTAAACGCTTGTTACAAAATTCCTATGTTAATACGACAGGAATTCTTGCGTAGGCCCAGCAATTTTCACTGCCGTGTATAAGCAACCTTATAAATAAATAATTACAAATAAATTATGCTGGACAATTTCTCACAGCGTCATCTAGCCCCAAACTAAGCAAAGCTTGTACTATGGGAACCAGATTACTCATATACTACATATATACTTTTTGTTTGTAAATACATACGTATTATTTGTACATAGAAACACCCAGACCCCAGATAGATATTTGCAGATCATGCAAAAAAAGTATCCCACAGGAGGGATCGAACCCGCAACCCTCTGCATCCCAAGCGGGCTTTCACCCACTGCGCCACAGTGGTCGTCAATTATCCCCGGCAACGTTTCCAGTGTTTCAGGGTCCCGTCAAGGTTTGCCTGGTTGTGCTGATAAGTTATAACAGTCGATTTATGAAGGACGGTAGTAATCATCATCATCATCAGCCTCTAGCAGTCCACTGCTGGACATAGGCCTCCCCTAATGAGCGCCATTGCGCCCTGTCCTCAGCTCGACGTATCCAGCCAGCAGCCATTTGCAGATCATCACTCAACCTGGCTGGACACAGTCAGTCCATAACTACGTTTGCTGAGTCGCAGTCTCAACTCAAGAACTCGTTTAACCCAATGGTTATCGGTTCTTCGGCAGATATGGCCAGCCCACTGCCATTTCAGCTTGCTAATTCTTTGAAGGATGATGGTAGTATGTATTATTTATTACCTATGTCGCCTTCCGAGCACAGTGCAGCCGCGGTGGCGAGGAACGCGAGAGCGCTGATGAGGAAGAAGGCACAGTTCATGGCGACGGCTGAAGCTACTGAATGCTGATCATCCTGCACACATCTTATTTATACACTTCTTAATGCACCGTAGTATCACAATTATTTTATGTTTTACACTTATTGTGTTAATTAAAATAAATTATTCACAGAAATATTAACTGATAAGTTATTTAGGTATACTAACAATATTACTAGGTATAACTTTTTAAAAATCATGGTTAACACTATTAACGAGATATTTACCAGGTGAGATTGTATCAAAATCGAAACATAAGTGCAAGACCAATTCGTCCTGACAACATTTCCGGTTGAGAGTCAAACTGGTGCTAACGAAACATCTCGCAATATTAAAAGACTTAATGCTGGTTTCACCAAACTTTGTCTAACAGAGCGTTAGTTAATTGACATTCAAATTTAGTAAGAAAAATAACAACGGATTAAGATTTAAAATAAAAATAAATAAATAAAAAAAATTGTATTGTGTTCCTTCCAAAGGAATTCATTAACAAGCCGCTAAATCTAATCGCTGGTCGGCGGCCGGTTAGCTCACTGACAGTTGACATCGTAAAAAATTAAAAATAGCCCACGACAACGTCCAAAAGCATTGCAAAGTTCGCGCCGTAACCTCTGACTACCCCCTTAGACATCTTCAAAAGATCTGGATTAAAGAGCTGAGAGAATGTCTACCGCGCCTCAGGGATACAGTCGTGACCCTGTTTACGTTTTATCTCCTTTCCCTAGAAGGAACACGTTCCTAAATTCAAATTTATTTTATTTGCAGGTTAGGTATTGAAGAATTGTAAAATAATTATCTACGTAAAAAAACTAGAAGGAAACTGACTAAAGAGCTCATTTAGGTACTAACCCCTTTTTCACCCTTTGTTTGTATAAAATTATTTATAAAATATTATATTATAAAGAGGAAAGATTGGTTTGTTTGTATGTTTGTTTGTTTGAATTGAATAGGCTCTGAAATTACTGGACCGATTAGAAAAATTATTTCACCATTGGAATCCTACATTACCTATCCCTGATGAATATAGGCTATATTTTATCCCGAGAAAGGGAAGTTTAAAAGTGAAGCTAGTATAAAATATTATTATGTTTCATTAATCATTATATGGGCCAATGACATTTTATCACTGTAATTTGTTTTGTGTTGCCTGAAATAAATGGTAATTTATTTTATTTATTTATTTTATCATTATCGGCCCCCCACAAGATGGAAAGACGATCTGGTAAAGGTTGCTGGGAGCCGTTGGGTGCAGGCTGCACATGATCGATCGCTCTGGAAATCGATGGGGGAGGCGTAGGCCTCCCCCATCTTAAATAAATTTAATGTAAAAAAAGTAAACTGATTTTGCATGCATGTTCGTTATCATTAATAATGAAAAAAACTACGTAGGTATGTTTGTTGAGATTCTGACTTCAAAACCCCACAACGGAACGGGAACAGCTGTATAGGTAATATACTAATAATAATATTTTTTAAATAGTGTTTCTGCCCCCCTAGCAATGACAATAATCGCAATAGAATAGAAATTGAATCGACAGATAACGCTGAGACTCCACCTGCGTCTTACGGCACTAACTTCCAAAAAATCATACATTTTATGTCAAGTATCGCGGCACGTGAGTACCTGGCTCTATGTAAATCGTCAGTTTGACATAATGCCAGGTACTCACGTGCCGCGATACTCGACATAAAATGTATCCAGTTTTGAATTAATGCTATTTGACGCTGGTGGAGTCTCAGCGTTATCTGTCGATTCGATTTCTATTCTATTGCGATTTGTGTCATGGCTAGAGGGGCTGAAATTGTGTGTTCACTTCTTGATTCCCGTTATTCAAAACAGCTTTATTGATTTGGTTACCTAAGTGCCGGAACAGACTACGGCGCATCTTGCGTCGCGTAAAAAGTAAGTAAGTTCGTATGAGTCAGTGGCCAACTCTGGTGACGGAGTTTTTAGGCCGCCTTAAGGCCTCCGTCATGGCTTAACGACTTAAATAGCCGGGACCGACAATTTAACGTGCCCTCCGAAGCACGGAAGCGCTCAGATGAAAATGCCACTGGCGGTCACCCATCCACTTACAGACCGTTTCGAACATTGCTTAACTTCGACAATCTATCAAGAACGACTAAGCAAGCACGACCACGAGCGCTTCCTCCAGCGTCGCGTAATTTGAATAGTGATTGCGGACTACTTTGTTAAAACGACCCTTTTAAATCTTTATCACACGACTCTCAGAGTCGCTTTAGTAAAATGTTTCAAAAGATTGTTTCAGTTATGTTGATAAAAATTACTTGTGAATCTTTATAATGATATTTATTTATTATTTATTTTAAGCCTGCTTCGTCCCACTGCAGGGCAAAGGCCTCCCTCCCCTTTCTCCACACCTCTCGATCTTGAGCCAATCTGTGCCAGTCATTACCATGACTGTCGAGATCGTCCCGCCATCTTCTCCGGGGTCTGCCGCGACACCGCCTGGTATTTGGGGCCCAATCTGTTGTTATTTTAGCCCAAAGATTGTCCGGCATCCGAGCCACATGTGCTGTCTAGTCCCATTTTAGTTTTGCAGCTTTGTGGATGACGTCTGCTATTTTTGTTTTTTGTTTTAGAGCTAATGATGTAGAGATAATAATATATGTAGATAAAAAAAAAATCGTTTTAAGGACCCTTAATGCAATCACTTTTCAAATTATGCGACGCAAGTTGCGTTCGATGTGGTTCGGCACGTGGAATTATTGAGTTACGGTTTGTGTAAAGGATTTGTGGTTGAGCAACTGTTTGTGGTGCTAGCTTGTGTAGTATGGTGATGGATAGGTGCTAACTTGTACCTATGTGTATTTCCAATAATATTTGCCAAGCAGGTTGATAAATAATGCTGGACAATTTACCACAGTCCCAAACTAAGCATAGCTTGTACTATGGGAACCAGATAACTGATATACTACTTATATACTTTTTTTGTTTGTAAATACATACATATAGTACATAGAAACACCCAGAGCCGAGATAAATATTTACAGATCATACAAATATTTATCCCGCGCGGGGATCGAACCCGCAACCTTCTGCGTCTCAAGCGGGTTTCACCCACTGCACCACAGAGGTCGTCAAAACTAAGTTTGTCATGAAAAGTAGTGATGAATTAAAAACACTTTTACCTTTATTTTATTTATTAATACCAATATTCTGTAAACTTCTACTCACTACATAATTTTTTGACAACTCAATATCAACCAACAGGGTGAATTTATTAAAAATGAACGATGCAGAACCTTGGTTCTGTAGGGAACAAAAACAAAAACGAATCTGGTTTTACAATGTGTTTGATTACAGCTTATCAGCGTCTTGATGTAGATGGTGTATTACTTCACAAATTATTTGGTTGATATCCTCACCACATCTGATTGGCAGATACAGATTTAGCATTTTTTATTATCAATACATAATATATTTGGAACGTAATATGTGAGCGCGAACGGCACTGTAAAAAAAGTTAAGGAACTTGAACATGTAAATTTTTGAAACTTACTAAAACAATTTTAAGGCAACGGCGTTTTTTTTTTAAAGCAATAGGCTTAGGCGATCTCACATGATTCTAATAATAATATGTTTATCCTTACCGTTTAACTGCAGTACAATGTAGCAGAAACTTTTCCTCCAAACAGAGAGAAAACGGAGACTTCTGTTAAAGATAGCAGTTTCACAGTCTTTAATTCATAGTCACTTGTGCACATGACCACTTTGGTCCCCACTAGAGTTGCACCGTTCAAAGCGCACACCTGAAAGACAACATACGTTTTTCGGATCTTCAGTTTCAGCTATTATTATGTTACCGTAAGCTGATTGAAATGAGACCTAACACGGATATTTTAAGGTATCAAGTTCCGGAGAACCACTCCTGACTTCATCAGATCAGGTCGTGATCATAACGTTTATTTTTGCATTGTTTTAACTTATGGCTACAACAAGGCACTTACATTTGTAAGATGGAATCGATGTGATCCACCGCTGACCGTGATATCAGGAAGCTTTACAGCATAGTTAGTTTTATAACCTGGAAAAACATTAGGTTAGTATTAAAGTTGGTTTCTTTTCACATTAAGAGCATAATATTACAGATTTATTCCAAACAATAGTCTAAGAAACATGAATATATATTTTTTTCTTGCTTAGAGTAGGAGTACAAAATTCCTGTGTGATGTGAAAACGGCCGGAATCTTAGACTTAGGATTGAGCGTAGCAAAATCATCCTTGTCCTTGGCCGTTGTTGTTGGCCGTTGTTGTTGGCGTTGTTGTTGTTGGCCTTCGTGAGTATTCGGGTCATAACCCGAATACTCACGAAGGCCGGCGACATGGCATCTTACTTGGCAATGACTTCTTACATAAATGACATACATGGAACTTCGTTCATTTTGTTTCCTGATAGCGGATAAGGCTGTGATGTATCATAGCGCAATACACACCATGGATTGTTTATGCATAACTACGTCCAAAAGTCAATTTTGATGTTTGCTTCCGGTCGCTACGGGTCCGGTTCGTACTCCTCCACTTTCGTTTTCACCCGACCCGTGCTCACTCGATTAAAATAAAAAGTAGATCAATTGTTTTTGTCACTTTTGCCGCGCAGGAATAAAAATGAGTAAAAGTCTACTTGGGTCAGTTCCATCGTCAAAATGTACATCGTCAATATGCCATCGGTGGCCTGTCAGCAACATTTTGTCGGCTTGTCAGGCAACTGAGCTCAAACCGCTGACAAACGTTAGCATGTTGTTGATAAGACAACATTATTGCAGACTTGACAGCTACGAGATAAAGGCCGTTGGGTTGTGTTGGCGGACTGTGTCGATGGGTTTTCTGCTTTGGTGTTTTTTGTTCATAAAACGCCAGATATGATTCTTGCCACAGAATAGGTACTTATTAGCTTTTGCTCAGTTTGAGAAAGCAAAAGGCAGGAATGGTATCACGTGAATTGAATTTAATAAAATTTGATGTAAAATATTTTTTAAAGTAGATGATAAATGATGGTGAGCCAAGATCAAGGCCAAAATTGGTACACCGGAATTGAGGTCGTCCGAGAGCACGTTGGGTTGACGACATAGTGGAAATGTTTGGACGCGAGAGGAGCAAGATAGATGACTGGCATAAAAGAAGGGAGGCCCGGCAGTGGGTGATTCCAGGCTGAGATGATGATGATAAATGATGATGATATTACCTAAGTCGTCTTCCCAACAGTTTGCGGCCGCGGTGGCAAGGAACGCAAGAGCGCTGATGAAGAAAAAGGTATACTGCATGGCGATGGCTGGATGCTACTGGATGCTCATCTTGCACACATCTTATTTATACATTGTATAATGCACCGTGGTATTACATAATTTTATGCTTTAAACTAATTATTTACAAGTCAAGTACTGATAAGTATAACATGGACCGGACTGCTAGGTACACGTACGAGCTGCGGATCCATCGTTTCAAACGTAGGTACATATTATTGCCAAGGTAAGTAAATCATATTATTTTAGTGTAAAACGAAATTTGGGATGTGATTTTAAAATCTTCGTCTTAAAAGTTCAGTAGTTTCAAAGATTCCAGATATTGTATCGTCTTCTTCTACCCAACCAAGAACATTTCATTGCATGGAAGAGACTAGCTATCAGCTTTTGAAATTTTGAATGGGTCCAAAAAAATACTCCGTTATATGACGACGTCTGTAGCATAGTGGGCTGCGACGCAGAAGGTTATGGGTTCGATCCCCGCCACGGGACAAATGTTTTGTCCCTTGGACAAATGTTTACATAAGACAAATACAAGTATCTGTAGATCATACGATCTATAGATATTTGTCTCGGGTCTGGGTGTTTTCTATGTATAATATGTATGTATTTACGAAAAAAAGTATATAAGTAGTATATCAGTCATGCATGTAGTACCCATAACACAAGCTCTGCTTACGTTGGGGCTAGATGATGATGATGCTGTGTGAAAGTCCAGCATTATTTATTTATACTAAGTAAGTACGAGTAGATGATTAAAACAGTGTCAGGAGGCAACCTATGCCTACACTCAACGGGTCGCTATAGTGCCTGGGACATTGTTTGAGATAGATTAAGGCTTGCCTAGCACCTAATCCGTCATCTCAGTTTAACACTAAGAATATGCATTTTATATTTTCTCTAAACCCAATCCTATTTGTTTGAGGTAGGTATTGAAAAATGGTTAATTATAATTTCGTTAGTCTTCTAAATGAAACAGCAGTAGGTAATTCAAGCCTATCCGTGCCCTGCTTTTTCACCCCTAGTAGGTACAATTTTTTTTTAATAATTCGTTCTTATGTTAATGTTTTGAAACAGAAAGTTTTTTTCTTCATTTGTTGCTAACCCAGTATCTGTAAACCAAAAATTTCACGCTTTGAATAATTCAATTTATTGAGGTCATTATTTTACGAAACGAACGGTAATAATGGATGTTTTTAAAATAATAACTATGTTAACTGATTATACATGCATGTTCGTTATTATTAATAGCGAAATTTTTTGTTATGTGAACATTCTGACTTTTATGTTTATTATCGTTCAATAATCCAAAATTATTAAAAGCTACATATTTACAGAAAATATGCTACTACAATATGTACATACAAAATACAATTGAAGCAGTCAAGCTATCTAAGGATCGTCACTGCCAGTCGGAAACGTGCTAAAAATACTGGTGGCATTGCCAGGCTGAATGGCAATGCTGATTCTATGTGCCAAAAAATCACCAGCTCTCGAATCACGCGATGCTTCGACCAGACGCCCTGAAAGATTTTTGAAGATGCGATGGGCTCCGGAACCCCGCGGCCCCAGGGTCTCGACCTCAAATGGTTCAATTACATAAACCCGATCAAGATTTACAGGTAATATGAATTATCCAGAATTATAATAACAAAATGATTTAGAAATTCTTTTGTAAAAGTTATTTAGCCAGTCGCAATGCTTTTTAATACAATTAGGTACATTTTTATTGACTTCGATAATATTAAGTGTATTTGAAAGTTTACTTCAAATAATGTTCAACTTAAATCACGACCCTGTTGTTTTCAAGAAGAGAGTTAATAGGCACCTTCTGGGTAGGCTCGCTCCATTGTAGAGCTCATTCTTACCTGTGCAAGTTTCGAGGTCAAGAGTCGATCCATTCTTTATAAAAAAAATGTCCTTTGATTTTTATCTTAATTTATAAATCACAATTATACATTAATTACTTCTATCTTAATTTGATTAACGAAGCAGAACCAATTAGTTTTGACCATGGTAAGTTAAGAAACGTACAAATAAGATGCTGAGGTACTTAGTTACATCCAGAACATGAAAGGAACCTCTTTGAGGCGCATTCCTTCACCACACTGGACTGGAGCTGCCATGGCCCCCGGCTCCTGCTTCTCTGCGCTTGCGTCGCCACTGTGACTGAGTCTAGAACTTGCCAGGAGGTCATTAGTAATTAAATCATCTTTACATCGGGCATGTGCCTCGCGGCTTCATCTGCTGTTCAATTTATCAAATAATCGAGGAATGGCGATTCTTATATTACATTCTTATTTTTTACATAAACCACCTTCAATTGCAAGTTGGTAACCAGGTGAAAATATAACAAGTCCATTATCAAAAGCAGTTTTTGTTCTGTATTATGAATACCTACCTATTGTCGGGTTGTATGTTACCTAGATAAGCTTTACCGCTTTAAAGCCCGAACGGGTTTGAATCAAGGTTTCAGAGGTACACTCTGAATGAACAGAGAGGCATAGTGGCAGAGGCATACTTTGAATAACCACATGGTAAAATTAGGCTGTCGAAAAAAGCAATTAATCGCTAATTCATTCATTCACGTTTATAGACTGAAGAACACTATTTTGTTCATAAGAGCGGTTGGGGTACTACTAAAAAGCCTATTATAAGATATCTGATTATTTGGATGACCAAAAAGCTTGGGACTTGCTCAACTCAATGGATCCATGGATCACCTAAAAAAATGATAGGCCCCAGACCGTGTTTGTTGCCCTGATTCTTCACGGTACTGGTCGCGAAAGAACAGGAGTAAAATTAGTTTTAAGACTATTCTAAGTGATCCCTGTGGTCCTACTGAATAAATGATTTTTGATTTTGATTTCTGACTGTTCTTGATTTAAAAGATGTAAGTAAGACTTTCAGAATTACCATGATTTTAATTAAATTATGCAACTTAGGAGATCGTTAGGAGGATTCAGCTTGGATGGGCGGCTTTTGGAAAGCATGAAAACATTTACCGGTCAAAGGAGATTCCACAATGCCTGAAAACTCGTCTCTATAACCAATGTGTCCTGCCAACCATGACTTATGGTGCCGAGACATGGGCGCTCACTAAGAAGGCTGTGTACAAAGTCCGTGTTGCACAGAGAGCCATGGAGCGTTCCATGCTCGGTATCAACCTGCTAGACCGAGTTCCAAATGCCGAAATCCGTCGTCTGACTAAAGTTCAAGACGTCGGAAACAGGGTAATGGAACTCAAATGGAATTGGGCAGGACACTTGGCCAGACGAAGTGACGGCAGGTGGAATAAGACTTTGACCGAATGGTGGCCTAGAACCGGACAAAGAAGTCGAGGTCGTCCAATTGCGCGATGGGTAGACGACATCAAGAGGCACCATAGATTTTGGATGCGTAAGGCACAGGACAGGAAGGAATGGCGTAAACAGAGGGAGGCCTTTACCCAGCAGTGGGATATTCTTGGCTGCGGATGATGACGATATGCAACTTAATGAATCAACTAAATATCAGTTTATTCTGAAGAAAAAAAAACATGTTGGAACGAAGCTGATAAGGTGATAGTGATATAGGATGATCGGCCTGCTCCGATGACAATAATTTACAAATCTTATTTGATTATTTCGGGCTAGTGAAAGTAGTCGTTGCAGATAATGCCTATACAGACATCATCGCGGTCGTATCATGCTATTGAAAAAAGTAATTTGGTATAAGTGTGGCCAAGAATTATACTAGTATCGAAGTTTCTAGGCCGCCTTAGGCAGAGGTAGTTATGCATTAGTTCCTCACTGAGAGGCCGCAAAGCTTCTCATTCCCATCTCGAATGACAAGCTTATGCCGGCCACACGATCCAGTCTACCGTCCAGTTTGCAGCGCTGCAAACTTTATCAAGTCGGCAGAACGAAGTTCTTTTTAACCGACTTCAAAAAAAGGAGGAGGTTCTCAATTCGCCTGTATGTTTTTTTTTTTTTTTTTTTTGTATCTTGTTACGCGATTACTCCGCCAATTGTGGACCGATTTTCAAAAATATTTTTTTGTTTGAAAGGGTATACTCCAGAGGTGGTCCCATATAAATTTTATTCCTGAGGATTTGATAGTTTGCCCGTAAAACTCTAAAAACCTTCCCTCCTAGCCATTGTAAATCGAATCGACAGATAAGTCTAAGATACTCTTTAAGCAATATGTCAAATTGACAATTTACTAATGCCAGGAACTCACGTGTCGCGAGACTTGACATAAAATGTATGCAGTTTTGGTAATTAATGCCTTTAGACGCCGGTGGAGCCTAAGCATTATCTGTTTAGCATTATTTCTTTCTTTCTTTCAAGCTGATCTGATGATGGAGTCAAGAGCTGTTCCAGGGAACTCCTCAGAAAATAGGCTGATTGAGTTGAAAATCTGTTCGTAGATTAAGTATCATCTAAAATTTTCAAAAATGGTGACAACGAGCTGATCTGATGATGGAGTCAAGAGCTGTTCCAGGGAACTCCTCAGACAATAGGCCGATTGAGTTGAAACTCGGTTTGTAGATTGAGTATCATCTAAAATTTTCAAAAATGGTGACAGCGAGCTGATCTGATGATGTAGAACGGAACTCCTCAGTTAATAGGCCGATAGAGTTGAAACTTGGTTTGTAGATCAAGTATCATCTAAATTTTAAAATATAGTGACAGCGAGCTGATCTGATGATGGAGAATGGAACTCCTCAGTTAATAGGTTGATTGAGTTGAAACTCACTACATCAGTCAAGTTTCATCTACTAATTTGAAATATGATGACTGCGAGCTGATCCGATGATGGAGAACGGAACTCCTCAGAAAATAGGTTGATTGAAATGAAATTTTGTACGTACATCGGTGAGTTCAATCAGATCACGGTAATCCATTAAAAGCTTGTACTTGTTGATATTTAAAAAAAAACTTATTCGTATTTAGATTTTTATGGATGACTTATTGATTCCCTGAGTCACGCCGTGTGTAGTGTCGAACATTGAAGTCGGTTTTTCTTTTAGTTTTAAAACGTAATTATTCGCTTGTCATGCACACCCATACGAATACACCGTCAAGTTTCAGCCGCATGATGACGCCGCATCCAGTCCGCGGCAGACTGGACGGTAAACTTGATCGTGGGTGGCCAGTATTAGGTAATTTTAAGATCAGCAATCAAACTATCTTCGAACACATTAATTAATGACCAAACAACACATTTATGTATGGTTGTGTGTGGTGGCTATGTAGAGTGTTACCATTTTTTTGCTATCACGTAATTGTTATCTTGTTTTGTCCAATAAAAACATTTGAAACTTTGAGTCTTTCATTTACTTCACTAGTTATGAAATAATATTTGGGAATTTCCCAATCATTTTATCTTTTATCTAATAAGCCTTTGACCACACTATTTCCAAAGAACTAAGAACTTTCCTTCTTCTTCTTGTAAAAGAAGAAGGAATATTTGGAAAAGCTTCTTCTGTCGTACAACCACTCAGAACTATAACTACTCTGTGGCGCAGTGGTTGAAAGCCCATTTGGGACGCAGAAGGTTGCGGGTTCGATCACCGCCGCGGGATAAATGTTTGTACGATCTGTAAATATTTGTTTCTATGTATAATATGTATGTATAGATTTACAAACAAAAAGTATATAAGTAGTACTTAATTCCCATAGTACAAGCTTTGCATAGTTTGGGGCTAGATGAATCTATGTGAAATATCCAGCATTGTTTATTTATTTAATTCATTTACCTAAACACAAAAAATGGTCTCATAACCATAATTGTAAAAAAAACCACTAAGTATAGTTAATAGGTACTTAATTTTGTTTCTTATCGTAATTTATTTTTCAATCCATTAAAAGGTAGGTAGCTAGGTAGGTACATACTATCTTAATCTGATTAGTTATGTAGAAGCGAGTAATTGTTGGAACGTACAGCCACGGAATCTCCATCGACCTTGCCGCATGGTATACAAACGGAGGCCTACGACCAGCAATGAACTAAATATGGCTGTAGATATTGAATGGATTCAGGCGTGACTTTGCGAAAGTCCATTGTAAGATGTTGAAAATGGTAAAAAGATATCTACGAGTAGTACTAATCCACTAATCTATTCCCAAAGGTTTCCTTAAACTAGTAGGTTCTCACGCTAAAACCACCCAACCACCTACTGACCTCAGCCAAGCCTATAACAAGAGATAAGAGATAGATAAGATAATTTATTTCATAAACATTGTTAAATTACATGTATAGGTACAAGTTACATAGGACACTAGGCAAAGCCTGTGTCGTGGGCGTCTATGTGAATTTAATGAACAACTTTAGGCTTGACAATCTGGAGCCGTGAGCAGCACCGACACGTGTCGAATTCAAAATAAGGTGCACGGTTCCAGATCGCCAAGGAGGCTTGGCTGAGGTCAGTAGGTGGTTGGATGGTTTGAGCGTGAGTTCTAGTTTTAAGAAACATTTGTTTGGAAATAGATTAGCCGATTAGTACTAGATTCATCTTACCATTTTCAATATCTTATGGCTGTAGATGATGATGAATCAAACATACGTCACCATCTACTAGATTCAACTAGGACAATTGTGTTGAAGTGAATACTTTATAGTTGTTATAATTTATTGCCTATCTACTTTACTTACCTTACTAATTTGATCACCTTATATGTAAAGGTACCTACCTATTTTGTTCATTGTTTAAATGCCCTTGTCTTGTGTGTGTAAGAACCAAATAAACTATATTCTATTCTATTATAAGTACCTTTTTTTGATTACCACCTACTTGGTACTTTTTTATCTTAATTTACCTCGCAAACAATTTTACTATCTTAATTCGATTAACGAAGTAGAACCGATTAGTTTGATCATGGTGTGTTAGGAAACGTTCAAATAAGGTGCTGAGAACTAGAGATCATCACTCAGATCCACTGCTGCCATGGATCCAAGAAGACTCCTGCTCCTCTGCGCCTGCGTCGCCGCTGTGTCCGCGCTGCCCGCGCCAACTTGCGTTGATGGAAGTAGAGGTAACTTATATCATCTTCACATCACATTCACCTGCTGTGCCTCGCGGTTTCACCTGCCTTTTTTATCCAAGAATCGTGAACTTGTACGGCAATTTCTAAAATAATCCAGGGAACTAACCATATTATTAGTAAACCGTTTTTATCTTTGACTTCTACGACCTCTAATTGGAAGTTGAGACATAACGAGTTGATGGTTGATTTTACGCCATGTATATAATTGAAATCAGAATTCAAAATGTTGTAATATAATTGAAATCAAAATTAAAAGATAATTTATTGTCAAGTAAAACACCTAGGTCTCTCACTTCAGTTACTCAGAAATAATAATGTCGTTGAATTTATAATCAAAAATTATTGGTTTGAGCTTACGAGTAAAAGTTATAATATGAATTTTTTTTACATTTTAAAATAAGGAATTACTATTACAATAATTACAAGGCGGCAAAGATCACTCTGAAGTAGCAAACAATCTGAAAAACTATCAATCTTCATAAGAATTTTTGTATCATCAGCGTAAACAAAACAGTTAGAATGAAGGAAATTTCTTGTCACATCATTAATAAATACCAGAAATAGCAGGGTACCCAAATGGGAACCTTGTGGTACACCAAATAAAATTGGCACAAAGGATAAACAGTAACCCTTTATTGTAACGGCTTGGTTTCGTGACCGAAGGTAAGATTCCAGCCATCTCAAAAGATCTCCATGAAGCCCAGCATCAGAAAGCTTGCGTATGAGTAGAGAGTGAGATACTTTTATTTATTTATTTATTAAGAGGGGGTTTAGACCATAATTGGCGTGACGACCTGGATGCCTTTCAAGAGGACTGGTGGGACGTGGCAGAAGACCGTGATAGATGGAAACAATTGGGGGTGACCTTTGCCCAGCAGTGGGAAAGTATAGGTTAAAAAAAAAAAAAAAATTAAGAGTCACCAACACAATATACATCTTCTCATGCAAAAATGGTAGACTATTCCTAACAAACTATTTAAAAGTTATTATAAGTATAGGCGACAGACAGCAAGGTATTAAATTTTACATCGAGCGAGTACAGTTATATTAAAAGTTAAATGAATAAAATTATTTCATTAAAATTACAACTATATTATTATGAACAAATTAAAAAAAATGGAAACTAAGCAAATACAATTCAAGCTTAAAAAAAATAATTTAAAATTGCATGCAACAATAATGTAAAATTTAATTAGAAATAATATTTACAAATAAAATGAAATAATAGAAAGATTGAAATAAGAATAACAATCATCATAAAATCAGGTAAATAGTAGATTGTATCATATGGGAGCAAAATAATATTTTTACGGCGAGGGCGTTTTTTTGAATCCAGAGCGAAGTGAGGGATTCTAGAGTAGGATCCCGAGCGTAGCGAGGGATTCTTTAGTAAAATCCTGAACATAGCGAGGGATTCAAAGTACTTCGCCCGAGCCAAAAATATATTTTGCGCCCGAGTGATACACTCTACTTTTCATCACCCTCTATGAGAAAATAAAAGGCAACTAAAATTCTTGGCGCCTCTTGCATTTCTCCATTCAATAAAATTACCATAGGCTTTCATATATTTCTGCCGGGATTTTGCAGGTAATAGATTATCCATCACATTTCTTGCGTCAGTTCTAATACTTTCAGGAGTTAATTGTATACTTTCACTGTCACTTGAAGAACTCATTCTTCAAAACAAAACCATGAATTTCTAACAATCCGTGAAAATTGACGAAAACGCGGGCTGTACGCGGGGTGTCAGTGTAGTTCGCGCGTTTTTTGTTTGATTTTTTTTATTCAGAAGTCAAGCCAGTCTTTATTCAAAAAAATTGCGTTCGAATTCTTTGGCGCTGAACACTAAGATGTTCCAAATTCAAAAAGTGCGCGGCAAAGATAATTGCGGCGCACTTAAAGAGGAATAAAAACTCATTACTGCCCGCTCAAAGTTTCTTATAGAAAACACCACCTTTGGGTGCACATAAAGGCGAACCAAGTCGTCCTTTTCGAATAGATGGGATGAAAAATCAATTATGGACTACCGAAGACAAGGACACGCTCTTTTTAAAATTGAGTACGCTACCGAAGAAAAAGTCAACACCATCCCTTTTTGACAAGCAATTACTCCGCCGAACCATCCGATTTAGAGGTGCGTTGCACCCCAAATTCGTCTTGAACGAATTCTCGTGAAATATATTAAACCTTGAAGCTCTAGGCAGCCTTGATGGAGCACAAAAACAAAGAGATGCCTGCAGCTCAGGGGCATCTAAATAGTTATTGATGAGCTTAAACAGGAAGACACAGTCAAGAACCTGACGTCGGACAGCTAGTGCACTCATGCCAAAGAACTTGAGTCGATCTTCGTAGCTCAAAAGGGTTTTGCCTTTAAAACAAGAATAGGTCAGATGCCACAGAAAGCGTTTTTGCACACTTTCAAGCTTTTTCTTGTATACATTGTACTACGGATTCCAAGCGACGCTACAATATTCCAAGCGACTTCAAAGGAGTTAAAGAGCATGATTTTTACCTTTGGGGATTTAAATTCTCGACTGTTACGCAAGACGAACCCGAGACACTTAAAGGCCTTTGAGACAGTCGTATCAATGTGGAGGTTAAAACGGAGTTTACTGTCAAGTAATATGCCCAGGTTCTTTGTCAAAGTCTTTGTCAATGATGTAACTAGAAGCGAGGTCAGTTTTTTTTTGTTAAAAACCTTATGGAGAAACACTTAGAAGCGTTAAGGTACATGCTGATATTTTTACACCAGGAGTGCAAATGATCCAAGTCACATTGCAAAAGTTTAGAGTCATTAGAGTTGTTGACCTCTCTAAAAAATTTCAAATCATCGGCATATAAATAGTATCTGGAGTACTGAAAACATTTACCAATATCATTATTAAAAATATTAAAGAACAGTGGACCCAAGTGAGAGCCCTGAGGCACGCCAGATCTGCATTTAAAAGGCAAAGACGAATAACCATTGGCCACCACCTTAGCTCCTCTACCCTCCAGATACGATCCACACTAAGAAAGTAACGAACCCGCGATACCGTATGCAGAAAGCTTACGGAGTAGGATCTTATGGTCGAACTTTATCGAACGCTGTTTGTTTCAAGTTTAAAAGGCAGGTATTATGGGCCCTCTACATATCCGTTGATAGACGAATGCCGACGGTCACGAACGTCCTAGAGAAGGCCTCATCACCTGTATTCGCCTGTCATTGTCTAACTAAATAACAGTTTAGTGAATAGTTCGGCGAATGTGTAGACGGTACCACATCCGAGAAAATTTATAAGAAAATAAGAACTAATTATTTTAGAAAGTGTATTTTTTATTGCAGGTACACAGAATGGAGTACAAAAACACATTGAAAATAGGAGTCGGGGCCCTACTGTTCTTGCATTTCCAAATTCCGTGAGTTTATTATTCAACTTGATTTTAACAAATTAACTAAAAAGCATGAGTATCTACCTATATGTTTTCAAATAGTATATAATTATTAATTATTATTATCCGCTTGGGACGCAGAAGGTTGTTATAAGATAAGATAAGATAATCTGCAAATATTTATCACGGGTCTGGGTGTTTCTATGTATAATATGTATGTATTTACAAACAAAAAGTATATAAGTAGTATATCAGTTATCTGGTTCCCATAGTACAAGCTTTGCTTAGTTTGGGGCTAGATGATGCTGTGTGAAATGTCCAGCCTTATTTATTATTATTTATTTTATTTATTTTTAATTATATATACTATACAGGGTTATTTGTAAAACACCGGTAACCTCTCAGGACTGTATTACTATTATTATAGGGAACCACTTTTGTTCGTTGTTTATAGATCGTTTTTACGACGATCCTTAGATAGCTTGACTGATTCTATTGTATTTTGTAATTTTATGTACATATTGTGGTAGTTTAGTTTCTGTAAATAAATATTTTTTTCTTTTGTTCTATGACTTTTAAAAATTCATCAATATTTTTTTTCATTAGATTGTCATAAAAATTCAATTCAATTCAATTTATTCATAAAACTTACATAAATATTACAATTATTATAAATAATTTACCGCCAACTCCGCACTAGGCTAAACCTGTATCGCGGCAGGTCGAGTAAATATTACAACAATATAACTAAGTACCTATATAAAATAAATACCTTATATAACAAAATAAACAACATAATAACATAAATAAAAATCATTTTTGTTTTAATAACGGGACGAGATCGCGTATAGGTTTTCGTGTTCCCTCGTGACCACGATCGGTGCAACCCGGTCGAAACGTCGAGGTAAGATAATAGTTCGAATATTATCGAAAACCTATACGCGATCTCGTCCCGTTATTAAAACAAAAATGAGTTTAAATCGTTTGAGTTTAAAAAGTGAATAAATAAAAATAATAACTAAACTAAAATTGTCTACGTATGAACTGTACACACTATCCCTCGCGCTCGGGAGCGGGCGCCACGCGAAGATTCCGCTATCTCAGGCGATGTAGTCGCGTAGCAAAACTGCCGAGCGATTCAATTTGGGCAACATGTCATAAAAAATCAATAAAAGATACTTTTTGAAGTGAAAACTAAAATCGGCTTAGGAATTAAATTGATACGGTCAAACGTCTATTTACAACCCAAAAATAAAGCCCAGTCAGTTTGTGTAGTTTAAAATGAAAGACCCTGTATATAATATTGATCGAGCACTCAAAACTCCGGAGACACAAATTGACTAATGAACCCAAACCTGTGCCCAAACTGTCGGGACATTCAGGTATATTATTTCATAACTATTTGTTTACCTGTCTAGCCAAGTCAAAATCTTAGTATTACCCCAGATAATATAATACGTATTACAATACCTGAGCCGCAGGAGGTGCGATTTTGTGGACAAGTTCAAGTTGTGCAAGTTTTCAAAATATTCTGGGTGTTGAACCGTAGTTTCTATTAACACAAGGAATCCTAGAAGTCCATAATCTGTTCTGTTTGGTATTATTTTATGCCTAAGTATACAAAATCAGCTGTGCATTTACCTATATATTTTCTAATCTGTATTCAAATCTTCAGGTTTGTGACTTCGGTACGAAATTGGTTGGAATAAAGGTGAAAGCCTGCTCCGATGACAAGAACATAAAGCTCATATTTGATGGTGTCGGAAAAGTGGAAATTATCGTCGCGGATGATGCTGAGACGGCCACCGACGCGGTTATAACATGCAGTGGGTACACTGGTACATAAGAATATTTATAAAATTGAAATTCTGCATTTTAAGCTTATGAATTTTGAAGTTATGTATTTTGGTTTTCGGTATTTCGAGCTTATGAATATTAAGCTTACGATACTTTAAATTTATATATTTTAAGCATTATTAATTTCAAACATTATGAATTTTAAGTTTCGGTATTTCAAGATTATAAATTTTGATTTTATAATTTTTCATTATGTACCCCATGCAGCTTGAGTAAGTTGGGTTGAAATCAAATTAAATAAGTATCAGATCGTGAAATGGCATCGTTGAACGATATGCCTAGGCATATCATGAAATGGCTAATTCATCGATCTGCTGGCGACTTAAACAAACCAAAACAAACACCATCACGGCTGCATCCCCAAGGCACGGAAGACGTTCTCTCATACATTATGTATGACACTCATTCAAATTACTTTTTTCACAGATTTACTTCCACCTTCTAACTAAGCGGCTACATGAGATAAAAGCAATCAAAACATTTCGAACACAAACATGATCTATTTTGGAGATGGGACATGGAGGGCAGTACCTTAACCGTTGTAGCTACAGGAAAACGCCTTTAGGAGACCTTCCTTAACTTTTTGAGAAATTTTGAACTACATTCACAGATTTTGGAAAAAAATTACAGTCAGTGATAAAAATGCTAAAATTAAAAAAAAAATTAGTGACAATCGATTCAGTTTCATCTAGGGATCAAAAGATCTCTTTGGAACCATTTAAGGTTTGAGTAGCAACAGAAAAGTTAGAAATCGACAAAATTCATTACCCATACATTTAGTAGGTACTAAAATAAAAATCTATGAAAGTACTTGAATTTTTATTATGCCAAACGATCCTATTTTTTACTTTAATGATGTTATTGAATGAAACATATTACCAGCTACTAGTTTCAACTAACACAATTGTATCGAAGTGAATCCTACCTCAGTTTACCTTGAAATAGAATATTCTCAAGCGGTAATTCCAATCTGTGGTTCAAGATCAAAGCGCGAGCTTTGGTAATTTACGGCGAGACGCGGAAATAAATTTGAAATCAATTTCGGGAGCCGCTGAGATTCCGAACGAATTTATGGAAGGAGCTCGGAGCCCACAAGGAAATACAAGAATAACTTCCCACGCTTGCTGTTTCACTCACTCTTTTTATCTCTAGCGGCAAAAAGATTGCAATTTGTCACCTTTTATGTTGGAATCAAAGTCGCACCTCTTGCGTATCAGCCGATCAACCGCCTCAACCGGCCTCCTGTGAAATCATGGTATAGTTTTTTTTAAACGAATTACATCACATACCAACTAATAACCTGTTATCCTCAAAGTTTGTATGTTCGC
The DNA here is from genome assembly GCA_963565295.1 of Epirrhoe alternata. Taxonomy (NCBI): domain Eukaryota; kingdom Metazoa; phylum Arthropoda; class Insecta; order Lepidoptera; family Geometridae; genus Epirrhoe; species Epirrhoe alternata. The sequence goes on along the minus strand of OY751377.1, from coordinate 14,398,084 downwards.
ACATTGTATTCCATGGTATCCTTTTACGTAAAATATGCAAAACATATATGCATTCCCTGCAATTACATCGTCCTTTAAATAGGGTGATTCAATGAATTGCACTTAAGTGAAATTATTTTCAAAAAGCAAGGATGTTTAAGAGAACTTGTGAAGAAAATTGTTTCAGCTGTAGGTATGATTTATCTTATTTAAAAAAAAAAAGATTATTTTAAACATTGGCTTATTGGCCATTGGGCCAATTACCCTGGTGCAGGATATACTAGACCCCTCAACAAGCCTACGTTTTAAAGCAAGAAAAGAGCCTCTCCCCTCACCACAGTGGTTCAAAACAATTTATCAATGGAACCAATAAACGTGCCCTCTAAAGAACCTGTGCCAACACGGCTCTACTGATACTCGTTAAAAAATCATGTTTAATGTAGCACCCTGTGCAATCAGAACATTTATTTCTCGTACACAGACCTCGTTAGCCATTGCGCTGCATTATTAATTATTATTTTACATACCACTGCGGTTCACAACAAACATTATTTAATTAACATGATAACAACGGATTCATTCGTTTTGGATTATGCAGTTATAATTATTACAAATAAAGTTATGACTAAACCTTGGACAGAAGATAGCATTTCAACAAGGTGATGTCACCAGCCTGATGGTCGAATGACATTGTCAATGTGGCTGGGAAAGCGTGAGAAAGGACTGCGCAGGACCGAACGGAGTGGCGTTATAAAGAGGAGGCCTATACTCAGCAGTGGGTGCAACCGGGCTGATTAGATAGATAGATAGATAGATGTCACCAGCCATTTGGGCATTTTGCCTGTGGTTTATGATTTAAACTTTCTCTAATTTAGAAATGATCTCTAAATACTCGTACATAGAACGCTTTTTTGTGGTGACAGTTTTTATAACATGGTGTTTCAACAGATGCTTAACTTTTTTGTAGCAAGAACGTTATGATTTAATTAGATGCAGGAACGTTCGTGAAGTTACTATTCGTATTTTTCCCTACTAATGGTGGAATATTTGTGTCTATTTCCATGGAAAATTTATGGAATCTCTTACAAAGACTAAAAATACTCATGTCTACAAAAGCAATGGTAAGTGTGTCCGGGAGAAGGCAGACTCCGCACTCGGCAGGCACGCATCCAATATTCAGAGTGAAAGCACTCTACTTAGCACCACTTTTTGATGTTGATAAACAACGAGCCAATATTTATATGGGCATGGTCCAAGCATAGCCAGTGTTGTACGATATGAATCAAAGATGGAATTTGATCAACACGTCTATAGTGAGCTTGTTTACTTGCATGTGCACTTAGGTACTAGCTCCTACAATTTTTTTAATGTTACTAAATAACAATAAAATAAGAACTAACTTCTGATGCTGCTAAACCACCAAGTATTAGTTGCTCTTGGTCTTTCAATTCAATTCATTTATTTATTTCAGACAACAGTAGATTTCGTCAGCTAATTATTACCTATTACTTTTTTTACCGCCAGATAGATGGATCGACATAAAAAACAGTGGATCCATTTATTCCAGGCTATGCCACCTTCATAACAACCTGTCATACAAATCCTTTAATTTTGTTATTCACACCATTTTGTTATACCGTAATAGTAGCTTTTGCACCTCCTAACTTCGAAAGACATTAGTAATGTGGAAACTGAAAGACTACTCTATGTCAAATAAATATATTCTTATTCTTATATTCTTATTCTAAACTAGTGCTAACGGCCTTCCCTTATTGTCGTCGCTTATTTCCTTGAATTATTCAAGAGCATCACTTTTCACAGTTTTTCCCCTTCAATGGCTGGACACGGGGTGTAGTCAAGTGTTTCGTGCTACCTTTTAGACTCCGCGCAGTTTACAGAGTTTCTATCGGCCGATAGTTGAGACAGGCTATACTTCTCCATACTCATTACGAGCCGAAGTATATTCCGTCTCAACTATCGGCCGATAGAAAGCCTGTAGTCTGCGATGGGTCTTTCTCACGGTGTTTCAAAGCTTATGACAAACTTTCTATAGTAGCCGGAAACCACTAGCAGCCATATTTATACAGTTTTAAACTCAAAAAGTGTATGGTTACTCCTAATTTATACCTGTAGTAACTTTACACTGTTTTCTAATAAGGCCGTAGATAAAGGGCTAGGTAGTGGAGAAATGAAGTTACAAAGAGAAGGCGATCAGCTGTGGATGTAAATGGGTTGAAATTATGACGATGGTTTGAAAGCTGCCTCTATAACAAATTTTATTTACGTCTGCATCTTCCGTTGAATGTCATTTAACATGCGGTCACTACAAGAAATAATTTTATTTTATCTTTGTTACAAATCTCTCTATCTATCGAGCTGAGGACAGGGCGCAATGGCGCTCATTTGGGGAGGCATGTCCAGCAGTGGACTGCTATAGGCTGATGATGATGATGATGATGATAATGATGACAAACCTCTGAATATTTGGGATTTTCCTATAAGTGCAAACATTAATAAAACTAGCACACTGTCACCACAACGTACCTATTTTTAAAATCCGCCATAAACATAAAAAGAGTTATTAACAAGAGCACAAAATGACAAGTGAGCCGAACATCCAAATCGGTTTAGCAGACTCCAAATTCAAACTCTTCAAGTTAACTTAAGATGTAAACTGTGACGTCATAACAGTAAATCCGATCAATACCCACTTGTAGTTAAAATCCAAGTATCGACAAGTTTAGTGAGTTGGGAACAAGCTCTCAGGCGTTGTAATCTCGGCTCGGATTATGGAGGTAGTCCGAACTTTCGCTGCTTCAAGGAATATGAACCGGCAAGACGTCCGTTCAAATAGTTAAAAAAACTCAACACATTCCAGTACTTACACTGCCTAGTTGTGGAACTCATTGCCGGGCTCTGTATTTCCCGAAAAGTACAATATTCAAATCATGAGTAAATAGGTTTCTTCTAGGAAAGCATTCTTAGACCTCACTATTGCTGCACATCAGGTAGAATGAGGTCAAATGCTGACATATTTTCATTTACAAAAAAGTAGGTTTATTCAATGTGACAACTTGAAGGACGTAGTTTAACTAAAAATAAAGAAGTTAACCGGATTGAGATAAATGAAGGAAATTGCATCATTGCACCGCCAAGAGTTGCTCTCGTAATTGATTGAAGAGAACACGAACAAAAAATAAAAGCATTCAATTGAACTTACACATGGCGACCTAGAGGATGTCGAGGCAAATACTTATATTAATGTGTATGGTAATTATCCATGACACAAGGATTCCCAGTGATCGTAAGACCTGTCGTATTGTATGGATCTGAGTGTTGGGCAACAAAAGGGACGGATGAACAAAAGGTGCACGTGGCTGAGATGCGAATGCTGAGATGGATGTGTGGAGTGACGCGAATGGACAGAGTAAGGAACGAGTACATAAGAGGAAGTGTGAAAGTGGCGCCAGTGAATGAAAAGATGAGGAGCAACAGGCTAGCATGGTATGGGCATGTAATGAGAAGGGAAGAATGTCATGTAACTAGAAGAGTACTTGCTATGAATGTGAAAAGATGGATGGATTGTGTGAAGGATAACATGAGTAAGAAAGGAGTGAGTGTTGAGATGACGGCTGATAGAGGAGAATGGAAGAAGAACACTGTTGTGCCGACCCCACATAATGTGGGAAAAGGGCAGGGAGATGATGACAAGGATTCCCAGTGTTGATAAATGGTATTTTACAGACGCTTTTTAGCGACTAGCGCTATTTTAAGGAACTTTACAACTATAACATAAGTAAAATATACTTGCATGGCCCATATGAAACTATAGTTTAGTAGGGTTTAGGTTTAGAGCACTACAAAGTACGAAGTTTACTTTTGTTTTGGCGAGAAAGTGCAAACCTCAATGATCTTTATAATGTTTTTTTTTATTTATTTATTTATTTTTATTTATATAGAGAGAACAATTACATTGTCTTTACAGTGCAGACATCAAGGCGACAATGAAATTACATAGAACATAGATAATAAACAACATAAATTACAAACAACACAAATACCTTGTAGCGGTGACTGTGAATTTCGCCAATGTGGTATTAAAAAGATCGATATCATCCGAGGCACATAAGCTATTGATAGCACATAGGGCACGCGTGAGTGGTGCTTTGCTCAGGAGGTTATGTTGTTGCTCAGGGTGCTTTAAATTTATTCTGATCTCGAGAAACATTACAATATACCTAGTATGTAATTAGGTACCAACTTTCATAAATAAAAATTCCTTTTTCGTTTTATTTTGAACAAAACGCTTAAAAATTTTAGCCAACTTGGAAATTAGTAAAGAAAGCGCACACCGCAGATTGCGCTCAAGATTCATTCCAGCGTCTTTCACCGGAACTCATTCATTCATTCGTTCGTGAATGGGCGGGTTTCAGTAGTGAGTCCTTTAGGATTAAATAGAGCTGGTTGTAATTACGCCCGGGCCGTGTTTAATGAGGTTTCAGACTGCCAGGTTTGGGCAGGGTTGATTGTTGATGTTATGGCGGTACCGAGACTGAGGTATGATGTCCAGGATAAGATATGGCGGCCCTAAAAGGGTACTAACGCCTGTCCCTTCACAACCATTTGCGATAAATATTGAGTATGCATGTCCCGAATTTTGATTACAAATGAAAACAAAAAGTAGGGGTTGGGAAATTCAATTATCAATGGGATAATTACCATGATTTTTTGAGTTTATCCCAAGTTTGGCGCGTGCAAATGCGGCGAATTAATATCGAAACAACAGAACTCAAAAATCATGGTGACAATCCCATTGGTTACACTAAGTTTTTTAATATCAATGGATGGGCTACAGATCCCGTTTACACGAAAAGGTTTTTAAGTTAAAATATATATATATTCATTATTTATTGTAATATAGGATTAGTCAGCAAAGATCCGATTATACCATCGCATCGCGTCGCCACCTGCGCGGAATGGGCCCTCCCTGTCCCTTTAGGGTCCCGAACTACATGTAACGAAATCATGAGGGATTGTATCTTTCATATCACTTTTGGATAAAGAATAAAGATTTATGTTAGGCAAGCTGTTTTAAATTTTCATCTTTTAGTACAGGCACGGGAGCTATCGTGGCACAGGGATGTAAATAATGGAGAGAGTTGAAAGTCATATATAACCTGAAATTATATTTACTAAGTTTATAAAGAAAAGAAAAAATAATATTTATTTATTAGCATTTTACATGTTTGTGGAGTTATTGGCGAAACCACCGTCATATATTCAATTTTCATTTTCATTGTGTGTTTCTTTTTTTACCCACTATACGTACTGTGCGTGCACTCAAAATGTGTCGGCGTGTATAGCGGCTGCGTGCAAAAGTAATTGCTTCTGCTATCACGAGCAAACTGTGCCGCGTAAAATACTGTTGTTTTTTCAATTTTCCAGTGGACAATATTTTCATAAAAATGTTGCTGAAAATATGCATTGATTATTTTTGACCTGAATCAATGCTAAACTAGTGCGATTCCCGCGATTTAGTTGTACCTATCTAGTGATTCTTTTACAATGTAACTATTTACAACCTGTAGTTGAATTTATTTATTTCAGTGTAGTTTTACACTGTAGGGCAACGATCTCCCCTTTTGGTTTTCAAGTAGCAATTTGATTTAAAAAAAAAACATTGTGTATTAATCATAGACGGTGGTATCAATATAATTTTTTAATTGTTTTGAAGTGTAACAATAATTATAAAACAATACCACACTTAGGTATTTCATTGAGAAATGAAAACTCTTATCAACCTTACCCCTGCTTAACCGATAAATATCAAAAATTTCGATTGCAACGTTAAGGATTCCGTGGCCGAGCGGTATAAGGCACTACGGCTTTAGGAGGATCGTCTGATTCTTGCGGGTTCGAATCCCGTCGGAATTGAACATTTTGATAAGACTTTTCATTTCTCAATTGTATATCAATATTTAGAATACCAATAGGTATGTTAAACAGCCTATAATCTTCAGCAGAAGTACGTACAGCTACTACCAACTGTCTCATTTCTTTCTAGCTGGTTCCAAACATTCATTATAAAGAGCCATTGGTTTGTTCAAACTTATAACTACTCCGCTTAACTACTTCAGCTGTTATGATAAACAAACAAACTTCAGTAAAATTGAATATCGATGCAGCAGCTTTGTTACAATTTTCTAGAAAGACAAAACCGTCAATTTGTCTTTTATTATATTCAGACAAAACCCATTTTTCTAACATAAAATAAATTTCAAAATCAATAAAGTAATCTTAAACCGAAACTCATCATTTGCCTGCCCTTATCCCGCTTATGCAGGGTCGTGTTCTCTTCTATTCACCCCTATCACTCGTCATCTTCATATTCACTCCCTTCTTTCCCATATCTTCTTTCTCACAATCCATCCATCTTTTCTTTGGTCTACCTCTACTCACATATCCATCCACATTCATTTCCATCAGCCTTTTGAGAAAATCAATCGAATTCAAAACCTGCTGTTTCAAGTCTGTAAAAACGGTATCAGTTTCCTAGTAAGTAAGCGAGCTTGGCCCGTGTTTAGATGAAACTTCAGGCGAGCCACGTAAAAGCAATACCGAGGTGGGAATTAGCCAGCAGCCAACTTTGTGCGCGATTCAATTTATACTAAAACTTTTGCTTACATTTCAACAATCGCTTCCACAATAAATAATGGGAACTAAAGACCTTTCATATCTCGGAGAATTGGAATCATAATTGTGAAGATTAGTAGCAGAGTTCCAACAAGTGAATACATTTTTATAAAGCCTCTAAAATAAGTAGTAAGTAAAAAGTAAGTTCAGAAAGTACAAAAGCGTACCTACGCATATTGTAGAGTTGGAAAAAGATTTTTGGAGCAGCGTTAGTACCTATCTACTAGTGAAATAAAATAGCAATCGCAATGTTGTTGATAGCTCTGCCAAAATATGCAGGACTTCATACGTGGCGTTGTATCATTGATAAATATTTATTTATTTAATTACTTATCAAAGATAGACATACATAATTTAAAAAAATTATTAATAGGTATACCTATCTGAAAATAATATCACAAAATTATAAAAACCACGACCGGGGCTCACAGCTAGTGCCAATTATTTGAATGCTCGCAAAATATCTTGTCAATTGATCGCAATGGTCCCTGAATACGGCAATCTGTGGTTCTGTATCACTCGGAAATAAACTCGATTGAATATGAACTACATATTATCTTTTAGAAAAATGTATTGTACAGTGTCCCTAACTCATAAGGTGAAGAAAAACATAGCGACGTGTCCATATACTTTTATTTTCCCCGTAAAACTTAAAAACCTAATTCTTGTTTGGAGATCTAGAGAGCCGTGTTGGCCGAATGGGGTTGTACCTCGACTTTCAATCCGAAGGTCGTGGGATCGAATCCTGGCCGTGCATCAATGGATTTTGCGTTTCGTAAAATTTATATGCGCTTTAACACGAGCTCTGAACGGTGAAGGAAAAACATCGTGAGGAAACCAGTTAGTATTCTTATAGGCGGCGATGGGCTTGCAACCTGTCACGTATGGAATACTAACTTCTGCAAGATGCGGGCATGTAGGTATCATATATGTATTTGTACATGCCTACTACCTCCTTAGACATCTTCAAAGGATCTGGAATATAAAGATCTGAGAGAATGTCTACCGCGCCTTGGGGATACAGTCGTGTCCCTGTTTACGTTTACGTTTGTAGATTCTATTACCTGAGTCCAACTTGGAAGTCGGTTTCTCTTTGTTATTATTTTGTGCCCTCACTTTCCTCGAACAACGACTGATAAGTGAAACTTTCATAATGGGTTATTCTGCATCGCCGGGATAGTTCGCACCTCCGGGATCCGGGATAGCCGGGATTAAACAACTGTTAGCTAAAATCCCGCAATTAATTTCCTCTTTCATTCCGGTTATCAGATGACTTTCCAACTTCGTGCCATAACCTCCAACTTGTAGGGTACGGGCTCTATTTTTAGTCGTGTTTAATTAATTTGAAGCTCTGTAGTTTGTAGAGTAGTCAACCATCCATTTTGCAGAACGCTGTGAGTGGAATAATTATTCACAATTATGATTAAACTACACAATAACGCTCAAAATGCATTTCTAAGGAGAATGGGCATTCCCGCCCAAATCAAAAAACTATCGCCCGCAGAGTAGGCGTATGGTGGAATGGGTAGACCTTCAAAAACACTCCATTTCATTGTATGACAGCTAAAAAATCCATCCTACAGAAATCGAGATATTTGCAGTTAAAAGTGGTGACTTTTACCATCATGTTTTTTGACTTACAGGCTTCCCGCAGATAAGCCACTATGGGTAACCGATAGAACTTTAAAAGCATTACATTTCATTGTATGAAAGCAAAAAAATCCATCCTGCAGAAATCGAGATATTTGCAGTTAAAGGTGGTGACTTTTACCATCATGTTTTTTGACTTACAGGCTTCCCGCAGATAAGCCACTATGGGTAACCGATAGAACTTTAAAAGCATTACATTTCATTGTATGAAAGCAAAAAAATCCATCCTGCAGAAATCGAGATATTTGCAGTTAAAGGTGGTGACTTTTACCATCATATTTTTTGACTTACAGCCTTTCCGCAGATAAGCCAGTATGGGCATTCGATAGAACTTTAGAAGCACTACATTTCATTGTATGACAGCAAAAAAATCCATCCTGCAGAAGTCGAGATATTTCCAGTTAAAGGTGGTGACTTTTACCATCATGTTTTTGACTTACAGGCTTCCTGCAGACAAGCCACTATGGGCATTCGATAGAACTTTAGAAGCACTACATTTCATTGTACGACAGCTAAAAAATCCATCCTGCAGAAATCGAGATATTTGCAGTTAAAGGTGGTGACTTTAACTATCATGTTTTTTGACTTACAGGCTTCCCGCAGACAAGCCACTATGGGCATTCGATAGAACTTTAGAAGCACTACATTTCATTGTATGACAGCTAAAAAATCCATCCTGCAGAAATCTAATATCTAATAATAATGATAATAATAATCTAATCTGTAAATGGTTACAGAAGAATAAGGTATGGACCTTATTCTGTAATTAATTAAGTATTTATGAACTAACAGCTCTTTTTTTTAATTGTCTTTTTTTAATAACGTGATGTCACCCAACTAGTAGCAGTCTGAAAACCAGCGTTGCTCTGTACCTCCCCGGTGCAGAGCAACACAAAGCTGAGATACATGTTTTATACATGTTGCATACTTGTTTGATACATGTTGCATACATGTTTTATACTTGTTGCATACATGTTTGATACATGTTGCATACATGTTTTATACTTGTTGCATTCATGTTGTATACATGTTTTATACTTGTTGTATACTTGTTTTATACTTGTTGCATACATGTTTGATACTTGTTGCATACATGTTTTATACTTGTTGCACACATGTTTGATACTTGTTGCATACATGTTTGATACATGTTGCATACATGTTTTATACTTGTTGCATACTTGTTGCCTACATGTTGCCTACATGTTTGATACTTGTTGCATACATGTTTGATACTTTTTGCATACATGTTTTATACTTGTTGCATACATGTTTTATACCTGTTGCATACATGTCTTATACTTGTTGCATACTTGTTTGATACATGTTGCATACTTGTTTGATACATGTTGCATACTTGTTTGATACATGTTGCATACATGTTTTATACTTGTTGCATTCATGTTTTATACTTGTTGCATACATGTTTTATACTTGTTGCATACATGTTTTATACTTGTTGCATACTTGTTTGATACATGTTGCATACTTATTTGATACATGTTGCATACATGTTTTATACTTGTTGCATACATGTTGCATACATGTTTTATACTTGTTGCATACATGTTTGATACTTGTTGCATACATGTTTGGTACTTGTTTTATAATTGTTGCATACATGTTTTATACTCGTTGCATACATGTTTTATACTTGTTGCATACATGTTTGATACTTGTTGCATACATGTTTTATACTTGTTGCATACATGTTTGATACTTGTTGCATACATGTTTTATACATGTTTTATACTTGTTGCATACATGTTTTATACTTGTTGCATACATGTTTTATACTTGTTGCATACATGTTTTATACATGTTGCCTACATGTTTGATACTTTTTGCATACTTGTTTTATACTTGTTGCATACATGTTTTATACTTGTTGCATACATGTCTTATACTTGTTGCAAACTTGTTTGATACATGTTGCATACTTGTTTGATACATGTTGCATACATGTTTTATACTTGTTGCATTCATGTTGTATACATGTTTTATACTTGTTGCATACATGTTTTATACTTGTTGCATACATGTTTTATACTTGTTGCATACATGTTTTATACTTGTTGCATACTTGTTTGATACATGTTGCATACATGTTTTATACTTGTTGCATACATGTTGCATACATGTTTTATACGGCAGACTTTGAGGCTGACCGACATGATGAAGGAACCACCGCAGGTGTCTGCCTGCTTGGCAAACATCTTTTTATAGCTCCTCAAGTAACATACACAAAGTTCAGGTTTTATACTACTACGAAAGCATACTTACAATTACTTTTGTTTAAGGGTGACTTTCAGGGGGTTGGAACTGTACTAGGGATCTGACAAAGGACGACGTGATTTCTAATACTGTTTCAAGCCAAATATATCAAAATGAGCTTTATACCTTATAGATTTCCTTATTAAAATCACCCGAGCTCGATCCGACATGATGAAGGAACCACCGCAGGTGTCTGCCCGCTTGGGAAACCTCTTTTTATAGCTCCCTAAGTAACATATATAAAATTCAGCCTTGGTAAAATGACGAATCTTGGGTGCTATTTTGGGCACCTTTGATGCCTCATATCTCCCAAAGCCACCCGGACCCAAACTTCATATTTGGGGATCGTACATAACCATACTGGGACTACACACAGACAAAGTCTCAGCCTTTATTAAATGACGAAGGTCTGCCGGTCGCTGGCTCTCACCCTATAAGTAAAAAAACATGATGGTTAAAGTGCCACCTTTAACTGCAAATATCTCGATTTCTGCAGGATAGATTTTTTAGCTGTCATACAATGAAATGTAGTGCTTCTAAAGTTCTATCGAATGCCCATAGTGGCTTGTCTGCAGGAAGCCTGTAAGTCAAAAAACATGATTGTAAAAGTCACCACCTTTAACTGCAAATATCTCGACTTCTGCAGGATGGATTTTTTAGCTGTCATACAATGAAATGTAGTGCTTCTAAAGTTCTATCGAATGCTCATAGTGGCTTGTCTGCGGGAAGCCTGTAAGTCAATAAATATGATGGTAAAAGTCACCACCTTTAACTGCAAATATCTGGACTTCTGCAGGATGGATTTTTTAGCTGTCATACAATGAAATGTAGTGCTTCTAAAGTTCTATCGAATGCCCATAGTGGCTTGTCTGCGGGAAGCATGTAAGTCAATAAATATGATTGTAAAAGTCACCACCTTTAACTGCAAATATCTTGACATCTGCAGGATGGATTTTTTAGCTGTCATACAATGAAATGTAGTGCTTCTAAAGTTCTATCGAATGCCCATAGTGGCTTATCTGCGGGAAGGCTGTAAGTCAAAAAACATGATGGTAAAAGTAACCACCTTTAACTGCAAATATCTCGATTTCTGTAGGATGGATTTTTTTGCTGTCATACAATCAAATGTAGTGTTTTAGAAGGTCTACCCATTCCACTATACGTCCACTCTGCGGGCGATCGTTTTTTGACTTGGGCGGCGCTTCATACATGCCTGCCCGTTCTCCTTTGCATTGGTATTTTTAATCTTAATCAAATATAAATAAAACAATCAATATTGAAATTATAATCATATCTAAGTACTTATCTCCTATTATACAACTCAGAGCACGTACATACCTACGTAAACCTAGGTACGGCCCATCGTCACTAACTTAGTAGGTAGCCCGCCTTGAGTACAAACCGCCTTAATAAGGGGGTTACCAATAGGTGACGCTGACTGTAGTTACATACGTCACAAATCGCCGAACAAAATAATAAAAAAGATAAAACTTGTAGACATTTAATTTATCATAAACAATTCCACAATGAAAACAAATATTGAGTAATGATAATTTATGCGTTGTATAGCTGAATAATTCTTTAATAATAATTATCTATAGAACATTGTTTCAAACATGTTTAGGTACTCGTATTATCATCGATATTGATGTGATTATTGTTTACAATGGCGGCGATATTGATTTATGAGTTTACCTGTTATCGTCTTTACAAGTAACAAATATTTTATTTATAGCTTTAGGTTTTTATGACGTAGGTACAGTTAAGAACAAAAATAAATATGTTCTTATACACCACTATTTTATGACTACCAAAAAAAATTTAAGGACAGTTGCAGCAGATGCAGAAAATGATAATGGCATGGTCAGAACTTTTTTTTATTTAACTATCACAAAGTTATCAAGGATTGTAGTCAACCAAAACCGAACAAAATTTCAAGAAAACTGTACAAATAAGTACTATAGACAACAATCGCGTACAGACTCTCATTCGAACTATGTTCTCGTATCATCCCCAGACAGTAAAACCGCAGTAGCAATCGTAAATCCATGTCTGACTCGTCTCGTCTCCTTTTGAGGTTATAATTTTTTTCTCTTTTTAACTACATAAATGTGATCAGCAACAGACACCGAGACCATGTTTAAAATTTTTTTGGTAATTACAAAATAGCGGTGCATAATTGTTATTTTTTGTTCGCTTACAATTTTAAACATCCTTGACAAACACTATTCACAAAATTTAAACTTAGTTTTAAATGCACTCCAAAACATACGAAGATAGATAGATAAAAGTTTTATTTGACACAACATTACACAGACAAAATAACCGAGGTATGAATACGAAATCTCGGCCACTAAACTGTAATAACACTATGCATTTTTTTTTTTCAAAATTTGGGAAAACTTACAGCTAGGCAAAAACGTAGGTACTAAGATTATAGAACACACACCTAATTCGCACCGGTGCATGTTTACTTAAAGCCAATTACAAGTTTCTACATAAAGAAATTATAGATTTGCTGTAAATTGTAACAAATTGTTTATCGCTAGCTTCAGTTTCGTTTAATCTTTTTTGGTGATTGTAGTAACCACCTACTTAAGTTTATATCACATATTACAAACTTATCGCATAAATTCTTAAACACAATTATTTATAAGTTACCTATATTTTTCATCCTGACAAGATAATTATGTAATAAAAAATATTTTTATTTACAATCATGGAGAAAAGTAATATAAAACATTATTACGAATCGAGAGTCGTTGATCGAAATCAAGATCAAAAATACCAGTTTCGAGACCAGTTTCGATGTACACACAATTGCAGGTCACACAGTTTTCTACTTAGACTTCATCTTTGTTAGCTAGATTTCTGTCTTTACTGGGCAAGTATGTACCTACCTAAGTACCTACTAACTAAATTTTTTGTACTTCGTTGTAGTTTAATTATGTTTTGTAACAGAATCTAGGTAAATTTCTAGTATAATTATTTACTCACCGAAATCTATTCTAGTCTAATTTTCCTTGAATCAGTCAGATGGTTTACAAGTTTTTTTTCCGTTCTTTGAAGCAAAGCGGCAGGCCGCCCTCGATCATCTGTATTGCAGAAGGCTTGCCACTCAGGGCAGGGTACTTGACCGATTCCGGCGCGGGCTCCACGGAGAACCGGGACAGCACTGCAGCTAGCCCCGCCAGCGACTGCATCAGACCCAAACGAGACCCTGAAAGCAGAAGAAATAAATGAAACCCAACACTCACAGTGGCCTTACACTAGGAATCCCTGTGTCGTGGATATTAGAAACTACGAGTACCGTGGCATAAAAATATGTTGCTAACCAGACGTAGTCACAGTCACAACACAAGTAAAACCAGTTTATGTACGTATAAAAAGTGGATATTAAACTCATTACCAAAAATTTATAACCTTGGACTTGGGAACTTGTTATATTAGATTATAAACAGCAGAGTATAGGTTGAAACTTACCAATACAATTTCTTGGTCCTTCTCCGAATGGCAGGTAAACATATTTGGTTTTCTCAACATCCAGATTTTGTGGGTCAAATCGTTCCGGGCGGTACTCTTCAGGGGATTCGAAGTACTGAGGGTCGTTCTGCATCGCTTGAACTGGGATTATAACTTTTGTTCCTTCATCGATTGTCAAGTTAATGTCTTCAAATCTGTATTTTTTAGCACACCCTCTGACCAGGAAACCAACTGCCGGGAGCATCCTCATACCCTCTTTGAAAGCCCACTCCAAATAATGCATGTCTTTTATCGAGTCATAGCTCAACTTGTTGTCGTGCTTAGCCAAAACTTCATCGATATGCGCGTGGACCTTCTTTTGCACTTCAGGATTGTATGCGAGCTGATGAAGTGTGAAACTAGTAGTAGAAGAGGATGTCTCGAAGCCGGCCGCGAAAAAGACGAAAGCTTGAGCTGCGATTAGTTCGTCGGTTAATTCAGCCGATACTTTCTCAGGTGTTCCATCTGGTTTAAAGTGTTCCAAGGATTCTCCCACCATGAGGCCCTTACTCTTGCACTCAAGCATCTGGTCTAAAAAGTCATTTCGGCCGCTGGGCACGTTATTCCTTGCTGCTAGCACGGAGTTCAACATTTCCATCACGTCACCCTCAAACCTCTCCGTCAATCTATAATTCTTCATCAGTAACGGAATGTTTGACTTAAGGAAGAACTTTATGGCCTGCAAGGTTGATACAGTGAATAATTTTCTCCCAAGTTTCCTGAATTCAGAGTCTTCAGTGTTGAGACTCTTAGAGTCAACGCCAAAACCACAGGCACCGATGAAGTCGGTGGTGAAGCGTGCCATGAGTTCGCGCGTCTCGACAGTCTGTCTGTGCTGATTGGCCAGCCGCGTCTGCAGGTGCTCGGCGCGTTCAACGATCAGAGGAAACATCGCCTTCAGCTTAGCGGTGGTGAAGGCAGGAGTCATGCGGTGCCGCATCAAGCGCCAAATATCTCCCTCCAAGTTGAACAAATGTCGCAACAGCGGTTCGTTGAAGGATTCGGGTAATAAACTACGCTTGTAGAAGTGGTTGAAATCAGTCTGTAGCACATGTTTCACTAACTCAGGATCTCGAAGCACGAGCTCAGGTGTGCTGGAGCGATAGAAGCCGACGACTTTTTCGGTGGGGTATTTCTTGTACAAGTCACCGTAGAGCATGGCCATGCTCTTTTTCATGAGATAACCGGGTAAATTGTTTCCAACGAACGGCAATGGCGGATCATGGTTCACGCCTTTCTTTTTCCAATAGTTGAAGTTCTTAGTGCCGTACCAGTATAAAAGTACGGCCACTACAGGTAACAGCACAACGAAAAACATATTGTTTGTGTTACACGAGCCTATAGGTATGTTTACAACGTATGAGTTGATGTGTCACTATTCACGTTTGGTTTATGAATGGTGGGAGATGCGCGGGCGCTACACTTTATAGCCTAAACCGACAGTGAACTACTCGTTGGACATAACATGAGTCAGAAAATATATGGTTTACCGTTATCAGTCTGATGCAACGATCAAACAACATCTTTTCGTCGATAGAAAGTCTAATAGCCGTTTGCCTATTCCATAGACCAGCATGTAGAAAAAAATATTGTAGGTATGTTTGAATGCTTGGTTTTTAAGATGGTGACAAGTTGCAAGCACATCCTGCTGTCTATTATTGACGACCTCTGTGGCGCAGAAGGTTGTGGGTTCGATCCCCCCGCGGGATAAACGTTTGTATGATCTGCAAATATTTATGTCGGGTCTGGGTGTTTCTATGTTAAGTATGTAATGTCCCATAGTACAAGCTTTGCTTAGTAAATCCAATGAAAGCACACGGCCGGGATTCAAACCCACGATTGGAGTAAAAGCCAAGGCATTATCCGACTCAGCCAACCGGTTCTAGTTCGTAACACAATAACATATCATTATATCATTATATAAATCTGCGCCGGCGCAGGTAACATGACTCATGCGGTCAATGATCAAGGTTTCTCGAAACATCATACTATATAGTCCATAACACGTGAAATAATGCAATAAGCAAATATTATTGGACAATATATTTGCTTATTGCATTAGAAAATATCACTATAATCACTAATATCACTAGAAAAAAAAAGTTGAGATGGTTATGATGAAATCTTACTTAGTAGGATACTAATTAAACTCGAACAGCTTAATTTCACTGTCTATTAATAACTTTTGAGCCAAATTTACCTACTCATAATACGAAAAATATTATGTACAAACCATTAAGGAAATAACAAAATTTTAATACCCTCTAATTAGTACCTCTGCCAAATGGAAATTTATAACATTTCCAATGTCGCAGGCCTCCCTACCTGTCAGATTGGGAGGCTTAGGTATAAGAAAAATTTCAAGTGTTGCTCTACCAGCGTTTTTGTCTTCAGTCCATAGCAATAGTAATTTGATTGACAAAATTCTATCACCTTCGCTTCTGGCTCTCCCTGGCAGTAATTTACAAATTTCATTTCAAGACGAGGCATTAAACGCTTGGCGTAGTGCTTGCCCTCTTGCCGCTCCCCCCTTTCCCTTTCATGTTAATGTTTTTAATGTCAGTGTGGTAGGACGGTCGACCAGCTTGGTCACCACAGATTATCGTGCACTAGGGCCGCAGGTCGGTTCTGCCGCCACGCCAGTCTTAATGACATCATCCGCCGAGCGCTTGTCAGCGCCAATGTACCGGCCGTTCTAGAACCGAGTGGTCTGATGCGTGACGATGGCAAGCACCCCGACGGTATGACTCTTGTCCCTTGGGAGAGGGGAAGGCCTTTGGTATGGGACGCTACTTGCGTAGATACCCTTGCGCTTTCACATCTACCGGGGACATCCGTTAGGCCTGGCGCGGCGGCAGATTCGGCTGAGGATCTCAAAAGGCGCAAATATATAAATCTTGATCAGGTTTATATATTTGATCCATTTGGGGTCGAGACCCTGGGTCCGTGGGGTTCCGGGGCCCATCGCGTCTTCAAAAATCTTTCAGGGCGTCTGGTCGAAGCGTCGCGTGATTCAAGAGCTGGCGACTTTTTGGCTCAAAGAATCAGCATTGCCATTCAGCGTGGCAATGCCGCCAGTGTTTTGGGCACGCTTCCGACTGGCAGTGACCTGGATCAGTTGAGCTATCTATAGATCGTTTTTACGACGATCCTTAGATAGCTTGACTGATTCTATTGTATTTTGTTTTATGTACATATTGTGGTAGTTTAGTTTCTGTAAATAAATGTATATTTAAATTAAATAAATAAAATCCAATAATAATAAAATAAAATAAGAATTTTCTAATAGGTACAATTCAATGACAAACTTTGAAACATAAAACTTTGAATCATATAAAACCAAGGACCATAGATCGTCCTTACTAAAACGAGACTAAAACTGTTTTTCAAGCGCGTGGTACGTACATTTAGGACCATCAAAGCATTTTTTATTTTATTTATCAACAAAATCCACAGCTCTTATTATCTATGCTTAAACTTAGTTAGTTTGCTTAGTTTGGGGCTAGATGATGCTGTGTGAAATGTCCAGCATTATTTATTTATTTTATTATTTATATTCCTTACAGCCAATTACGGATTTACATTTTATAGGTAACACATGCAAGGCGACCGTTTTAAAGGTAGGCACATTTAGGTACACTTATTTTAACATACATGATACCATTCTTGTACAATCTCATAAATAAAAGCCTAGATATATACCCTAAACAATCATACGAATGTAAAAAGTCAATAATTGAATGGATTAAAGATAAAGGGTATGAGGAAACAGAGTCTCTTTTAAAAGTAGTAATATGACTGACCCAGTAAGTTACCTACGCACACCTACACTCATACACATACTAGCATTTACAAAGACTTGCACAGAAAGAAGCTTGCCTCATGTATACTGTATATCATACACTATCTTATAAACCCACACATATATGTATAGACACGCACACACACACACACACACACACACACACACGCACACACACACACACGCGCACACACACACACACATACACCTACACGCACACACGTACACGTTCGCACACATACTAAAATATACACTTACATTTTTTATAAACGAGAGATTTTTAATACTTAACTAATTATTTTCTTATTAATCTTTGTTAGAACTAGATCATTGTTTAATTGCTAAATTGCATCTAAGTTATGTGAAAATGTAACCTACCTACAATAGTTTTGTTTCTTTCATTCACTATAAAATTATAAGTTACAAATAATAATATGGATATGCAAGAGCGGAACCATCGGGCACAAGTACTTCGTACTTAAAAGAAGGTTCCAACCCTGGTTTAAATTGTAGCCCTTGGTTAATTAAATAAACTATTTTGATTTTTTGATTTTTTGATTCTTGCTTCTTGCATACTCTTACTCAACGCTAAGCAAAACTCATGCAACCAATTTTTTTCCTTCACCTTCACTTCACCGAAAAATCTATCGATTCACGGCCAAGATTCGAACCCACAACCTTAGGTTCGATAGTCGAAACTTGGCTTACACGACATCTCTGTTTCTGATTTCTCATTTCAATGTACAGATAGCGTCACCAACTGGTATACCCTCTTATAGTAAAATTTTACATTTCTAAGCCGGAACGACTCAAATAAAAGAAAATTCTTTACAAAAATTTATATCTTAGCTGGGATTCGAAACAGCCACCCAAGAGCCACGCTTATACGGAAATAACCATCACAGCAGTTAGCAGTAGCGACGAATTTTTGAGTAACATTATTAGTATTCAGTGTAAACTTACCTACGTCAGTGAATATAGATAGCCTTCCTTTTGTTCTGTGCAGGAATTAACTATTGAAGGTAGTTGGAATTTAATCATAATAATGATGGTTGAGCCTTGTTACTTGTTTCGTTCAGAGTGCATTTTTTTTTATTAGTAATGGTGCTTAGCAAATTCGTAAGGACAAATATTATTGTAATAGTTGTTTTATAAAAACATATAAT
Source organism: Epirrhoe alternata (assembly GCA_963565295.1). Classification (NCBI taxonomy): domain Eukaryota; kingdom Metazoa; phylum Arthropoda; class Insecta; order Lepidoptera; family Geometridae; genus Epirrhoe; species Epirrhoe alternata. The sequence goes on along the minus strand of OY751377.1, from coordinate 14,378,998 downwards.
TTGTTTTTATGCATAGAAATTTAAAGTTTAAATAAATTTACAAAAAATATTTGATTTTTTATGACCCTTCAAACTTATATCACAAAAATTAACTTAAAAATATATATCCCAACATAAAAACTTGGTTTGTTGTGGAAGCAAAAAAAAAAACAGAAACGATATAAGTAGTTCGGGTGGATTTGTACTCGACACCTCTTGGATCACAGTTAATTATACTATAGAAAACACTGAACCAACGGCTTCTGTGATATTGGTGTGAAATTAGATATCGCTAACTAAGCAACTGAACTAATTTTTTGATACAAAAATAAGTTCAGGGACGCAGAGATTCGAACTAGGTTCCGTTGGCATGGGGGGATACCGATTGATGATGCTGACTGTACCTTCTATCTCTATATTTCCCTTACATTAAAAGGGTCTTCCAATCAAGAGTAAATAGGTTCCTTCTAAGTAAGCATGCTCCATCCTAGACTTATGTCTAAGATGTCTCTGCCTTATGGCAGAGTGAGGTCAAATGCTGACCTATTTAATTTAAAAAAAAATGTCTCTCTAGAAACTGTCTACTCTAGGGTACAAACCCAGACTATCTTTACTCATTAAAATGATAAAGTAGACATAGTATTCTTGATCGAAGAGTAGACTAGAAACATTGCTGTCATTGCTGGTATTGTTGGCGCAGCGTTGCATAGCGTGCAAGTTACATGCATTGAGTTATAATGTACTACGTAGTACATTATAACTCAATGGTTACATGCCCTGTGACCTATATCTTCCCGATACCGCCGTTCCGGATGATTTATTAATAGGGACAGGTGATGTATTGGGGGCTTGATCTGATTGGCTAGCTTTGAGGGGAACAAGACGGGGCAAGCTATATAGGTTCAGTGAAGATTCCGCTAAACTGACAACTAGAGCTATTTATGAGACAAAAACTTGACCTCTCACGTAAAATGTACCGAACGAATGTAGGAACAAAGATACAAATAAAAATGAAAAGGAGATACTTTTCAGGCTTTGCTACAAATCGAGAAAAATCTACTCAAAGTTATACTATTAAGTAAAGCGATGGAGTCACAGTTGTCGTGAGAGGACGACAATGCTGTCGACCCTATTTAGCGTTCGTAAGGGCATTATCATCATTTGGTGGCATCATAAAAGCGGTCATTTTCACCACGCCAATGGTTATAAGATGAACAATAATTTGTTTGGATTCATAAATTAATAAGTCTCTCGATCTCAATTTATCATTCGGATCCATTGTTTAATGAAGCAGGTGATACACTGCCGGCAGTATTTACAATGAGAGGATATCGACTGTACAGGCTGATTGTAAAAAAACGAAACAAGATCAGAAAGTAAAATATGCGTTTATGAAGAGAATTTATAGAAATAAGATTGTGGGAGGCTATGGGAGCATAATATATCATAATCAGGATAACTAAAAAGGAGGTCATCCACCGGATCGATGACTTAGTGAAATGCACAAGTCGTATATGGGCAAGATTGGCGCAGGATAGAGACAAAATGACAGAAGCGAAGAGGCCTATACTCATCAATGGAATGAGAAAGGCTGATGATGAGTAGATAACATTCTCTGGTGTTATAACTTTTTAAACTATCATGGTTATCGACACTTGAATGAATGAATGAATGAAAATACTTTATTGTACAATGCACACCTTATAACTACAAAATACAGTGGAAAAGAGAACCATAATACAATGCACAATGGGCGGCCTTATCGCTGAGAAGCGATCTCTTCCAGGCAACCTTTGGATGGAGAGGAGTGTAAATGCATGGAAGATTGAACGGGTGCAAAAAATTAAAGGAACTTAAGAGTTGCCTAACCTATTATCTAATAATATATATATATAGATGTATATGTAATAAATAAACTAAATAAAAATATAATACATAATACAATACATAGATACTACAAATACCTATAAAATAATAGTAAATAAAACAAGTTACATATTTATTATAATATAAACTACTTAAATAAAAATTATTAAATATACTTAGGTACACACCAGGTATACATAAACAAGTGAAACATAGATTTTACAATTCAGAATTATTGGATCCAGTCAGATAATAATTTTTCAATCGTATTTTAAATACATCAGGCGAAGAAGATTTTTTAATAATCAACGGCAGAGCGTTCCAGAGTAGGACAGCTTGAACAGTAAAAGAGTCAGCATAGAAACTAGTTCTATGCAAAGGAGTTTTAAGAAGGAGGTTTTCTGAGGAGCGGAGAGTACGAGGGTTCTCATCACGGAGGTATTCAAAACGCTCCTTCAGATAACCAGGAGTAGAGGGATTGCGGAGGATGTTGAAGAGAAGCGATAGAATATGGGAGTTCCTACGATGGCGGATGGGAAGCCATTTCAGTTTAGAGCGATATTCTGAAACATGATCAAATTTACGAAGTCCGAAAATAAACCGAATGCAGACATTCTGCAGCCGCTCAAGTTTATTGAGTTGTTCCTCCGTTATATCGAGATAAGAGGAGTCAGCATAATCAAGAATTGGGAGCAGGAGAGATTGTGCAAGCGTAATTTTAGTGGCCGTTGGTAGAAAATTACGTAACCTCCTAAGTGAACTGAATGAACCAAACAGCCTTCTACTTACCGACTGAAGATGCGGCTTCCACGTCATGGAACTGTCCATTAGCACACCAAGGTTCCTAACAGTATTAGAGAAAGGAACTATTACATTCTCAAACAGAATTTGAGGGAGTGACTGCCAATTAATTTTAACTATGGTACGAGAGCTACCCAACACAATGGCCTGCGTTTTAGTAGGATTTATTTGCAATCCGTAGGCTTTGCTCCAATGACTTATTCTAGTCAGGTTATAATTAATGCATGTTATTGCATCAGAAAGGTCGTCTATAGAGGCTTGCGTGTATATTTGGAGATCGTCTGCGTAAAGGTGGTAGGAAGAAGTGAGATGATTTGAAATTGAGTTAATAAAAAGTGCAAACAAAAGGGGAGATAAAACGCCACCCTGCGTTATCGACACTTATACAGGGTGTAAAAAGACTGCTACCAAAAACTGAGGGGTTGTAATCAGACCATGATTAAACATATTTAGCGAAAAAAAACGCAAAAGAAATTTTTGACTTAGCTTCGTCATGCTATGTTATTTTCGGCTATTTACTACTATTACAACATAATAAGACCATACCTACCTAATAATTTCATTTATAAAAGAACAAAACATTTAAAACTCAAAATCCAGCAATCTACGTAAAAAAAACGCGCCCAAAACATACGCAAACGGTACTCTTCAAACGCTGTTTTCTCCGGATTTAGTGCATATTTCGGAAAATCCTTTTGGATTTGGTTGTCTATTGGGATGCTGTACCTACCCCTTTCGGCTTCGGTAGACGTCTTTTTACACCCTGTATAATCTCTGGTAAAGGTAATAGAGATCCTTATTTTACTTTTAATCAGTGGAGCACCCTGTGCATCGATGGCACACGATTGATTTACGGCCGGTATCGCGCGATGCACCCGCCCCCCGCCCCGCCCCCCGCGCCGCCAATTTGTGCACAATCGCTTTATAATAACTGGATTTACGCGCGCTCTGATTATGCCAAACTTCTGAATAATATTAATGCATTCATACTCGGTATTCATCATTTGTGTTGATGTTTGTGCAACCTGAATTTAATCTCCTTACTTCAAAACGATTTTTTAAGTTTTATGGAGGAGTGCCTAGTGTTGTATAGACTAGACTACAAAATCTCGCAGAACAGGACCGATTATACCTACTGATACTTGTGTTGCAGTTGCAGGACTAGCCTTTAAAATTATGAAATGGAACCGAAACCGCTGCAATATATTTGTCAAACATATCCTACAGAGTTGAGGTGCAAGAGTATCTCGTGAAACAAAGCGACGTGTGACGTCACCGATACATGACGGGAGCTACAGTGCGGACACAGTTCGCTGGAACAAAGACAGTACAATAAAAGCGTATGAGTTGATTTCGATATAAAAAAATATTCTATTTTTGAATCAAGTTAAATTTAAAAATAATTTTTTTTGGAAAAATAAACGTTGCCGTGTACTCGTATTGCTCGCGACATTCTGAAAGGAGTTGAATAGGCAATCGACGTTTTGCCTGTTTGGTGAGAGACTCGTCGAAGTCATTTATTTTTTATTCTGACGCATAGGTAGGCTTATCCTTTCACTGGGAATTTTTTTGAATTTTTAAATAATAATGATGATGGAAACTACTCGTATTACCAAGTATAAATCAAAATCATTTTATAAGTATTTTTTTATATAATTGGAAGAGGATGGTATGTTGTGCTGATCCCACTCAGCGTGGGATAAACGGGCAATGTATGATAGGTACCTATAATGATGATCCTCGAGACATTTAGGAAGTCATCCCACTCCTACCGTTAAACTGTGTCCTGTTTGTAGGCTGTCAGCGCGTCAGCAGTAGCCAACGTGTGAATGACGCTGATCGCGAGACTGACGTGCTAACTTACCTCGTCTATCCAGACATGCTTACATTACAATGATGGAGAACTCCATTAGCCAAATGGAAGCGTGACTCGACTCCGGATGCGTTGTGGGTTTGAAATTTATTTTCGTCTAAGAACATTTACAGCGCAAAGATGCAAGACAAATGCAAATAAAACATATTTCCACACGAACACACAGGTACATTTCCTATAAAATACGAGTTTCTTTTTAAATTTCGTTGGCGTGGTTCGACTGAAGTACAAGAGGTGTGAGTTCTCGTGGTAGGCAAATGTTTGCATGTTCTGCAGTATTTTTTTTGCGTCTGTGTGTTATAAAACCATGGAATTAATAGCTTCTACTACCCACCCACGACCAAGACTATAATGTACCTAACTGTTGGATAAAATACACTCAAAGTACTTATAATCACATAATTGGCTGTAAAATATTCTGGTTTAAAACTAAAATATTCCGCAAATATCTGTATTTCCGCAATTTACATGACACGATTCCGGTTCAGCATGTCCAACATTGTTTTGCGTGAAGTTTCAGAATATTATTAAATGCAAACCATTGCAAAGTTGAGCGTTTTGCATTTTACACGCATACCTACCTGTTTTATACAAACTAGACAACGGAATATAATAAAATACCATATAAATATTTGGTTGGTTGGTGCTAAATAGTAAGAAGCTTCCAGTGGCCTCGTCACTTTCATGCCAACTATTCATTCATCATAATCGAAAGATCTGAGATAATGTCTACCGTGCGTTGAAGATGAAATCGTACTACCTAATTCTGTTCTTGTTTTCAATTCCAGGCAGGTAAGAGAAGTGGGTTTCTTGTCGCTCTCATGTCAGATAAAAGAGTTGTGAGCCATGCACCTAAAGTACCTCTGTATTTCTACATTTGAACTAACCTAAAAGTGCGAAAATGTCCATTTCACAATATACAGAGAACAGACTGCAACATTCCATTGTGCGTCCACATTAATACCCATTACAAAATGGAACATCCATTTGAATTTTTGAAACTTTTTGTCATCCATTTTGTTTGTCGGCAAACATTCAGTTACAATGTATTCACGGGAATGCGGAAATCTAGATTTAAAACTGGTTCTAGTTAAACTTGTATGTGGATAAATCTGGGTTTTTGTGTGGATGGTCTGAATTCCAGGGACAAGCGCGCTTTGTCACTAGCTTTTGTATGAATTTAATGCGGATTTGGAATTAAATTTATCATATTTCAAATCCAGGTTTATGAATCAAAAATGATGCATGAAAATCCAAGTATGAAATAGGTCATTATAAATCGCTTAGCTACATATCTACCTAGAAAGAAAAACTTAGATATAGATTCCTAGTGTTTGCTAGTTCTTGTGTGAATTATCGATTCCGCAACTACACCTACTGTTCCAATGCCTGCAACTTGTGTCGATCCTAGGTTCGATCCATTCAGTATTCGTGTTTGCTCCGCAAATGTTGTGATTGTGAGTGTGGAGGGCTCTGAATAGCATTCGCCGCTCGAGCGGTCGCGAATCGCATCGCTTCGAGATCTAGGCTATGAAACCAGCTGACACTAGTAATAGCTCTCAATAAAAACGCATATTGTTACGTGCTTTACAGCATATTTAACATATTTGTGCTTTACAACATAATCAGGAGTCATTTATACCTACATTCGCAGAAACGTTTTCTAGGAAATAGATAAGATCCAGTAACCTTAACGATCTTTTCAGCTGATAGTTGACCTTATATTTTCAGTTTCCATAAAGAAAATCCATTCACACAGCAAAATAGGCCTTCTAACATTACTCTGAAAAACTCCTAAAGCATTTTTTGTGACTTTCGCGGTGCCACAATTGTGTGGGATCTGTATGAACGTATCTCCAAATGATCTTTACTACTTTCCATCAATTTCTTAGGTCAACAAAGCAACATGCCTTTCCCTCGGCCCATTCCTAGTGGAATCGGTACAGGATCTCGTCCAGTCTCACCTATTTGTCATCTCCCTCAAAACCCTCCAAGTTCATAGCCTCTAATAGTCTTGGATTGCAGACGTCTGTATGCAAATTCGTCGGAACGAGACAGAAGCTATCAGCCGTTGCTCGTTGCGGACCAATTGCCTCACTGTTAAACAGTGTATATCATGACAACACAGCCACGACGAGTTAGTGACAATTTAATTAAATAAATAAATAATGCTGGACATTTCACACAGCATCATCTAGCCCCAAACTAAGCAAAGCTTGTACTATGGGAACCAGATAACTGATATACTACTTATATACTTTTTGTTTATAAATACATACATATTATACATAGAAACACCCAGACCCGAGATAAATATTTGCAGATCATACAAACATTTATCCCGCCGCGGGGATCGAACCCGCAACCTTCTGCGTCCCAAGCGGGCTTTCACCCACTGCGCCACAGAGGTCGTCATTAGCGATCAAGATGGGTTCTATAACGTAATGATGTGAGATCTCATTCACTAAATTTTTTTAGGTTATTCTTCATCTCCTTGTCGTGTCAAAGGATGTTATGTGCGCCCAAAAACGGCCCGTTTCCTGTAATATTCTATTAAAACACTACGGCCGTCATTAACATGGTGTAAAGTTGCGCCGGGCGTAAATTAGGAGTAACCATACAATTCTTGGAGTTTAGACCTGGCGTAACTTTACATCATGTTTATTAATGACAGCTTACGACTATAATGCTTTGACATAAAGCTGGTAGAAACTGAAATTCAAGAATCAAATAAATTAATTTACATTTCATAGTAAAGATGTCGTAAGTTTTCATGAGTGAGGTTGTTCAAACATAAGTGGATATTTGAAACGTTTTATAGCAAATAACTCTATCATGAGGTTTGTAGGCCGAAGTAACCACATAAACCATGAAGTTACTTTCGGAGTAAAATAAAAAGTACATCGAAAAGCATCAAATAACCGCCGTAAAAGATCGAGGCCACTCGACGAATTGACGAGACACGAGTCAGTATGCGAAAGTACCTGAGCAACTCAATGGTGTAAAAGTGGCTTACCTATGAATCTGTATTCTTGCTTTAGTACAGTTTTATGGACACTTTTTCTGTAGTGTTGGACGCTAAGACCCCTCGCAGACAGACTTTCTATCGGCCGATAGATGAGACGGGCTATACTTCTCCATACTCATTACGAGCCGAAGTATATTCCGTCTCAACTATCGGCCGATAGAAAGTCTGTAGTCTGCAAAAGATCTAAAAATAATGTGATATAATACATATAGACCGAAACCGAAAATAAAATCGTATTTGTAAACCAAGCCCAAAAGAAAAAAAATATGTAAACGATAGCAAGTGTTAAAAGTAGCTGCACAACCTGGCTTACTAAGGTTGTGCAGCTACTTTTGCTCTGTGGTAAAAATATAAAGTAGGTACAGTATAAAGCTATATTCGATGACTGGATCCTGGACCCGACTTTTACGATCCACCGCGACCGGCCGATCCAATAGGGCTTGCTGGTAACATTCCTGTGATAACATGTTTTGAATTAAGGATCATGTTTCAACTGAAACGCTCACTGCATACTTAAGCACTTCTTTGATTGGATTGTATAGGTAACCTTCAGAAGGTTCAATATTTTACAAAACAGGTAAAAAACAATCTGTCTGTTTAGATTTTTTGGAGATTTTGTGTATCTGTTTGAATATTATTTACGGTATCTACGAAAAAACAATAGCAGAACGACAGATTTTGAAACGATTGTCGTTTGAACCGCGAGGTGGCTAGCCACGTGGCGGGCCTTTTTCCAGTTTTAGTATGCAACCGCTTATCATTGTACGCACCTAACCACCACTAACCGCCACAAAATTGTACTAAAAATTGAACCTCGGGGAACGGTTCAACCGCTAGTGCGTAAGAGGGCTTACTCGGGACTTTCTTTTATAATGTTAAGCTGCGTACAGACTACGCGTTGCTGCACCAACAACGACTCGGAACGCGTGAACGCATAGATTGGAGCTCGTTGTCCGTACAAGGCTTTATTGGTACGTCGGGACACTTGGGCGGTTTTAGATTGAAGTTTCAGATGCTTTTAATTTCAGAATACTACAAAGTTTATAAGATTTAAAATGGATCACCCAAAGTAACTAAATTATACAAGAACACGTACAAGTAACCCGCAAATTAATTGGATCCGAATTTGTTAAAAATTATAATTTCCCTAAAACCAACGACAACGACCCAAATGAAACAAATCTTCGGCATTTTACGAACTTTGTGTCCAACTCCTTCAACCCAAAACCTAATTGCGACAAGGATTGGCGTTTTTGATCATTTGTAAAACCGTGAGCCCTTGATTTCTAAAATACGATAACATTTATATTACGTCCGTAACTACAGTCGTATAGCCACAGTATAAAAAATCTATTGCATGGCACAATTTTGGCATAACTTCTTATTATAATTTTTTGATATTTTTATAGTGTTAATCCACATTTGTTATTTCATTAAAAGTCTTATTAAAATGCTTAAGGGGCTTAACCGATAAATATGAGCTTATCAAAAATTTCAAATCTGACTTCAGGGGTTCCGTGGCCGAGCGGTTGAAGGTTGAAGCCAGAGTGACGATCAGACGATCGTCACGGGTTCGAATCCCGTCGGAATCGAAAATTTTGATAAGACTTTTCATTTCTTAATAACTTCTTATTGCCAGTAGCTGTCACCCATCCGTTTGAAACTATGAACGTTGCACTGTTGAAACTTGACTGCCTAAACTACACTGCAAGCGCTTAAAACCGTGCAAATCGAAACACGCTTTTGGTAAAGTCTGATACTGACCTCACAATTCGCAACAAAAGCTTCAGAATATCTAAAGTACGCACAAGTAGGTGATTTCACGAATTTAATACATTCAGTTTTATTCTGGCAAAGATATCGTGCTCCTGTTTTGCATCCATTGTTATGTGGTCGTTCATCCAATCTGTGCCGTTAGCCGTACCCGAGAAAGGGTGAGTGTAATCGCTGTTTTCTGGGTAAATTTTAAATGGGAAACACAAAATATTACTTATAAGCATTAATAAAACTACTAAAAGTATTTAGATGGGCATAGAGATACATTATACTACTACGTACTATGGGAACCAGATAACTGATACCTATACTACTTCTATACATTTTGTTTGTACAGGTACATGATAAACATAGAAACACCCAGACCCGAGGTAAATATGAGCAGATTATACAAACATTTATTCCGCGGCGGGTATCGAACCCGCAACCTTCTGCGTCACAAGCGGGCTTTCATCCAGTGCGCCACAGAGCTTGTCAAATACACAGTTGTATAATACACAGTTGGGATTCGAATCAAAGACAGTAAACTACTAGATATGTATTCCAAGCTGTGTGATTATACAAAGTAGTTTGAAGTGAGTTGTTGTTACCTCCATAACAGTAAGGTACGGAGCGCGGAACATTTACGAGCGGAAGAAACCGCACTGTTCCACAACTACCCTCCATCCCCCATCCATCAACGGACAAGCTTCAAATAGCTAGTAGCCGTTTTATTACTCTACTTCTCAATACAAAACTGTGTTAGCGTAGTGGGGTGTGGGAACACTCTCTTTCGACTGCAAACACCTTATTTCTACTACGAGTACTACTTACACTGAGTTTTGTATAAGTTAGTTAGTGGGTGTTAAACTCTGATAACGAAGTTTTTACGTTATTAGACCAACAATATTTGTGTTGAGCCGTGTTGGTCGAATGGGGTTGTGCCTCGACTTTCAATCCGAAGGTCGTGGGTTCGAATCCCGGCCGTGCATTTTTCGTTTTTCAGGAAAACATCGTGAGGAAACTCGCAGCTTGGTCAGCTCCACACGTATTGACGTTGTCTTTTCTGTGGGCCTAAGTAATATTTGTGTTCATCCGGAAAATCCGTGAAATCATGTGGGTGAGACAGTATTTTTTTGTTATTAAATAGTTCAGCATTTAACTTCACTCTGTCAGATGTTAAGCAATAGTGAGGTCTAAGATGAAGCATGATTTCCTAGAAGAAACCTATTTGCTTTTGATTTTAAGACAGATATATTGTACTTTTCTGGAAATACAGAGCCCGGCAATGAGTTCCACAATACGGCGGTGGGTATGAAAAATGTAGACTCAAAACGCTTTGTACGAACTCTGGGAATGTCGACCATGTACAAGTGGCGTCTAAGCGGTAAGTCACTTCTTGCGTTCACGTCTTATTTTGTGTGTCTAACAATAAGGGACATATTAAAAAGATCTCACTAATAATGTCCACCATGCTTTAAAGATACAGGATTGTGTGTTGGGAGACTAAGCTTTATCTCTTAAGTAGAGAAGAGGTAAACTAGCATTTATTGCAACAAATACAAATGTTACAAAGATGTTATATTTCATAGTATTATTATTATTATTGATAGCGTGGCTTTTATATCACTGCGGCCATGAAGGCCTATTGTGATCGCCACTTTCAAGTCGCCCCTTGTGGCGGGGCGTTCATAGTTCACTTCCAAGCCCTACTGCTGACATAAACTGTAGGACCTTTTTGGGAGTGAATTCTCGTAGCTCCTCTGGGCTTAAAGTGTATTTGCCCAGAATGGCGCTGCGTTTGTGCATTAGTGGCCCACACTCCCCTAGCAAATGAAGGGGCGATTCATCCGCCTCTTTGCAGAACCTGCAGGTTGGAGTGTCGCAGAGCCGTAACTTAAACATGTGCTTGTTAAGGCGACAATGTCCAGTCAAAGCTCGGACCATAATGCGTAGGTTGTTTCTGCTTAGCGCTAAGACTTGGTTGGTATACCGTTTGTCAAAGGCTTTGATTAACAGTTTGGAATGGTTCATGCCCGGAGAGTTATACCAGTATCTGGCTGACTCTCCGAAGCAGGAATCTGTTAGGGTTCTTTTGGCCAGACTTTTCGGTATGCCACAGAACGGTTCAGGACCCAGCTGTGTACCGTTAGATCCGGCCCTTGCGAGTTCATCGGCACACTCATTACCGTGCACTCCAGCATGACCTGGAACCCATCTTAGAACCACCCTGTTTTTTAGACTCAGAGTGTTCAAACGTGTCAGACAGTCCTCTACTAGCTTGGACGTGATAACCTTCGAATCCAGGGCTAGGAGAGCTGCTTGACTGTCAGAATTTATATATATTGTTTGGTTGGAGTAGCGTTTCTGAAGATTAACGTATGCACATTCCAGAATGGCATACACTTCCGCTTGGAAGACTGAGGCGTGTTTGCCCAAGTTAACGCTTGCGCGAAACTTTGGTCGCTCTCCGTAGACCCCGCATCCTACATCCAACCCAATTTTGGAACCATCCGTGTACCAGTTAAGGCACCCGGCCTCGCAGGGGAGCTGGTTGTTGAGCCAGTCTTCTCTAGAGGGCATTTCCACGGTGTAATATCTTTCGAAGACATACCGGGGAAGCATGGCATCCGATGTCATGCTTAGTATGCGTGATTCCATTGTTGAGTCCTGTAAGGATCTCAATTTCTTAGATAGCCAATTTATTCGTACCTGGGTGTTTGCCCTGTACATGCTGGCTTTCGCCTCTTTGAGCAGAAATAAATGAAGAGGCGGTAGCCCTAGCATTGCATCGAGTGCCAGCCCAGGGGAAGTGGACATGGCTCCGGAAGCCATGAGGCACGCGGTCCTCTGTAGACTACCTAACTTTTTAATAGCTGTCGTCTGAGAGGCTTTGTCATACCATACCACAGAGGCGTATGTGATTATCGGCCTCACAACGGTGGTATATAGCCACAAGGCAATGCGGGGGTTGAAGCCCCAGTTATTCCCCATCAGTCGACTGCTAACTCCCAGGGCCATCCTAGCTTTTTGCAAGACGTTGCCTAGGTGTGTGTTCCACGTCAGTTTATGGTCGATAGTAACGCCAAGGTACTTTACTTCAGTGGAAAGGTTGATTGGATTACCATTAAGAATTGGCTTTACCAGTTTGTCCAGCCTCTTCTTTTTGGTAAATGGCACAATCACTGTTTTTTCCGCATTGACTGAGAGACCGCTCTTGCCACACCAGTCACTGACAGTATTTAGTCCTCTTTGCATGATGCTAGAGATGGTAGATTGACAGAACCCCCTCACGACGATCACAAGGTCATCTGCATAGCCCTGCGCATCGATATGGAGGTTCGCTAATCTGTATAGGAGTTGATCCACAGCGAGAGTCCATAGAAGAGGCGATAAAACTCCACCTTGGGGGCAGCCTCTAGCTGTGGATATCTCAATTGACGTTTGTTGAAGTGCCAACCTTGCTCCTCTGTGAGTGAGCATTCCTTCTATCCACCGCGTGACTGTTGGATCGACATTCTTGTTTATCAATCCATTTATCAGCAGTGAGGTAGGAGAATTATCGAAAGCACCTTCAATATCAAGGAATGCACATAGTGCTATTTCCTTGTCCTCCATAGCCTTTTCCACCCTATCAATGAGACTGCACAGAGCAGTTTCAGTGGATTTGCCTTGCCGATAAGCATGCTGGCTATGGTGGATGGGAGATGTGACTAGTGCAACATCTCTAATATATCAGTCTACCACTTTCTCCATCGTCTTTAAGAGGAATGAAGATAGGCTAATTGGTCTGAAGGACTTTGGCTGGCTGTAGTCCTTCTTTCCAGCCTTTGGTATAAAGATAACCTTAACACAAGTCCATTGCTCAGGTATGAATCCCCAGGCGAGACTCGCCCTGAAGACTTTAACCAGATATGGACTGAGAATATTTACTCCCTGCTGTAAGAGAACAGGGAGTATACCGTCTTCCCCACACGCTTTGTGGGGCTTGAATGAATTAACTGCCCACTTAACCTGACTGGGTCTTATAATTTTAGCCGCCGTACTCCAGTCCTCGTTCCGAGGCTTATGAGAGGTGGCTTTTCCCGGTTCCATATTTTGTGCGCCAGGAAAGTGGGTTTTGGCCAGCAGTTCTAAGGTTTCCTTCTCATTTGTAGTGAAGGAGCCGTCCTCTTTTTTAAGGAGGCCGATTTGGTTAGTTTTGGCTTTGGAGAGCAGTTTGTGAAGTCTTGCTCCTTGAGGTAAGCTTTTTACTTCCTCGCAGAGCTTTCTCCAGGATGCCCTTTTAGCCTTCCTAATTTCTATGTTATATTCAGTTAGGCTTTTTAGATACTCCTTCCATTGTCGGGTCTTTTTAGCCTCATTGAAAAGTTTCCTAGTTTTTCTTCTGAGCTTTCTTAACCTAGAATTCCACCAGGAAACCCGCCGCTTTGTCTCTCTTGTTCTTAGTGGACAGCTCTCCTCATAGGCCATACAGATGCCTTTTGTGAGTATTTCCACCGCTATTTCTAGACTTTCACGGGTTTTTATACTTTTTGGGCAGTTTCCTAGGGTCTGGCTTAGCTTGTCTTGAAAAACAGACCAGTCCGTGGTCCTAGGATCCCTATAAGTAACGATTTGAGTCTCTAGTTTTGCTTGTACCTCAAAACTTATGTGTCGGTGGTCGGACATGGAGTTTTCATTGCTGACATGCCAATTAATAACATGTCTAGCAAGGTTGTTAGTAGCAAAAGTTATGTCCAGAACCTCCTGTCTAGCACGCGTCACAAAGGTCGGTGTACACCCTATGTTCAGCGTTGTTAGATTGTTAGTTAAAAGAAAGTCGAAAAGCAACTCACCCCTACTATTTGTGTCGGTGCTCCCCCATGCAGTATGATGTGCGTTGGCGTCGCAACCAACCAGAAGCTCGGCGTTGTTTCGGGCGGCGTAGTCCACCACTCGCGCCAAGTCTTCTGTCGGATCGTCTCTCTCTCCGGGCAGGTAGGCCGAGCACACAATAGCTCTTGCGCCACACCAGCCGTTAAGATTGACGAAAGCTGCTACCAAGTCGTCATTACAAACCTCTGGAATAGGCAGAAAATCAACACCTTGTTGAAATACAATGCATGCCCTGGGCCGATTGCCAGTACTGTGTACTAAGATCTTACCGGCAGCGTCGAGTCCCAGGATCTGAGAGTTGGCTACCCAAGGCTCCTGGATCAAGGCGAGGTGAGCTTGTCCTTCCAAGAGACAACACTCCATTACCGCGGCTGCTGCCGTAGCATGGTGGAGGTTGGCCTGGAGGATCCTCGCCGTCCCCGCCTGGGTAGCCGTTACAGGTTTCCCCGTTGGTGACGAGGCTTTGACCTATTCAATTTCGGGCGTGCACCCCGCCCTCTATTGTTTTCGGTCAGCCTGTCAGCCCGGGTTGACCCATGGGGACTTCTTGTCCCTCGTCCTGCAGGTGGCCTGGCAATGCTCACGGGCCTCGGCTGGGGGGGCTTTGTAGCCACGACGGATCTAGGCTGTACTCCCCCCTGGTTGCTCTGCCCTGAGCTACCTTGCCCCCTGGACGTGGATGGCCGTGGATCGTTTGCGTCCACAGGTGCCGGTGCGCTTTCAGAGCCGCCTCTGACCTTGAAAGTCACCTTTTTAAAACCTAAGGTGGCTACAAAGTCCGCAGCTCTGAGGGCCCCCACAGACTGGTCGTCTAAGGAGAAGGTCACAACGTGTCCATTCTCCACCGACCTACTGTTCAGGACCTTCCAGAGCCCGGTGTTGAGACCCTCGTTCTGAGTCCTCAGTAGCTTGACGGCTTCATCAAGTGATGCCACCTCACTACTGGGCACAAACGTGACCGCAACCATGGGCCTGGGCAGTTCACTTTCGGGTATAACCGAGAGTTTTGCCCCAGCCCATGGCTCGATCTTAGGGACTTCTCTTTCGAGCCACCCAAGACTGTCCTGGTTTTCACACGTGACCAGAATCCATCCGGGCTTGTGTGTGAAGCCCGCGAATTTCGGCGCCTTACCACTGTCCGCTATTTTCAACATAGCCAGGGTAAGGGACCGATGCACCAGCTTCATTTGGTCGTCACTCATGGAGGAAGCGCTTCGTATGCCGACTCGCTTTGCCTCCGCAACCTGCTTGAAACTGGGCCTGACACCCTCGGAAACCTCAAGCCGGGGGGCTTTTTTAGGCTGTTCCTTGGGCGATTCTTCCTCCGACCTTTGCCTTTTGCTGGCCTTAGGATCGGGCGGAGCATTCTGCACGGGAATTTGGTCCCAAGGCTTAACCGCCAAAGCGCGGGCCTCATCGACCCCGACATTGGCAGCTATCAGCCTTCGAAACCGTTTCCGAGCAGCGCCATTAAGCTTTATATGCTTACCTTTGGGTGGAGACGTTTTAGAAGCAGGGGCCGCAGCACCGGAGCCGCCGACCTCCACTTTGTCATCTGCCACACAAGGCGCAACTTCGACAGGCTGTGGAGAGGCCAGTAAGACCTCCTCGAGCCTTTCGATGGTTTCTCCCAAGAGGGGAGAAAAGGGTTCTCCTATTGGAGAGTTTGGTTTAGGTTTTAATATTTCCTCCATACAAATCCCACGAGTAGCAAGGGAAATAACAATACCCGTCGACAGAGCCCCGCATGTCCACGGGAGGGCTAGATACGACCCGATTCGCCCCGGTTTCGGGAAGTCACCGTTGAGAACTGAGTATCCCCTCAGCCATTCATCTTTCGGCACGGTCTGATCACACCTTAGATTTGGGGTTTTGTTTCGGGTATGCTCCCTGGTGATTGGGTTCTGATAAACGTTGTGGTCTCTTCCATGCCCCGCAAACCGAGAAGCCGAGAGATTTGACAGCTCATGTGAGAAAAGTCAAACCTCCCGACGCCCGGAGCGCGGGGCACGGGACAGACCAAAACAAGGGCGCAGAACATCGCCCTTCGCCCTGGATCACTCGGCATCTGTAGCCTATACTTTAGACTTCCACCCAGGGGCCACCGCCGCCGCCCTGCGCCTCGCCCATTCCTGCAATAATGTGCAGGACTGGGAGAGGCCACACGGCCACGGCGCAGACCCTATGCGCAGAAGAAGTATAGTAGGCGGTCACGCGCACTGCGCGTGGCTACAGAAGGTCCCAGGAGGGACGTCGTGGACGTGGATCGCTCGGACTGGCTAGAGGTCTGCTGGGTCCCGCCCGTGGCCAAGCAGATGGTCCTTGTGCGTGGCATTTGTGAGCTGTCACCGTCACCTTCGGTAGCAACTCGCCTAGGTCCGTTCTCTAGCTTCCCCCCCCAGATATTTCATAGTATGTCCATTGTATTCTGCCATGTTATGGCGTGCAATATTTAATTTAAGTACATGAATTAAGTTAGGTATTAAAATACAATTCACTAAAGGATAGTTCTGGAGCTAAAGTTACGCGGCGTTTAGATGATCTGCTAGACCGAGAGCTGGCTGCACAAAGTTTACTGCGAGTTGCTGCGCCAACTTTATGCCATACTTATTCAAATATTTGACTGCAACGATGGAGTTAAAGAGAATATAAATATCCATACACTACTACCAGTTGAGCATCTTTCCTTCGTATTAAATAATTACGTAACAAAAACCAAGAAGGAAAGAGACTTCATATTCTACGTACAAAATACAAAATAGATCAAAGAGCCTGGTATAGAAATTTGGGTACGTATAGAAATCCCCTTCGACAATCACTCTGACGGCCGGTTTCCCGAACGCTTTTCAAATTGACAAGCTGATTAAACTTGAAATACTTGGTTCTCATTGGTCGAATGACAGATTTGAGAAATGATTATTTAATTTTGAAGATGATTTGCGTTCGAGAAACCGGCCGTGAGGGGTGTAAGCAACCAATTAATGCAACCAAATTAAAAACCAAAATTTTTTGAAGTCGGTTTAAAATAGTACCACCATAATCAGTCAGTATCAGCCGTCCATACATATAGACATTAAACACTTTTGTCCTTTTCTACATGTGGAAACTTTTAATTTGCTTTATGTGAACATGTATGTCAAATGTGTGTG
The DNA here is from genome assembly GCA_963565295.1 of Epirrhoe alternata. Lineage (NCBI taxonomy): Eukaryota > Metazoa > Arthropoda > Insecta > Lepidoptera > Geometridae > Epirrhoe > Epirrhoe alternata. Next base: position 14,361,669 of record OY751377.1, on the reverse strand, counting down.
TGTTCTATAATCTACCTACTTTGTTTTGCCCAGCTGTAAGTTTTTCAAAATCTTGTAAAGTAAATAAAAAACCAGTGTCACTCCAGGAGTGCCGGCAGAGGTGAAAGCTCAAACCGTTTTAAACTTGACAAATAACTCGGTGTCGGTGAGCAGCCCATGACCATTTCGAGGCGAATCTAAGGTTTTTTTCTCATCTCAAAACTGCCAAACACGCCTAAAGAATTTTTCACTTCAATAAATAAATCGAGCTTCAAGAAACATCAAGAAACAAACTCTACAATGCGGTCATCATATAGTTTAGTATCGCGATGACGTCACATTTCCCTTGTCCTATTAACTCCAGTGCCATAAAACACCTCATGACGTATGACATGTGCCATAAACGGACCTATCGTAAAGGAGTTTATTTCAGACAACTCGTAAAGTTTTTGTTACGGACAATGATGTTCTTTCAGTTTAAGCTTTATTAAAACCACGACGTGAACCTTTTGCATGGGATTGAAATAAGATCTTATACTGGACTAATGTGGGTCAGAATAATATAATATGATAGTGTAGGATTCCGTTCAAAAACTTAAATTACCTACCTGTTTTAGATTCTTACAACTTCATTTACAAGTAGCTAGTTTCCAATGAGAAAATGCACGAGCTGTTTTTTTTTAACCTTACTTCGGTTCGTAATGAGTATTGAGAAGTATAGCTCGTCTCAACTATCGGCTGATAGAAAGTCTGCAGTCTGCGAGGGAGCTAAAGCCTTCTAAAAGTTCTAGTGAAGTTAAGGATGGAGGTCACTGAACTCTAACAAAAAGTAGTTCTTTCAAGTTAAATATTTCACAAACGAATTACTGAGTGGAAAAATTATATTCAATCACATTTAAGTTAAACCAAACATGTGCAAAAAATTGTCTCTGATATCGCTACCATAGGAGAAAATGAAATGTGTTCAGGAACATGATCATGGGACAAATACCCACAGACCCACAAAAAAGCTCAAAGTCCACAACACTAATATCCATCAGCGAACTATCACATCCGTCTAAATAAAACACACTTCATAGTACAAGAGCGTCCAAACGCTGCACAAAACATATTAGTTCCAGCTCCACCGCACTTTATTCGGCGGTTATTGTTACTGCGTTATTTATGAAATCAATTTGTCGGCGACAAGGTGTTAGGGCCGTTAAGCGACGACCCACAGAGCCGCGGCCATGACTATTAGCTAGAATTTACGAGCAGTCTGCTAGCACGCATAGTTTTTAACGCTTTGTTTGCTTTACTTGTATATGTTCTGTGTCAGGCCAAACGAGTGTAATTTTTTGAGTTGTAGGTTGCGTAATTTACTCTGCATTTTTTGGTTTACAAACAAAAGTTGCAACTAAAAAAATTTATGCCATAAAAATGCCTAAAAAAGATTAACTCATACATTATGTTACTAGAACTTTTAGTATTAGTGTTTAAAAGCAAATTGGACTAACACTTGTAAAAAACCAAAAGCTAATATTGTTCAAAGTTCATTGTACTTTTTCACAAGAGCATTCAATTGGAGCCAGCGCACGCGACCGGCAGTAACTGGTAAACATTAGTATTGCAGCGATTCTCGCTAATTAGATCACGTAGCGACGCCAACGTGCAGCTTGCACAGCTTTTGCAAGTTTTACTTGCTTTGCTGTTTTCAATGACAAGGACACGATGTAATTTAATAGCTTAATGAAATTTTTGTGGTGTAGATAGAAAAGAATAGATCAAAATAGATATTAAAATTTATTAAAGAATTTATACAATTCTGAGGCACGGTCAAATACATTGGATCTTGTCCAAAATTGCAAACAGGCATTCCTCAAGATAAGAGAATTAATATCTATTTGAAATTGTAGGCTCATTATTCTAGTCAAATGCGCTTTCAAAGTTCTTTTATTATGCGCACTGCAAAAATTTGGAATCAGCTTCCAGCGTCTATATCCGCTGAGCTACGACCCTGTTGTTTTTAAGAAAAGAGTCAATAGGCATCTTCTGGGTAGGCTCATAGACCTCATTCTTACCTATGTAAGTTTCGAGGTCAAGAGCCGACCTATTCATGATAAAAAAATGACTATGCATGCCTCTTGTACCTACGTACTTAATGTTTGTGGCTGTTAATACACAGGGTGTAAAAAGACGTCTACCGAAGCCGAAAGGGGTAGGTACAGCATCCCAACACACAACCAAATCCAAAAGGATTTTCTGAAAAAATCATTATATCCGGAGAAAACAGCGTTTGAAGACTGCTGTTTGCGTATGTTCTGGGCGCGTTTTTTTACGTAGATTGCTGGATTTTGAGTTTTAATTGTTCTTTTCTTTTATAAATACAATTATTAGGTGGGTATGGTCTTATTATGTCGTACTAGTAATAAATAACCGAAAATAACATAGCATGACGAAGCTAAGCCAAAAAAATTTTTTGCGTTTTTTTTTTCGCTAATTATGTTTAGAGTCATGGTCTGATTGCATCCCCTCAATTTTCGGTAGCAGTCTTTTTACATCCTGTATAGGTAATCTTGTACCCTTTTAATGCGAACACTAGCTCATAAGATTCTTTGTTTAGCGATCACAAACCGTCCGTAAATTATTTAGCAACAATCTCATTACCCCAGAAAGATTATCAAAGAATAGATTCACCTCATATTTCCCCATCAAAATAACAAAAGCGTCGCCTAATTCACCCACTCACGGCTACCTTATTAAATAGATAAAACACCGCACACATGGGAAGAGGAAATTTTAATTTGATCCTCTAACGATGCCTTTACCCATCTCATTTCGAGAATTCCATTGCAAGCGATTTTAAACGTTATTCCGTTGGGAGATGAACTGTTGTCGTAGATTTGTAATACATACGAGTTTAAATGGAGCTACATCCTTTTTTTGGAGTTGGCAAACTTTAGGAATGAGTAGGGGGAAGTGGGGCAGATTGATACACAAAAATTCAAAGTTCTTCAAAATGTGTTTAAACATAGTATTTTTCATTAATTTTGCATTATACTTTTAGCGAAATCATTAAATATTATAATGTCATAGTTTAAAATTATTTAAGTTATCAAAGAAAATAAATAATGGACGTTTAGTAAAAAATGGCTTTTGTGTCAATCTGCCCCACTAGCGGGGTACTTTGATACACCACGTGGGGCACTTTCATACAGGGTGAAAAATCTATGAAAATGGTCAAATTAAAAGACTTTTACATTGTTTCTACTTGTTTATTGTGATGAGATCATAATCAGCCTTATAATACGAGTTACTTATGTAATTATTATAACAAATCTTAATCAAAGTCAGTCTCAAACAATCAATAAATCAAACATTCAAACTTAATATTATTTATAGGAACAATATTTATCTTTTCCTTCTTTTATTGCACATTATATGCGCTCAAATTAATAGAAAAAGTATACATAGATGAGGTTCGAGTTGTGCCTTTAGTAAAATTTGGTGTAGGCAGGTGTAAAACAACATCGTTGAAATCAACACATTTCACATGTCATGACACATGTCAGCAAATATTCTGTTAAGGCTTTCTCTTCCTGGACAGAAAATACCTGAGCAACAGAATACTTTGATCTGTATGAATCAGAAGATGGAGGTTGGTTCTCTTTATAAGCTTTTCTAAATTTTTCAACACGATGTTGCAAAGTTGCTGGCTTAAAACCATACTTGTCAGCTGCTTTTCGTATAGATAATACCCTTGAAGTTATTTCAGATATGGCGGACTTGATATTCTCTTCATCTATTTTACTTCTATCAGTCTTTGGCTTGTATGTGCGCACCATTTTCTGAGGACAACAAATTAATAGTTAATTTAGTGCAGATTAAAATAAAAAAAAAATAAAGGGGTAACTTTGTACAAAAATGGGGCACCTTAATACAGAGACGGGGCACAATGATACATATCAATCTGCCCCGCACTTTGTTGCATCAAAGTGCCCCAAACGACATTTTTCAAAATTCAAATTAGCACATTAAAACTACCTTAGATTTTAAGTAAAATTTCCAAAAAACATAATAATTAATAGTTTAACTTACCTTTGGTATATAAAGATCCTCGTTAGATGTTATCGAAGAGCGTCGAAACACTTTCACATAGTGCGTAAAAATTTACTTTTGAGTGCTCAAAACACGTCTCGACATGCCCAGGGCCGCCCGTTGACAGACGCTCGGTGCGATTACAATGGATGCGTTCAGATGTTTTTCCGAACGTTTAAGAGAAAGCACCACTCAAATCCATTCACTCAATTATTAGATATGGCTAGTGTATCAATGTGCCCCCTGTATCAATGCACCCCACCTCCCCCTACAAATGGTAGCGTCGCATGTGGTATGTTTACACACTTTATTCTTCTGTAATATTGTCACAGTCAAACCTATAGATGTAGGTAAACAAGTATTAAAAGAGGCAATATCGTGTCTTAAGCGTACTTGTACTAAATTGCATACCTTGCTTTACATTTTTACCGGATGTAAGATCCAATAATAATCAAAACTCCAATATCCAGACAGATAAGCTGTTGCCACACCTACTATCTTTCGCCCTCCGGCCAGGTGGAGTGACGATCTGCGAAAGGCTCCTGGCAGAAGTTGGATGCGTCGAGCTTACGACAGGACGTAATGGTGCTCATTAGGGGAGGCCAGCAGGGACTGCTATAGGCTGATGATGATGATGATAATGACACCTTTAAAACTTTCTGCTCCCTTGTTTTCCATCTTAAAACTTTCTTATCCCACCCTTAGCTTGTAAAGACTCATCGTAGTGAGACGTTTAAACGAGTATCGTATAATGGCGGAGCTTAACGCGATCACAGTGGAATCAAAGCAAAGGTCTAAAAGCCGCGCAAACAAAGACGAGAGTGTGCACTTCTCCGCTCGCTACAAAATGCACTCCCAGTTTGTCGGTGAAGCTGTGGATGGCATTCTTCAGCACTCTTTATATTCAAGAGAATGTGGGACAATTCAGTCCGATGTGGAGAGTGTGACATCTCTTTCAGTCGTCATTATCTCTTAAACTTTAATTACCTACAGTCTGTGTGTGTGTTTCCAAATAAAAAATATATTTTACCTCTGTCAAGCCTACTCAATGTCTCATTCAACGTTCAATGTCATTCAGCTAATTGTAGGCATAGGATTCCCCCTAACGCTGTATTAATCATAGAAAAGATGTAAAGGCATATTGTCACAGAGGCCGTCCCGTGGGGGGAATTGAACCTCCTGCATCAGACGTTAGTGTGCTGAAGCGTACGTGTATGTAGACTGACCCTATCTTCTTAGCTGGAGGTTATCCTCAGGGAGTACCCGTATTTGCACTTTACTAAATAGCTTGCTTGCTTTAAAATATTCTTATAAAGCCAATTTGTTATCTTATCTATAAACACGATACACATTACACCTACTCTTAAAAATATTTCAAACTTTTAAAAAAAGGGGTTAAGAAATTCTTCACTATCAGTATTAAGGTGGGAAGGAATAATAAGTCTCAATTTCGACACCGGATCCAGTACCACGTGACTGCATAAGTACTAGAAAATATCTCTTACCTTAATGGTCAAGAAATAATTCTATTAGCAACATGATTTTGAATAAGATAAGATAATTTATTTGCCAGAACATATGTGTAACAACAGTAAGATCTTAACATAGGGTATTCTTCCAATTATGTTCTACCTCACTAGTCAGGCATGCAAATATTAGGTACTAAAATGGATACATTATTAAGAAAATCTATTATAATCACAAAATTGATGTCACAGTCATTAATACAATTTATAAATACTTGAATAAAATAAAAGCTTTCTATATAATTAGTTCTACTATTAAAATTGCCTGTCTCTGTAAGAAAAGTATTGATCAAGGGAATAGTAGCACTTATCCATCAGCCATTTCTTTAATTTAATGTTAAATAAACCTCCAGTCAAATTTTTCAGGTCAAATGGCAGGTTATTAAATATTTTAATTGACATAAAAAAAGGCCTGGTTTTGTGTCATCGTCAAATTATATTTGGGTGATACAAAAAGCTGTATTTGAATCGTAGCACTTAAAATTCGTAGCGCATGTTACGAAGTGCTACAGCTACGCTACAACAAAAGTGTGCATTTCATTTTCTCAGAAGTTTGTTGCAATTTTTACCGTTTGTAACATAATGTTCTGTTTATGCAAATAAGTAATATTATACGCTAAGTTAGAAGCTTGAGTTCAAAGTGGTACGTTCACGGTCCTCGAGAAGCTTAGCAATGTAAATTATGCGCCAATACCAACTCAAAATACATGGACCTTATTAATAGTTTTAATACGAAAAAGCTAAAACTTGATTATTGAAAAAATTTTAAAGAATTAATTTGAAAATCAAGGAAAAAATTAATGCAAATATAGTGCCCAGTAATGGGAATCTAAAAATCTATTTTCTTCTTATAATTAGTTGAAGTATTATTTTACGTGTCCAAAAAAAAACATCAAAAGCTATCAATCGGTAAATACTACGCTTGATTTAGAATAATATAATTAGCTAGTAGGTACCTAGGTACTCAAGTATTAAAGGTCAAAGCACCTTATCTCGTTTTGCAAAATATTGTTAAAATAGTATTTGGTAATGGCCTCATTTAGTCTATCTTTGGTCGTTTGTGGGCATCAACGGCGAAATTGCTTTAAAATGACAACCATTTTGATAAACGTGTTTAGTATAAAATGCTGGTCAATTTACTGTATACTTTCACTATAGTTTATTTTTTCCTCCTGAGAGAATACTTAAAATACATTTAACTCGCCACAAACGAGTGACTCTCAAGTCAATTGGAAGGTTACGAATTTGAATCCCAGTCGTATATCAATGGATTTTGCGTTTTGTAAAACTCTAACTATACACGGACGGTGAAGAACTACATCTCAGTTAGTTAGTGTTCTGTGAATGCTACCTTTTGCAACATAAAGGCATATGTAATGTAAAATATGTGTCCACTTACTTCTGACTACCCTCTCAGATCTTGAGGGAATGTCTACCGTGCCTTGGGGTATAATCCTGTTAACCTGTTTTATTGACAATAGCTTTATTTGCATTCTTGCAACAAAAGCACAAGGATTATTGTGAGACTTAAGAGCTTGGTGGCTGGCAGTTTCTCGCCAGTTTCGGGTTTACGTGGGCTCCACGAGGCTTTGCCAAAAAGCCTTTTGTCTAAAATTGTTCGGAGGTGCGACGACACTTGCCTTTGTAACAATACGCACTAAAGCAAACGAAAAGAAACAAAGGACTTAAGCTTTCGCAGCTACAAATCATGTGAAATACATTACTCATTTAACCGATTTTATAGAGTTTACCTTTTTTTAAGAACCCATATCCCGGTAAATACATTTTGGACTCAAAAACTGATGGTTTCCTTCGCCGAGTAAGTACATTTGTAAACTTTATTGAACCGGGAAATGCATAGTTACTCGAAAAATTCAAAACTTAGGATCTGAAGAGAGTACGCTTCTATACCACCAGTTTTCAGTGATTATCATCGTTTTGTCACTAGCTATTTTAGTTTCTTGTCGTGCCAATTTTGAAATGTAAAGGTGGGTCCACATTTCGGCGTAACCATAACAAAGCCGCGTGTTACGTGTGGATGGGATTTGTTCGGCGAACAAGTTCGATCATTTATCCATTTCATACTTCCATACAAAATATCAAACTTTGAAAGTACGCCGAACAGTATCGAACATTGTTCGTTATAATGTTACAAATGTGGACGGCGTTTTGGTTTTGTTACGGCCAAATGACACAGGTTACAGGCCGATCCATAAAGATAATGTGTGAAAGCATTTTAATGCGCATTGCAAGATTTCTTTAACTACATTAACAAAGCTAGACTGGTATTGGCACATCAACAAAACTGACCCATTAAGCTCTTTATAGATATTCCATTGAATAAGTCAAACAACTGGCGCTGAGAGGCTCACTCACGAGCTAAGAGATGTTCAATATTTACAGGTCGTTACTTGCTATCTGTAATTGAGAGCGAACAAAGCAAGCTCATTATTCTGTGTATAGCGAAGTTCAGGGCAGCTGGGGTACTCAGTATCATGGTTTACACATAAATATATCTCGCACACCAACTGACGCTGTCGTAACGCAAGTCCAAAAAGTAGTTTGTACTTCTAAATTTTAGCGATTACGTGATTAGGAGGTCGAATCTGGTGGCGGAAGGAACTGCGTAGTCAGATTGGTACAATTTTCAGAAAAAAATACAAAAGTTCCCCCTCACACCTACACTCCCCTCTTTAAGGTGCCTTCGAAAAGATAGTGAATATACTGCTAACTGTAAATAAAGGATTCCTTTTATAATTAAACATTCGTTATTTGATTATACAGGGTGTAAAAAGACGTCTACCGAAGCCGAAAGGGTACAGCATCCCAACACACAACCAAATCCAAAAGGATTTTCCGAAAAATCATTATATGCGGAGAAAACAGCGTTTGAAGAGTGCTGTTTGCGTATGTTTTGGGCGCGTTTTTTTACGTAGATTGCTGGATTTTGAGTTTTAATTGTTTTTTTCTTTTATAAATGAAATTACTAGGTAGGTATGGTCTTATTATGTCGTACTAGTAGTAAATAACCGAAAATACCATAACATGACGAAGCTAAGTAAAAAATTTTTTTGCGTTGTTTTTTTTCGCTAAATATGTTTAGAGTCATGGTCTGATTGCAACCCCTAAGTTTTCGGTAGCAGTCTTTTTACACCCTGTATAATTATAATTACATATTTTGTTCTTTTCATGAAAAATGAGCTAGCTATCTCCAGAGCTGTGTCCAATTTCAACGATACTGGGACAATTGATTCACAAATTGGTACATTTGAAGCAAAACAACGCTTATAACGACAAAGTGGCCTCGCCACTGCCATTACACCGATACAAATGTACAGTCACCTGCAAAAATATGTAAGTATCATTTCACGATTTTCTAATGATTTCGCCAATATACAATGTGAAATATTTGCCAAATTTTCTTATAACCTGCATCTCTATTACTTTTTGATTATATTCTACTTACTCTAGTGTGAAGTAGTATAAAGTGTTCTTTTCATTGCAGGCGACTGTAGGTACATCACAATAATACAAATATACAGACATTTGAACAGATAATGACCTCAACGCTTGTAATGGCGGTAAGTTATTGTTTGTGATGTATCTCAGTGCCCTTTCAACTTGTAAATGTATTTGAGGTTGGGCTACAATGATTTTTGAGAAGGGCCAGGTCAAAAGTCTGACGTCAGTGGGTTCCGTGGCCGAGCGGTTGAAGGCGCTGCGGCTTTAAGAGGATCGTCTGATCGTCGCGGGTTCGAATCTCGTTGGAATCAAAAATTTTGATAAGACTTTTCTCAACATAAAATATTCCCACTTAGCGTGATGAAAACAGAACTTAAATTCTCTATTCATCAACTATGGATAAAACATGTCATTTTCAAAACATATTCAAGTATTCGATAATAGTTTCCGCTATTGTAGTCAAAGAGAAGGTTTCCCATTTCTCAGAATGCGATCGGTCGTGTCATCGCGATCGTCGCCAGATTAGAGGACTGTTTGTAGTCCATTCTACCCCATTGTACCCTTTGTGGGTAAGGAGTCGAAATAGCCACATTATTTCTTGCTGACTGCCTATAGATTTTCAATTTTGGGTCAATAGAGTAGCTAATATTTAATGTAACAAAGGTGGACGATAAGTAAGTTTGTACGGTAGGGATTCCTTAGTTTTTCTTATTATTCGTTTTAAGATTATGAGATAGAGAGAGGCACATTTTTGGTACTTGATTTTGAAGTTAGAAGTAATTCTGAGGTATATAGACAAGTCAATCTTAACAAGAGGCATGTGCAATGTGCACTTACACCATTTAAGTATCTAACTAGAAGCGCTCGTGGTCGTGCTTGCAACGTCCTAAACGGTCCGGAAGTGGATGGGTGACCGCCAGTGATATTTTCATCTGAGCGCTTCCGTGCTTCGGAGGGCACGTAAAATTGTCGGTCCCGGCTATTTGATGGGTGCTGGCACAGTGCAGCGAGCCGTCGTTAAGCCATGATGGAGGCCTTAAGGCGGTCTAAAAACTCCGTCACCAGTACGAACTTACTTAGTATCTAACATCCAACACGAAAAGTCGCAAAACCATCGTCGTCTGTAGAACCGCCTTTGGAACACAAACAAACTTTTTCCAACTTTTGGTTTTATTTTAATCATTTATTCCTTAGCGCTTAGCGAATATGGCAAAACAGCCTTTCAAAGAACTATACAGTTCATGGAACGCACAAAGCAACAAAAATCTATTCTGATTTCACTGATCTCAAAAAAGATTGGTACAGGTCAGTGAACCACAGTAACAACTCGCAGTGGGACGCAGCGCTGCATAGCCCGCGGTCGCACGCTCACGCCTCCCCAACACAGGAATGTGAATCGGTGGAATTTACTCTGTTAGTCGCAGTGGGTACGAAATAGTAAGGTCACTGCAGCTAGTCCTAATAATCCTAATCCTATCCTAATAATCCTAATCCTAATATCCTTCCTAATAATATAATAAATCTGAAAGTTTGTGAGTATGTTTGGATGTTTGTATGTTTGTGTATCAATCACGCCTAACAGTGTAGCCAGTGAACCGATTTGGATGAAACTTGGAATATGCATAGATAGTGATCTGGAATAGCTTATAGGCTATTCAAAATGTTGGTACCACACGGGCGAAGCCGCGCGCAGAAGCTAGTACTAAATAACGTTAATATTTCACATATCACAATTCCAATAAAACACTTTGACTTATATTACAATTCCGGATGGAATTTGAAGATAACATAACTTATGAGTCGTATTGCAGTGACGCGGTTTGCTTTTTTTTATTTTCAAGCATCGTCCACATTACTATTGTAAGATTTTTATGGTAGAGTTGACCTATCGTATTAACGCGCACTGTGTCAATACTATAATCCGCACTATTCAAGTAATATAGAGTCCGCGCGCGTTGTAACCTACGCTAGATGTACCGCAAACTACAACCACCGCATACAACACTCTATGCTCATAGTTATAAAGATTTTATTCAAATACGTGGCACAGAACGAGTTAATTTGGTTTCGTAAGGCCTTGGTGCATTATTGCCACCACTTTTTGGGCGGCATTTGTTTTGCCTGCAGTGTTTTGGCTCATATTTTATTCTGTGGTTGTATTTAGTTAGGGATATACTAAATTGCTGGTGCCTTAATAATTTAGTTGTTCTTTGTTCTGCTTCCAAAAACTTTCAAAATTAAATGTTTGTACAAACACTGTACAAACCACGTTGAAACTGTTTTTGATAAATTCATATTAAATTGTAGGAGATTGGATTTCGTTTGAAAAATGGTTAAATGATTTTCCTTTTTCGTTAGATCTTTCCACGTCAAATAAATTGAGAAAAATTATCGTGAATTTTGTAAATTTCTTTATACAACGTCTTAATTAAATACGGCATTGGAAGCGAAAGTAAACGATCAATCCATTTTTTTTCATTATTAAAGAAAATATGACGCGAAGACGTGGAAGACCCAGAATGAGATGGCGAGACGAACTTGACTCTCATCTAAGAACATGGCCTGTTACAGCGTTAGATCGCGAAGAGTGGAAGAAGGGAAGGGAGGCCTTTGCCCTGCAGTGGGACGAGAATGGCTGAATAATAATAATAATAATAATAAAGAAAATAGTGTACCTACTACACTAATTCAGACGGACATAGGCACAAACAACATAGGTACACATAACAGTAAAGGTAACCTCTTCGGTAGACTAACCTTATCGCACACTTGTCCGCGCCGTACGCGCCGCAGTCATTTTTCTATACAAAAAATGCTGATGACGTCAGAAAATGCGGCTTGCTTCTGACGTCAGCAGCATTTTCGCTATTGAATTGAAAGTTCGGCGCGTTCGGCTCGGCTGGACTGTGCGACCACTCTTATAGCGTCTTACGTATAGCGGCTCATATTCTTCAGCGTGTGTGCAAAAATGACTGCATACAAGATCGTAGCTGCATAGAGTCTGTGTGAGTGAGTATACATAAAAGTTGTGCTGACAGTCTGAAAAGTAATTAAATATAGAAAGGCGTGAGTGGACGTCGCTCAAGCGTCTTGTCGCTTCAGAGTCACTTTCTCGACGATGTAATCTTTGCTTACGCGGCGGTTACACCGAGCGCTCTCGACTAACCAGCCCGCAGCTCAACGCCACACAGAATACTAACTTGTGAGTTTCTTTGACTTTTTGTGGGAAAAACACCCACAAAACATTTTTTTAATAAACCTATTTCGTCCCACTGCTGGAGGTCTCCCCCAAACTTCTCCAATGATCTCTATCCTCTGCCACGTTCCACCAATCGTCCTCAAAGGCATCGATGTTATCTCGCCAACGTTTCCGAGGGCGACCTCTACGCCGGCGCCACCGTCCTTCTGGCATCCATGGCGTGACTAAGTTGGCCCATTTTTCCCGGTCCATCCAGCCCACGTGATATTATTATAAAATCGGTTCCTGGGTTTCGATCAAACAGCGTAAAAGGCAGAGCTGACCCACTGACACTATTTACGCGTGTACAAAGACGAATTCGTCTGTGCGCGTGTATAACCACTCTTCGTTCGTATAAATTTTAATAATACTTATAGAGAAGTTGAGTGAGTAGTAATTTTTTTAGTGACATTTCACACATCATTGTCTAGCCCCAAAATAAGCAAAGCTTGTACTATGGGAACTAGGTAACTGATATACTACTTCTATACTTTTTGTTTGTAAATAATAACAAGTGATTGGTGCAGGCTTCATTCAAAACAATGAAGAGAATTCGACTCCTGATTGAGTACCTACCTTTAAATGATAAATGAGTAGACATTCTATATGAAGTGTTATTAGATTATTCTCTGAGAGATGCTTCTAGCTAGAATCATCTTCTAGATCCGTAGCTACTAATCTTTGAGTCGCATATTTAAGTTTACCTACTGAAGACTTTACGCTGTGGTCCCTGGTCTGATTAAAACATCTCACGTGTGCTGTTTAATTAAGGGGCTGGTTGCTGCGCTGAATAAACAATCTCACCGCTTAATACATTCATGTTAGCTTTTTGTAAACGAACCCTTTTGAAGGACGTCTTTTGGTTTTTAACCCTTCAGATTATTTGCATATTTCAGGACATATACAGCGTCACCTAGCGCTAGAGACTATAATAATAGCGAAGCTCAACTTGTAGTATGGAAACCTTGTATTAAAGTTGATATATTATGATTACTAGCTGCAGTCCGCGACTTCGCATGGTACCAACATTTTGAATAGCCTAAATGCAATTTCAAGCTGCTCTCTTTACCAATTCTATATTTCATCTAAATCGGTTCACTGGTCAAAGCGTGATTGAAACACAAACATCCAAACATACGCACAAATTATCAGATTTATAATATGTACTTGTAGGTACTCAGTACGTCTGTAAAACAGTAACACAAATTCAGTTAATAAAAGTATAAAAATCTCGAGCAATGCCTGTTCTCAGCTTTTGTAAAGTTATAAAATTGCTTTCACACAAAAATGTAATTCCCTCGCCACCTCGCAAACAGCTCGACAAGATTAAAATGTTCCGTCAGTTTCGGTCCGCTAGTTTATCAGAGTTCCGTGGCCCATCTTCTAAATAAAAACTTTCTACATCTTAGAACCGTCATAAAAATATAAAACTCTTTTAAATCCATTCATCTTAAAAAACTGCTAGCTTTTTAAGGTCGAGAGAGTTAATTATAAAACTTATTTTTATGACGGATTAAAAATAATATGAAACTTGATAATTTTATAAATTCATCTCAGCACGGGTAGTTTTTATGGTTTCGTACAGAAATTAATTATTCTTATGACGTTTATTTGATTTACACGGCTAAATAATGACAGAAAGTGGTTTTTGGTAGCAGCAATGTTTGTTTTCGTTCCTATAACTAATTAGTGGTACCAATATTTTGAATAGCATAGGTATATGCTTTCCATGTCACATCTACGCCTACTCCAAGTTTCATCCAAATCGGTTCACTAGTTTAGGCATGATTAAAACACACCTACAAAATATCTAAACAAACTCACAAACTTTCAGTTTTATTATATGAGCTTGATTGATGAAAAACGCCGGCTTTTAGATTACTATGACAACTTTTAGATACAGAAAACAAGAAAATACTTACTGTTAGCAATTTTTGTGACTTCAAGTGAACAAAATAACCCTAATAATAAATGTAATACTTACTTAGTCTATTTGCCTAACTAAACAACCCAGCAGTGGGCAAAGTCAGCTTGTGGTTGATGATGATGATGTATTATATGTATAGACAATAATTTATTCAACAATCAGAACTATTTAAAGCCACTAAAACCAAAATGCAAAGTAATGTAAATCACACAACGGAACCCGCCGCACAGAATTCCCTCGCGCTTGTCCGTGTTTATTTTAATTTATAACCAGGATATTAATATTTGCTGGACCGCAATTACTCACAAACTGGGAATGTTAGTTCTGTCGAAAGTTCTGGCTCATCTTGACATTTTCATTCGCTGGTTTTCACAACTGGTTTTGTTGTAAACAACATTAAGCGCTTGTTTCATTAGTCTTGAAGAACAGAGAAATTTCTGTGTCTAGTCTAAGTCAAAAGCAATTATTCAATAAGACCACAATAAGCTATTCAATTGTGCAGGAAATTATCGTGATAAAACCAGTTAGTTTTATATAAAGCTGATCGCAAATATGTCAGTCATTTTTCTATAGAAAAAATACTGATGACGTCAGAAAATGCAGCTCTCCTGACGTCTCAGCATTTCCTCCATTGAATTGACAGTTTGACAGTTTGGCGCGGATGGATCCTGCGACCACCTTCAGCGTTGGGCAGAAGTTTATTCAATGAAGTTCGTTTTCAACTTCTCCAAAATGTTACAATCTGCTATGTATTTGTAGGTGTGTGTAATTTCCTCTTAACGTCAAAGGGCCTTGAACTCCTTAGATCTCAGATTAGCTGTACCTACGTGTATGTTCCTCTACAAACTATAGGAAAACCAAGGCACTGTAAACTTGCCAGTAAAATTACAAGAAACTAAAGCGATGAGCCATTTTCGCCTGACGCCCCTGCAGCCGTCTCCTGGCCCGCGTCCAACGAGGACATCTATTCCCTTCCTATTAGAAGCATGGAACCAGCGATGCGAGTGCAACATGACCTATTAAACCGAAAGATCTAAATTGACGGCGAGAAAGTAGGCGTAAAAAAGGTGATATGACATCATACAAATTGCTGTCAAAGTGTGATCAACAAGAGACAGCGGAGGTGCTATCTGTAAAATTATTTTATTCGATAATTTCGATTCATTGAAATTAAGATTGATATTTCATTTACTATTTAGTGTTCTTTTTTAAGATCCGATAGAGTCCGAAATACCGTAATCCGATCAAAAACAGGCATAGCGGATGTAGGTACGAGGACTGCACGTTTGAAGTGGGACTGGGCAGGTCATGTGGCTCGAATGCACCCAGAACGTTGGGTGAAGCTCGTCACTCAGTGGGTACCTGAAAACAGTCGAAAACGACGCGGCAGACCCAGGAAAGGTGGCGAGACGATCTGGATGCATTCGAGCCAGACTGGCAAACCGTGGCCTTGGAGGGCAAGGAGTGGAAGCTAAGGGGGAGACCTTTGCTCAGCAGTGGGACACGATAGGTTGAGAAAAAAAATTAGTGTTTTCATGAATGCACCTGAAATACTGCTACTGTTTATGCAAATGATCGGCGAAGTCTCAATATGAATGGGTGATCGCTAGTAGCAAGTACAAAGTGCGCTTCTATAACTTTTTTTGATTTGCCTCTAATTGATAACTGAGACTAGATCCCAGTGGGCGAACAATATCAGCATCAGCGCCGCCCCTCGTCAGACACCTCCGAGCTAAATGAAAAGGCTGCCTACCTCGCTGGATTCCACAAATAATATGTAAATGCCCACTAAATGGTTTTTATTTCGGGTAAGCCTTGGAGCCGGAAAGTATTGTGATCACTTCCATGTGCTAACCTGTGATTAAAGAGTTGCTGGAAAAACTGTTACTTGACAACAAAACCTTTTTATCCAACAGCATAATAATAACCTCGTTAGTGGTGGGGTATTGCTCCTCTGCGACATTCGATTCTGGCGGAGCGATGAAATGCTTGCATGTTCTGCAGGTATTTGCTGAGCGTTTGATGCCCATGATGGGTACCGTAGACTCACTGCGAGAAGCGAAATACTTAGAACCATTCTCTGAAACCATTCTTCCTTGTGTAGGTATCTACTTCAAATTCACGAAGTAAGTCCACAACTGCCGTGCATTCCCGTCTCAAATGCGGTCCAGCCCATTTCCATTTTAATTCGGAGTCGTTTTCGTTTTTCCTAATCCGGCGCGCCGTCACACAAAAATGTAATTGGGCGCTTTGCGGCTTTCGCCTAACTACTCTGCTGAGATAGGTAGGTAACTTCTAAGTAGATTAACATGTGGATATGCCTAGTGACTATATCCCCAAGGCACGGTAGACATTCTCTGGGATCTATTGGGAGTTTTTAAGATCCTTTATGAAGATTCATCTTTTAGTTAGTAAGTACCTAAGTATTTATATTTTTAAGTAGAAAAATCCATAAAAAATCAAATCAAATTACCTATAGAGGAAGGCCAAATATTTCCAATTTAAAAATCATGAGCTCTACCTATATGGATTCCTAATTTATTATTCTTTCCACTTTCCACCCAACTTAGAAAGTGGTTCCATCTCTGAAAAATTTAGGTAAATAAATACTACATAAATAATTTTCCATAATTCATAAGAACCCGAGTTATTCCATTTTCTTTGAGCAACTGTGTCTAGTGCGCGAACTCATTAAAACCTTGTCGCTCTAATTGTGAAACATTTGTTCGGCGATACAAACAATAATGAGTTTCCGTAATTACTAGCCAAGCCAGCAGGTGTTTCTTGAGTTATTCTTATGTTTGTTTAGAAAAAAAACAGCATCACGACTGTATTCAAAAAGCACGATAGATATTTATGTATAGGAACTTACGAAGTTAGGTTATTTGAAGATGTGTAACGGCCTTACTTATAAACGTTGTATAAAGTTATGACAGGTTTAAACGTAAATAAATAATGGTACTTTTTTCTAGCTAAAAACTACATAAACGTAAGAGTTTTGTTAAATACTTAATATGCAAATACTTTTTGGCTCGTGCCCACATTATTATGTACTAGAGAAATAAAAGAGTAAAATAAAAATCATACGAGTATTCATACTCCACCGCTGTGGCACCAAGATTTTATAGCAAACATCATGTTCCGTTAAACCATTTTCCATTTTAATTACCAAACTTGCAATTTATTTTGCTGCAGTATTTACCTGACACACAGTTCTGCAGTTTTTGCCAAAAGTGCTCTCCCGTAGGCTTCGAAATACAAGCTTTTTGCTTTAAAACGAGTGCCTTTTCCAAGTGGAATTGCATTTTGACTGAATTTCGGCTTGCAGCTTGCAGGTTACAGTCATAAATAAATCATACAGACATTTTTGAGCAGAAAACAGAAAGAGGATCACGATAGTTTCCTGAAAGCACAGTTGACCTTCTCTCAAGCCGGGTTTCCACCGCGAGCGGAGCGGACTCCGTACAGACTTCGTTGAGGTCGCAAGAATAAATTGCATAGATGAGTTTCCACCCGTCGATCAATTTATCGAAGTTTCCACCAACAAATAGTCGTGCGGAAAGGACTGAACTTGCTCAGTTCTAAATCAAAAAACAAAACGCATTGTTGGTGGAAGTCAAAACCTATTTTATAGAAAAGGAGTCCGTTCGGCTAAGCCATCTCTCACTTATTACCAACTCATTACCCTTTCGCGGTGGAAATCCGGCTTTCAGATTAGGCGTTCGGCGGTTTGGCGTTTTAGGGACTTCAAAAGACGTAAAAAACCCTAGTACCATTGTTGGTACAAATCAATGGTACTATTAAACACCAGGCGCAATTTCTCAGTGACTGGTTGCGAGCTTATCACCGCCTAGTAGATAATAATTGGCTTTCTTACGATGGTTTCGTTCACTCTGTTGAGAGCTCATTTATAATACGTTTTTTTTCCGAAATAATAAAGATATGTCAAATCAGTACACAGTACACGCACAGCTCTTTATTTAAATGTAGGTGTGATAATATCATTTTTGTTGTGAACTCACAATAAAACGGTACTTATCAGCAAACATGTCGTCGGATCAGTCGATGGGCACTCGCCAGTAATTGCTCCAATAAAGCGCTCAGTTGAATGCGCCTCGAATAATCTCTGCTATGCATGTACGTATACATAGGCTTTGTAAAGAGCTGGGTTACTTTTCAATGATAAAAGGTCTAGATAGTTGTTCGGTTCTTTTATATCTGCCAACATCAATGTTAAATAAATAAATAATGCTGGACTCTTCACACAGCATCATCTAGCCCTAAAGTAAGCAGAGCTTGTGTTATGGGTTCTAAATGCAGTCATTTAGAACCCATAACTCTGATATACTGCTTATATACTTTTTGTTCGTAAATACATACATATTATAATATAAAACACCCAGACCCGAAACAAATATTTGTAGGTTACAAACATTTGTCCCACGGCGGGGATCGAACGCAACCTTCTGCGTATCAGGTGGGCCTTCGCCCACTGCGCTACTGAGGTCGTCAATGTTAAATAATAGGTCTTGCTAATTATTTAATTTTCTTTTTACATAAGATAGAAAATCCATCTCTTTAACTATATATCAAGACTGAAAGTTGCTAGCCTATCACCGCCTAGCATACTCGCTTGTCTCTCCAAGATGTCTTCCCTCAACACTTACAGCTTGTTTAATATGGTTGGAATTGAGTGACTTGGCACACACCAATAAAAGCTACTTTTCAAATGTATACGAGCATACTATTCGCTAAATATTGTTATTTTCTTGAAAGCCCCTATAGAGTAATGTAAACCAAAAAGTGGCAGTTTATTTCAAGTTAAGCTGTGTCATAGCTATGAAACTTAACAGCGACATTACCCTTTTCACGATATCTTTGTTTTCAATGCGACATCTTTTATGGCGCTTAAACGCTCGTTAGCAGCTTCCAGCTGTATAATGTATCCACGATGCAGCTTGTGGCGGGTTGTGGCGGCTTCGTACACAGTTAGGAACTGTTTTATTAGAAATTATCAAGTTCTAAGAAACTAAGTACCTAAATTGACAGCAATTTATTTTTCTTGTAGGTATGTAAATACTTTTAAATAGTTTTATACTAAAAGTATGTTTGGTCTGGCATTATTAAAAGAGAAGTAGACTCCCAATGTTAAACATTCGCAGATAAAGATTCCTTTGGGGATATCTAAAGGAGTAGGTCAGAGTAAGACCCAAATATTATTTGGCTTATTTGGCTCATGCCTGATACAAATTTTCAAATCGCAGAGAATGTCTACCGTAGATAGTAGATACAGTCGCGATCTTTTCGCCAGAAACAAACACAAAGACAATTCCTAAGTAAAGTTGTTACAAAACGCGTGTTATTTCGAAGAAACATTTTGATTGCTTGTCGAAGCTCTCCAACTTGTTTAATCTATCTTCGCAGTTGCTAACTATTTTACTTTGTTCAGGCGATGCCACAAGTTTTATGAAGCGGTACACTCTAAGCTAAGGTTGTTTAGACGTGGTTGAGATAACTTATTGTATGCTTTGATGGGCATTCAAAAGGGTTGAAATAAGAAATAAACTATATACCTACTAATATTATAAACTTTCAGCATCTATTAATAGCTTAAGTTTAATAGGTTTTTATGATGTTTTCTCATTTTGAAGTATCTAATAAATTACTTTTAGATTTTCATAATCACAAAGTGTAATCCAATCAAGCACAAGGTTCGAACCTACAGCTTTCGTAAAGTAGTTGCACTATCTCACTTCGCAAATACGGCCATGTAAGCTGTAATGTATTTTGCTTGAAAGCACCGACGGCATTTAAATAAAAGGCTTATGTAAATCCGGGCTGTTCCGAAGGCTGCGTAGACTGTAATCCAATACAGGTAAGTGCGACTTAGCGAGATAAACTTCGTCTATAGTTTGCATTTAAAAAACTGGCAAGAGTTTGACACTCGTGCTTCGAAGGCCCTATTAAGAACTTGAGTTGAAGAACAGACTAACTTTAAATGAATAAAAAGATCAAGGAAATTTCTTATTCTAAAGGCGGTGATGGGCTTTCAATTTATCATTATGGAATGCTAACTGCTGCAAAATTTGTGCAGTGCCCTTTAAAACAACTTCAGATCTTGAGTGATCTTAATCTTAGGGAAATCAACCGTGACTTGAGGATACTAGGAAGGTCCTGTTGTTGGTGTAAGACAATTTCCCCAGGCACTGTACTACACTCATGACTCAATATAATAAGGTTGCCTACTGTATAAATCATCGAGTAAAAAATCTATAGGCAAGTAAAAGTGAAACGTCTATAACGAAGTTTATTTAGTGCAGTTAAACCTTGTGACAGCTATAATTAATTATAAACTTATGACAGCTTTCATTCCCACACAGACACACTTTAAGTAGTTTATGGTGTGTAATTGTTTTGGCTCTTTTTAATGTGTTTTTATATGGACCTGGTCTGAAATAAATATATTAATAATAATTGTCAGCTGACCAGCCATTATCACTACAACTGCCATTTTTATTACCAATTTCAAATAATTCATAAAACTTAATACATGAATATTACAATTATTACTTATAAATAATTTACCACGAACCCCGCACTAGGCTAAGCCTGTAATGTATTGTGGCAGATCGAGTAATTTTTATAACAATATAATTAATTTGATTTGATAATTTGATGGCTCTACATTATCAACAACTTAATTATTGGCACAAATTAGCTCTAAAGTTACCGGTTATTTAGTTTAATCGCATCCGAATCACAGCATAATAACATGAGAAGTCTATTTAAATGCGGAAACCGCCATAATACCGATATTACTACGGCTTAAAGTATTTGTATGCACTAAAGTTGGTTAATATAGATTGGGACTTATCACGCGGAAACTTCGAGATTTGATTTTTCCGCTCGAAATTTTTGATTGGTCAATCAAGTGCGGGTGATAATTTCCCGCGTATCAACTTATATTCTCTCTCGGAGCTCTTCTAGACTGCCTGACGACATCCATCATGGTTCTCCCTTGCCCCTCACTGTAGTAGAAAATCACAAGTGGCAGGCAGACAGAAGTTCATCTAGCTCAAATTAATGGCATGTTGTCTGGTTCGACTTTGACTCTAAATGACAGAACCAATCTCTCTGAAAATCTGTTGTTTATTTTAATTAAATGACTCCGGAATCGTAGCTTAAATAACATAACCACCAATCAAATAATCCTCAATCGACATTTGATCCAATGCTAATGAGAGCAAGCTAATCACGAGTGCGTGCACTTAACTTTGAGGATTGACATGGTATTGTTTTTGAGTAGCACTACGTAGGGATTGGAGTAAGCCAAGTGACAAACACATAGTGACTTGTTCATCGATATCTACGTAATTTGTCGGTCAGGGGGCGCAAAAAAGCTCCTGTAATTTTGACGGTTGCAAGACTAGGCGATGATTATTATAATTTATATAAATTTTAAATTTTATAGATCGTGATGTGTGGAGGGAATGGGGGGAGGTCTTTGCCCAGCAGTGGGACACAAGTGACTAAAATAAATAAATAAATAAAATATATTTTAAAAATAAAAAGATTAAAAATTAAAAGAAATCATTGAACGCTTGATATAAATAGGATACTTTTATTTGACACTACTCACAGGCACATTATGTAAAATGAAAAATGTCAAGTCAAGTTAAAATGCACGCAGAATTAAAGCAATTACGTATTATTATTTCACGTCATGCCTAGTTTACAACGAGCTACCTAATTAGTTGCAGATTGGATTTAGCGCGAAACGCCCATCATCATTATTATCAATATGTCAGCTCCTGATATCAACCATTTAATATTAATATTAGAGGATCTTGGGTTACCTTACCATTCTATGTTTTACTAGATTTCGACCAGAAAAATAAAATAAAACCCAAATTGATTGATTAATAATTCACGTCGAACAACCAAAATCAGTCTCTATAAACATTTTTGCACCAAAAAATTATGTAAGTGTCTAAAGGGCTAAATGTATACGAGAGACGATTACGATAGATCAATCAAATAATTTGAACTGTCTGTCAATTGTAAAGGGCGATAACGGAACAATACTATCGAGGGATTGGGAATATTAAGCGTTGGTAATGGCGATGGCGGCGCTCCATAAATCCCCGATTTGGAGGACATTAGTCAGGAGTGCGTCTGCTGAGGATGCCATGAATGGAACTGCTAGAATAAATATAAAAGATCTGGTAAGATATTAAGCAGCTTCTTTGTAGTATCTACCTACATGATTCTTTGTTGATACACAGAATAATGTTGTGACTGACCACTTGTAGTAGTGGTAGCCCTTAGGTATTGGGTTCGAATGTAGTAGAATTTATCTGTTCAAAAACATACGTGCACTATGCCAGCCACGGATTTAAGAAATGAGATGCCAGCACTTTTGAACTGAGAATGAAAACATCATACGGAAACCGAAAAAAACGATGAAATCCACTCACTACACTGATTCGGAATAACAAGAAGTCACACAAGAAGAGGAAATGGTGGTGACAGACTGTAGAAACTGTTATAAAGAAACAGGCATTTTAATCTACACTTGATGATTATACAGCGTCATTGGTTATAACCACATAACTGACTACATAACATAGCCACATTTGCCAGCTTTTAACCTGTAGTAGTAGAAGCCAAAGACAAACATGATGAACACCAAAGTGCTTATTACAGGATTTCCCAAAACACTTAGTATCCTTTGACCGGCAACCGTATCGCGCCAACTCTACGACACCTACGCTTAGCCTCGGAGCCAGTAAGAACAATTACAAACAAGGATATAGATGACGATTTTTGACGTCATGGCTGTTTTAAAAATCAATACTAACTAGTATACGTACTATGTATATAAAACGTGCAAGTTATGTTTTTATTCAAGAATGTAGTTGTGTAAGTAGCTGGTGAGAGACCTGAGAGACATAACCATCGTGGGTCGTAGATGGATGGGACTAGCACCGGATCGTGTTGGATGACACAAACAAAGGGAGGCATATTATGCCCAGACGTGGGCCAAATCGGGCTGCAGATGATGATAAAATTCTTGTAAGATTTGCCTTCTTTTTAAAATAAAAACTAGGTCTGATATTCTAATTCTTAGGAAAGTATAAAACGCGGTACTAAAATTCTTATCTAAATAGCTGAAACTTTGAATACAAAAGCAGTTTCAAATCTTTAGCGGTGGAATCGATACATGAAAGTTGGCACTGATACAAATTTCATTGAGGTAGAGCATGTAACCGTCATAATATTTCATATCCAATGAATCTGATAAAACTGACATTCTTATAACTTAAAAGTCAGCGTTTTAAAATAGCATGAATGAATGAATGAATGAAAAACTCTTTATTGTACACAATAATTACAAAACATACACTTATGAACCAATATGATTTTTTTTATGAATATAAAACTTATCTTATGCTGTGTGAAATTGTCCAGCATTATTATTATTATTTATCTACAACATAAAAGTTACCTACGAAGTTCAGTGATGACAGGGCCACGACTGTATCCCCAAGGCACGGTAGACTCTCAGATTTATGCATTCCATATCCTTTGAAGATGTCTAAGGGTAGTCAGAGGCATGTCCAAATACAGAGACAAAGCACATACACAAAAACACAATTTTTGCAGCATTATTATCACATTACATCGCATTTCGTTCCTGAAAAATCCTAATTCACAATAAGAAGTGATTCCCCAACTCTCGCTCTATCATAGGTGAACCCAAGACGATAAATATTCATGCGGCGCCCGATCCATTACGAAGCTGAAAGGAAGATAATTAACATTATTCCAGCCATATTTGTGTTCGAGGCAGGAATACGTAATCCAACCGTCATATTTTTAGACGTTTCGGTAAAAGTGTTATGATTGGCGTAGCAAGACGCGCTGTGGTTTTGTAATGCTTGGATTGAATCTATTATTCCTTAACCAACCAATATCGCAGAGAAAAATGAATGAGCACTTAAACTATCTAAATTAAAACACCTTTCTATGAGGGTGGGCGCTGATACCTATCACACAGGATTTTTCTTATCTTAGTTCAGGTATCAGTTGTATCACATTGTGAAACTGATAACTACCTTAGGCTAAGAAATATATGTTTAACTTCTAATGTAGCCTATTATCTAAGGTGCTCAATAAACAATTTACAATTTACTCAACAAAAATCAAACAAAATGGTTTTCTATAGACAGTCAAGTTTAAAAAATTGTCTTCCTTGCATGACCAAACGATAAAACGCGTTGCTCTACTGATCAGCATTGCCCCTCAATGCATCCAGTATTCTGAGCACGCTTCCCATACTGGCTGTAACTTGAATCAGTTGTGCAATCCACTTTAGTCAATAATGTGGGCTGGTTTTGTAAATAAATAAATAATGCTGGACATTTCACACAGCATTATCTAGCCCCAAACTAAGCAAAGCTTGTACTATGGGATCCAGATAACTGATATACTATTTATATACTTTTTTGTTTGTAAATACATACATTTAAACATATTATACATATAAACACCCAGACCCAATAAATGTATATTTTCAATATGTTTTTAAAAAGTTTCAAAGGAACGGTACATAAATCACCAAGATCCGGTCACAGTACGCGGAACAATAGGAAACCAATAAACAGCCAATAAGCGTTGAGGTAAATTGCATCCTACAGTCCAACACAGATAGCTCACCCACTCAAATCAAAGACTAGTAAATTGGAGAGTATTTTTACAGCGCTATTTAGAAAACGCTAAGCTGATGATATTTTTATCAGCCAGATACAGAACAATCATCTGTGTCCATCACACATTTATGTTTCTCCTGGATGGGAATCGAGCACACGACATAAAGAGCAGCGCAGATCGCTACTTCC
Source organism: Epirrhoe alternata (assembly GCA_963565295.1). Taxonomy (NCBI): domain Eukaryota; kingdom Metazoa; phylum Arthropoda; class Insecta; order Lepidoptera; family Geometridae; genus Epirrhoe; species Epirrhoe alternata. The sequence goes on along the minus strand of OY751377.1, from coordinate 14,336,559 downwards.
AACTAAGTCGTAAAGTCATCAGCCTTAAAGGCTTATAGTCCCGCCGTTGGCTGTAGCTCCTCCCCCAAATCTTCCATTCATCTCTACCGCTTCCCGACTATACAAAACATTATTTTGAACCAGCTGTCCTTCCCAGCTGTGGTTTGCTTGGCGCAGTCTGAACTCCTTCAATAAACTACTCTGTAACTAATAACAAATTAATGATGGAAGTTGCTGCCTTTCGCTATTAGCGGTGAGTTGCATCTAAGTTGTACCCCGGGGTCTGGGTATCATGCACCCCATGTACAGTCGCCTACACTTAAGACTCCAAAATTCAATCAATCAATCATTTATTTATTGTTTAACATAGGTGGAAATACATATTATTTGTATTATTTGTTGTGTAGTAATGTCGCAATAATCATAAGTACCCCAAAAAAATTTTACATGATTTATGCATGCGTAGAGTCGTAAGATGTGGGCATGTATCAAATATGTATTTGTACATGCCTCTGACTACCCCCTTAGACATCTTCAAAGGATCTGGAATATAAAAGATCTGAGAGAATGTCTATCGCGCCTCGGGGATACAGTCGTGACCCTGTTTTTACTGCGTAGAGTCGTAGGTATAATTATTTTTTACATTTTATACACAAATTCCTTTAGACTAAATATACTTTGGATTATAAGTTCGCATCACAAAGCATCTTGAGTCTAGGAACTCTAATCGATATTATCCAAAGTGATAACATGGTACTTGAAGTATTTTATACCCAAGAGAATCCTGGTTTGGTGTCAGCAGTTACGTTATTATTTAAAAGATAGCAATTGAAGAAAGTTTTGGAACAAAACAATCTACTCTGACTGTACCCTGGGTTTTGTATACCCCGGGGGACGAAACAATTATTGTCTGGAAACAACTTTGTTAAAGATATTGTTGAATGGAAATAGATTTGTTTTCAATCAAGAATACAACTCTGGTTCAATAAAGCTTTGTGGAGGACGATTGGTCTCAACTGTCTCTTATGGAATGCTCACTTTTGTATTTTGCTAAATGTTGGAACGTACAAAAAATACAATATATCAATGTGCCTCGGATGAACCCTCTTAGACACCTGCAAAGCACTGATTCGACGACTTTTGTAGCGTAGTGGGCGAAGATCCGCTTGTGACGCAGAAGGTTGCGAGTTCGATCCCCGCTGCGGGACAAAGGTTTTTATGATCTACAGATATTTGTCTCGGGTCTGGGTGTTTTCTATGTATATTATGTAAGTAGTGAGAGAGTAGTGAGTATGTATTTACGAACAAAAAGTATACAAGTATCAGTCACATAGTACCCATAACACAAGCTCTGCTTACTTTGGGCACACTTTAAGCCCAGAGGAGCTACGAGAACTCACTCCCAAAAAGGTCCTACAGTTTATGTCAGCAGTAGGGCTTGGAAGTGAACTATGAACGCCCCGCCACAAGGGGCGACTTGAAAGTGGCGATCACAATAGGCCTTCATGGCCGCAGTGATATAAAAGCCACGCTATCATCAATATCCACTTGGGCACAGCTTTGGGGCTAGTGATGCTGTGTGAAAAGTCGAGCATTATTTATTTATTTATTTAATCACATTTAAAATAATGTTTAATTGAACCACTTAAAGTACTTTAAATTCACATTTCAATCGAACAAACTAAATCGATCAACTTAAATACAATTTCAAATTCTGATTTGTAGATGGAAGATGAATGTCCGCTATTGCATAGCGGTGCTCAGATACAATAGGCTGGTGGATGGATTAATCAAAGTCAAAGTCAAAGTCAAAAAGCATTTATTCAGTAGGACCGCTGGGATCACTTTGAAACGTCTTAAAACTAGGTGATTTTACTCCTGTTCCTTCGCGACCAATACCGTGAAGAATCAGGGCAACAAACACGGTTTGGGGCCTAGCTTTCTTTTAGGTGATCCATCTTAAATCTAAACTTATGATAACTTAGGTGGTACCTACCTACCAATTGCTTAAATTATATAATACAAGATAGCAGACATTGAGGACACATCAGCCGTCGAGGGGCAGAGCGACATCAGGCCACGCGAATTTATCATTAATATAATCCTTAAGTGAATAATAAGCTTTTTTTATAAGAGTATTTTTTATGTAAGTTTTAAATCTTCGAATAGGCAGTTTAGTCGCGTTTTCAGGAAGTTTATTATAAAAAAGTATCGTATTTCCCATAAAAGAACCTTTTACTTTTTCTAATCTAAATTTAGGCAAATAAAGTTTATTCTTATTTCTTGTGTTAATGCTATGCACATCACTTTTTTTCCTAAAGTTATTGATATTTTTATGAGTATACAAAATGTTTTCATAAATGTACTGGGAAAAAACTGTTAGAATATTTATTTCTTTAAAACGTTGTCTCAGTGAGTCCCGTGGTTTCAATTTGTAAATCGCACGGACAGCTCGCTTTTGCAAAACAAATATATCTTGAATATCGGCTGCTTTACCCCAGAGAAATATACCGTATGACATCACACTATGGAAGTAACTATAATATACTATCTTAGCTGTCTCTTCGTCAGCCAATCTCCTAATCGTACGAACTGCATATGCGGCGGAGCTCAGTCTACCTGCAAGTCTTTCAATGTGAGCCCCCCACTGCAAATTGGAATCAACAGTTAGCCCCAAGAAAATAGCGGTATCGACCAGATTGAGTGCTTCCCCATTTAATTCAATTTTTGTTGCTTTGTGAACCACGTTAGGCAAAGTAAATTTAATACATTTAGTTTTCTTGGCATTAAGTAAGAGATTATTAGCCGTAAACCAGTTTAAAATTAGAGACAGAGACGCATTAACATCATCGTACTCTTCTTTATATCTATCAACTTTAAAAACCAAAGAGGTATCATCAGCAAACAGAACAATGTCACACATGTCTTTTACAAAAGAAGGGAGGTCATTTATATACACTAGAAACAAGAACGGGCCCAATATCGAGCCTTGTGGTACACCCATGTCAATAATTGACCCTGAAGACCTTTCGCCACCTACATCGACCTTAAGGACTCTATTGGAGAGATATGATTGGACAAGGTCTATAGCTTTATTTTGAACGCCATAATATTTTAACTTAGAAATCAGAGTCTCGTGACATACACAATCGAATGCTTTGGACAGATCACAGAATACTCCGATCACGTCTTGTGAGTTTTCAAAGGCTTCATAGATGTGCTTTAGAAGCAAAGTACCCGCGTCAGTTGTTGAACGACCTTTGGTGAATCCAAATTGATAATTATGCAGTAGTCCATGGAGATTAAAATGAGCTAGCAATTGATTCAAAATAACTTTTTCAAATATTTTACTTAATGCAGGCAGAATCGAAATTGGTCTATAGTTAGCAGGGTCGCTTTCATTGCCAGATTTGAATAAAGGAATAAGTTTGCTAAACTTCATAAGGTCAGGAAAAACACCCTCGTCAACACATCTGTTAAAGACATAAGCTAGACATGGTGCAATATCAATGACAATAGTAGCTAGTATCTTCGTTGATATTCCCCATAAATCCTCAGTATTTTTGATATTCAAAGTCTTAAATGTTTTGACAATATGATCTGCGCTCACATAACTGAACTCAAACTCACTGTTAATCTGAGTAACACCAGTTTCTAGATAGGCGAGTGCGCTAGAAGCTGAGGAATTGAGTGACCGGGTCGCAACCTGGGCTACATTAGAAAAAAAACTATCAAACGCGTTAGCTATTTCAGTGTTATTGGTTAAAAGAGTATCATTAACTTTTAAATTTATCTGTTTAAAACCATGTTTTGATTTACCTGATTCATTATTTATTAATTTCCAAGTGGCTTTAATTTTATTCGAAGAAGATTCTATTTTATTTCTCAAATGCATTGATTTAGCTGCTTGACATACTTTTTTAAATATTTTAGAATAGTTCTTAATGTATAAGATATGTGATGGGTTGTGAAGCATTAGTTCTCTAGTAGCATAAAGATCATACAGTCTATTCCTACTTCGATAAATACCTGGCGTTGCCCAGTCTACAAAGCTCACACAAGCTTTAGTTAAGCAGGTCTTTAATTTAAATATTTCCGTATGCTCCTCAATAATAAGATTTGACAAACTGGCAAATAGGTCATTTGGGTTTTCTACACAAGGTAAAAGTGACATTTTGAGTTCTATATTTCTTTGAAACTTTATAATACGACTCACTGTGATGGGCCGATATGAGAACTTTACAGGTTCATTTAATGTGAAATTGGGAAAAACGACACTTTGACCATAGTGATCGGACTCAAATTTTTTTACTAAAGATTTACTAATCGGTAAACAGTTACAGAAGACATTGTCCAGACATGTGGCCGTTTCTGATGTCACCCTAGTTGGCTCATAAAAGAGATGTTTTAAATTAAAACATTTAAATAAATTAGTTAACCTGTCAGTGTCTACCAATATATCAATATTAAAATCGCCGCAGATTATTAGGTTTTTGTTACATTCAAAAATTTTAAGTAAAACTTCTTCCATAGTGGACTCATATATCCTATGATCAGCACTGGGGGGACGGTAGATACTTACAACGATATGTCGCTCTAGCTCAACGCACGACAGCTCAATAGTCCTCTCGATAGAGAGGTTAACAATATCTTTACGTTCCTTGCATTTCAAGTTATTTTTAATAATAATTAGAGAGCCGCCTCTTATGGCGCTCTTGCGTTTATATGAACTTATTACATTGTAATGGTTAAGATAAGGGAGCAACTCATTTTCTATAATCCAGTGTTCTGTGACACACATAACATCTACATTGAATTTATTTAAAAACAACTCTAATTCTAATTTTTTGCTGGGGAGACCTTGCATGTTCTGATGTACAACATGAAAGGTGCCTGTCTTACCCATTGTCGAAGTGGTCAGTTTAAATGTTGACCCACAGTCCCTATTTTTTTAATACCCTGATTAGTAATATTACTAACCCCCGGCTCGTCAGTTAATTGTGTTATACTACTTATAACACCATCAAAAATATTATATGCTAACAATTTAGCAATTATCAATTTACTATTCCTACTATGGTACATTGTACCTTTTGTCAAAATAAAATCACTAATAAAATTATTAGTATCTAAATATAAAACGTCACTATGACGACATGTCAAATTATAAAATAATAAATTAGCTTTATGAACTCTCTGGTTCTCCTTTTCAGTTGAGAACTGAGAGTAAGGAAAAGCACACAAAATTAATTTTCCTAACCCTAGATCTAGCTTCTCCAATAATAATAGGGCGGCAACCTTTGAGAGCCGCAGACCGGCCGCGGGTCCAACCACTTCCGAACTAGGGTTGGGAGGAGAGTATCGAAGAACGATATCTAGAGACGTCTAGATTTTGTATCTGCTACTCTTGCCTACATCCTAAAGGTGGCCGAACTGTCAATTCAATAGAGGAAATGCTGAGACGTCAGAAGCTGGCCGCATTTTCTGACGTAATCAGTATTTTTTCTATAGAAAAAGGACTGCGGCGCGCACGGCACAGTAGAATTGAGTTGGTAAAATGTAATTTATTACAACCGCAGAAAATTTAAAATACTCTAAACTCAAACGTCATATAATTTTACTCTACACGTGAGAGGGGTGGTAACAGTCTGTTCTTTTACGTAGGTTTTTACTTAGTAAAGCCACTCTACCAAGTAAAACGCTTTTCTACTTTGACTTTGAAGACGACGACTTCCGGTAAGCATACAACGGCAGCAAGTGCAACGCTGATCCCGCTTATAAACGTGACCCTGAATCAATCCATTTCTCATCTATAAAAGAGCACGTCCGTCTCTACTCTGCAGTGTGAGCCGGCTTCGATCGTTCCTGCCCGCATTCATTGCGGAGGTTCCCTGCGGCGAGCGCACATTGTCCTGGAATTGAGGCGTCCTCGGTGTTTCTATTTATTATAATCTGTTTTTGGAAATATGGTCTACCTATACAAGTTCTAAATGGTAAAGGAAAGCGGGAGGAAATCGGAGTGAAAAAGTAAAGAGTGATGATAGGCAAGGCTTGCAAGTCACGTATCAAATGTTATGAGTAACTTCTGCAAAATAATCCTCTACTTAATGATGAATTACGTCTAAATAGGTCATATATAGGATCTTAAATTCCCTGAAGAAGTAAACGAATGTCTACCTTGCTTTTGATGGTATACTCTTGGCTAACAAATTAGGACCAAATTGATGACAATTTACGAAAATGACGTATTTTGTCATGATACGTCATTTTCGTATTGTGTGATTGGTTGGAATGGTCCTCAAGTCCGTAAATTGTCATCAATTTGGTCCTAATTTGTTAGCCAAGAGTATACCATCAAAAGCAAGGTAGACATTCGTTTACTTCTTCAGGGAATTTAAGATCCTATATATGACCTATTTAGACGTAATTCATCATTAAGTAGAGGATTATTTTGCAGAAGTTACTCATACGGGAAATGGGAACGGATTTCAAGTTAGACAATAAGGCCTCAGGTCTAAAGTACCACGGCAAGCTTGGATAATTAGATTGAACTAGTTGAAACCCGCGACGTTGTCCGCGTTTAAGATCGCTGGATGTACCTACATTGTACTTGCACAGTATAATACCGTCTGTGGTTGACATTGCCTACCGCTATGGGAAAGAGGATTGATTAATTATGTATGTATCATGAAGGTACTAGGAAACTCACTACAATAACTACCTGCCCAACTTGGCCCTTTTTACCCTATCGCAACGATTGTCACACTCAAGTTGGTAGCTGTCCATTTCATTTTGAAGTTGAACCGTCGGATATTAGTTTGCTTAGCCGCATATGTAGGCTTAGGGTCAGAATAACAAACTACTCCAAACTATTTAATACGCTTCTTGGTTATATATTGCAGACATGTGGCCGGATGGCTTCAAACTTTCATAATTTATAGGTAGGTACTGGTTAGGGTTAGCTCACCACTCGTGCAATGACATCAATTTGGTGGTTCACTTTGATTAACGAAAGTTTCATAAACTCTAAATATGATGCATTCTTAAATTCTTGTTATGCAACTTCAATTCGTGTAGCATTAATTCCTGGAATGTGAAAGAATATTATTCTTTGCAATTTTATGGCATATTTATAAGTACCTTACCAACTGCGGTTTCTGCTCCTAATTAGGAGGTTTAATAGGTATTTTAATGTTATAAAATAAACTTAATAAACAAGAAACCCAAAAACCAAATCTAACTCCCGACTTCTCACTCAAAAATCACTTGATTCGAAGTAACCAGACAGATAAGATTTCCGAAGTTTTTATCTTTGCCGAAGTGAAAAAGTTCCGAGCCGTGTTGAGCTGTAAATTTTCCATCGGGAGCCCTTAGACCCAACTTGGGGGAAACTTGGTACGACTGGAATCAACAAGATATTTTATCTGTAAATAACAGATGAAATAATAAAATTATCTGGGATACGAATAGCGTATTGTTGTTTACCTAAACGTCTACGAACCCTTATTGATACTTTCAAAGTTCTTCTGTTTTGGTGTATCTTGTTTCTTAGTCCAAACTTTTGTAGGTACCTAGATATTTTTTTATGACTTCAAAGTAAATTATTGTAAACAATGATTACTATGTAAATTAAATGTACCTGATTGTGTAATTATTATTGTAAATGTTTAAATGTACCTAATGTGTACGTAATATAGAACATTGTATTTTACTAATCATCGACACCATCGTACAAGATCACAATTAGATTTGCATCTCTAAAGCATGGTAGCCATTTTCTCAGACCATATCATACCAGAAAAAGGCTACAGTACCGTAAGGCCAGAGTAGTATTCAGAGACCGTCCAAATACCTACACATGCCCACATATTGCGAAACTCAGTATTCCATACGTGACAGGGTAGAGCCTATCGTTTCTAAGTTGTTAACTTTTAAGTCAAAAATCTAAAAGCATTTTCTTTAGTAGGACCGCAGGGATCACTTAGAATAGTCTTAAAACTAACTACTCCTGTTCTTTCGCGACCAATATTGTGAAGAATCAGGGCAACAAACACAGTTATTTATCATTCTTTTAGGTGATCCATTGAGTTGGAGCAAGTCCCAAGCTTTTTTGTCATCCAAATAATCAGATATCTTATAATAGGCTTTTTTACTCTATTGTATTTTTAAATAAGTTCGTACCGATTCTTTAAAACTTTAGCAAACTATCTCTTGATAACGCCGATTGTTCTCAAAATATTTGTGTTTAAGGAAGCTGACGAAGTTGTGCAATCAATACAAATCGGAACATAGTCTGTTCCATTATTGTGTACAAGCAACTTGCTTCCATCGACTCCGGGGCGCGCCACCCTCGCGAGGAACCTTCCACTACGAGACGGCAAAATAAACCAAACACAAGTCGAACGATTCAACGGATGAAAGACTTCTTGGATATTTTTGACTTTAGGAAAGGCTCAACAAACACAAAAAACTTATTTAACGTCTCTGTGTCTTATCCGTGTTTGGGAGTGGCGATGCGTCAGACAGACACAAAGACTAGGTATAGCAGAAATGGTTTAAAAAACAGTGGCACTCCAGGAGTGCCGGCAGAAGTGAAAACTTGAACGGTTCTAAGCTTGACAAATAACCCGGTGTCGGTGAGCAGTCACGTGACTTTTTCGAGGCAATCGGAGAATCCAAGATTTTTTTTATCTCAAAACTGCCAAACGCGCCTAAGGCTCAAGCCACATTGAATTGGCAAGCGCGCGTCAATTAGATTTATAGTAAGCCCTTATAAACAATGATACAAGATATAGAAACGCTTGTAGAATGAACCGCTCAAGCCAGCGCGTCCCGCTAGATGGCTCGGTAATTTGTTAAAAACTAATTGACGCGTCGCTTCCCAATTCAATGTAGTTTTAATTTCAATAAATATAAAGTCCGAAGTATTTTTATAGCGTCCAGAAGCCGGTATACCTACTTGCTCTCGGAGCTTAGAACAAGCGAATCGTCGAAGTATGCTCATGTAAACAGTAGGTACGCTCGCGATCGCTGCCCTGTTTATTGAAGTATAAAATGTTTACAATCGCTGACTTGTCTTTAAAATCTCTGTTATGGAGTGTCTGAAGCAAAGTGTTATATCGTCATGTTATCGGATTTGCAGCTACTTTTGAACTTTGTATCTCAGCTTTTGTTCAAATTAGCATGGAAATATCTACGAGAAAATGTCGTGCAATTTTCTTCAAAGAATATTCTGAAGGTAGGTTAGGTAATAGGTTTTGGCTGAATGGAATAGTAGTTATTATTAATAGTGGCTTTAGAGCCAAAGGTCGTTGGTTTGACGTTTGATCCAGGCCGTGCTATGGATTTTTGTATTTTAAAGTGTTAAACCACACTCGAGCGGTTAAAGGCACTCCGGCTTAAGGAGGATCGTCTGATCGTCGCGGGTTCGAATCCCGTCGGAATCGAAAATTTTGATAAGACTTCATTTCTCAATGGATTTTTGTGTTCAGAAAATGATGCCCTATTCTTTTTCTTCACTGTTCAGGGCTTGAGTTTAAAACACAAGCCCTGAACAGTGAAGAAAACACCAACAGCTAGGTTTTGGTATCTATTAAGTATTTATTAAAGGGTTGGCACATATTAGTATGCTCCTGACAGGTATTGCAGAAATTGGCAGTGAACGCGTTGGTATTTTTGAAGATTGAAAAGCATCAGATATGTATCGAGATACATAAATAAATATTTATTTTTAGTGATTACCCATTGCATTTGCTGTCAGCAAGATATTCGATCCCGTACCTAATGCCCGCAGGCGAAGAATGCTCCCGAATAAAGCCGTCTCGCTAAGAATCGGAGACAGCTCTGTTTTTACAGGTCATACTGCGACACAACATGGAAGTTGCATCTGCAACTGTATTATAAAATAAATCACAAAATTGGGCTTTTTCATTTACCTAATTTTTGGTTTAGCAGAGTGCGGTTGCACTAAGTAAATTAGGATAGGTATTGTAACTATTTTCGACAAAGTTGACTCACCAATTATGCAGATAAATATTCAATCAACTAGAGAAGAGGCCTATACTTAACAGTGGACACAAACGGGCTGAGATGATTACGATGATGATCAACGCTTCACTAAAACATTGGCTTGCTTCGCTCACTGTATTTGATAGAAGAGAACATTACCAAGCAAAGCATGCTACTATTACTCTATCAGCCGTCGATGCATGCTCTGCCCAAAATGGAGCTGTCATGTTGCTCCGAACGTTATTGACATTATTTAATCCCGGATCCGGAGTCGACGGAAACAAACAGAGGAGATAGATTGTACAGTCACGTTCATTATAATGTATACGCTCCACAATGTTTCACAGGTAAACATGTCCAACAATGTTTTGATATTTTTATTGATTTTGCCACTAATTCAATGTGAAATCATTTTCCGCTTTTTGGTTTTTAACCTGCATCTATTACTTTTAGTGTGACATTAATTTTAAAGGTATAGAGTGTATACATTTTATTGCACGTGACTGTACCTACGTTCGTACAATGGTGTAGTGGGAAAGGCAACATTTTTAAACTGTTACAAGCATAGCGAAAGTCCTATCTATACTTACTTTTGTATACCCATGATGCTAATGATATCTACCGTGGCTTCGGATTACAGTTGTGTGTGTGGTACATGGTTTAGGTAAAAGCTAGCAAGGTTTGGGCAGATAATGCCAACATGCATGGGCGGATCCAGGATTTTTATCTAGGGGGGGCACAAGAAACAAAAACTGACAAAAATTTCACAATTTATTTATTTTTCGTAGTTAGTAGGTACAAAAAAATATCGCCTGGGGGGGGCACGTGGCCCCGTGCCCCCCCCCCCCCTGGATCCGCCTATGCCAACATGTAATGGAAATTAATGTAAATGGATAAAAAATTGATAAAAACACAACTAAACAAAAAGCCTAAGTATTTTTACATCCGCCAACAAATGAATAAGTAATAATAAAAGCAGTCCATCATAATTTAGAGCTAAGAAACAAACTGGATAAAAGTTTCAATATAATTTTATTTTCTTTTGTAGCGCAAGTCTTCAGGGGCTAATAAATCACGCCGGAGACGGGTTTAAAGAGAAGTACCTACGTATAGTGTGGTATCAAAGTGTCTTCTTTTAAAAGTGCGCAGTAATGTACTACACTACTGCGAAAGATATACTTACGCTTAAATATTAATACTTACCAACTTTTTTTACTCCCATAAAATGTACGGAAACATGCTCAGCTCACGGTATCTGAACAGTATGTCTGAACATGGTAAATATTTGGTAGAGAAAATACAAGATTGGTTATATTTAAAAATGCTAACTCATCATCGTATTTTAAAAAGTTATGCTTACATATTTTGCTATTGAATTGAGTGAAGGTTTATTTTATTTCTCCTCTCGTGCTTTGTGAATGATCAATTCAAATGCACGTGATAATTACCCACGTATTATTCAACTTTCAAGCAGTAAACTAAACTATACTAAACATCTTTAGCCACAAGAGAGTAATGTTCTAAATATAAATTCCTTGTGAATAGCAAGCTCGTAGCACCTCGTAGCTCCAGCGTAGCATTACTCAGGCCAAGCGTAGACAATCGTAGCAATTCCGTGTATCCGTGCGATCTCAAGCCATTACTGAGTAGCACTCAGGTAATTTAGGGGTCCGCGGCCATCACCGGCCGGATATAAAGCGGTTGCGAGTTACGTACCGCCGCGATTAGTCGGTAAATTGTGTACAAAGAGCTAAGGCTGCGTTTACTTTGAACAGTTCTATGGAAAAGTTTAAACTGTAATTGTATTCGGGGTGACAATGACAATTTTAAAATATGCGTATGAACACTAGCTCCATGTGATGACGATATCTTTCCTGTAGATTAGTCAAGCTGAAAGAATGGTTTAGGAGCTGGGTAAAGCGATGCCGTATGCTAACCCAGCACCTAAATACCAGTGGCTAACAGAGAGAGCTCCGCGATAAGTGTAGCTAGATTACTGACTAATAATCATTAGTATTTTATATAAAAAATACTAATTTAAGAAATGAAAAGACTTATCAAAATTTTCGATTCCGACGGGTTCAGGGAGCGGTCAAAGGCACTCCGGCTTTAGGAGGATCGTCTGATCATCGCGGGTTCGAATCCTGTCGGAATCGAAAATTTTGATAAGACTTTTCATTTCTTAATGAAATACCTACCACGTGTGGATTAGCACCATAAAATTACAAAAAATACTAATTTATAGACAGTGGATTAATTCACCTGTAGGTAATGATGCCAATCAGACTCCAATGTAAACGCATCTCGAGCTACAAGATGTATAAAATTACCTACTTACTCCGAAAACGTGTTCTGAAATTTAAGAGGTTTGGTAGAAGGTTTGTGGCTTTCTTCGTTAAGATCCTGTGGTACTTACCTACTTACTTTGTGCTTCGAGCCTCAAAGAAAATGTTCTATGCAACTGCGAGCTTGGGGACCGACTTAACTAAACTTTTGACGATACGCTAAGCCCTATACCTAGGTAAGTTCCTACTTGTAAGTTTATAGACACGTGTTTTTGTTTGGGTTTTATAAAGCAAGATACGGCAGTCACTCATAAAAAACTTTACAAAAAAAAGTTTTTTTATGTGTGCGACTAGACTATGACGTCTAACGTATCTTGCTTTATAAACTAACGTGGCTTGCGTTTTAAAAATAAAACACGGTTCTAAAAATTTATACGTATGTACCCATACATTTTATGTCTAAAAATCCCCTGAGCACCTCTTCCGAGTGGAGGCAGGGGGTCGTCGCAGGGGATTTCTATACCTGCCCCCCAGGTAGGTAGGTACACAAATCAAGGTAAGTATACAAAAACAACACTGGTGTGTAAGTTTAAGAGTTTTCTCCAGTGTCCAGGCTACTAGAAACAAGAAGGTAAGGTAAGCTCTTAGAAGAGCAATATCACAAGTCTTTGAAACGAGGTGATCAGTTAAATGTCGTCGCGAACTTATCTCATTACGCGGCAAACTGCATCCGAACTGCGCCCTCAATACCTCGGTCTACCTAGGTATCCCCTGGGGTCTACATTTAATTTATCTGCGGAAAACTCTGAGTAGTTTTCCAGTAGGTGAGCATACCTACCTTACCTAGTACCTACTGAAAACTGAAGTGTCACCTGAATACAATAATAATATTATGGTTTTGTTAATTCAAAATTATAAAGCATTGAATTTTTTATAATCACTACTTATTATAAAACAAAGTCTTCCCGCTGTCTGTCCCTATGGTATGCTTAGATCTTTAAAACTATGCAACAGATTTTAATGCGGTTTTTTTTATAGAGTGATTCCAGAGGAAGGTTTAATTAAATGTTTATAATATAGTAGAGAAACAATTATATTTTAGAGGTTTCTAATGTCGTAAATAAACACATTTTCTCGCGCTTACATTGCAACCCTAATAATATCAGCATTGCACACATATAGGAAAAAAGGGAAATTGATTTCCTTCCAAGTAAAATTGAAGTATTTATTTATTAGGTAAAGTCTACCACGTTATGTGAACCTAAGAGGACACTCTTTTGTAGCTTCCGCAGTAAAAATATAGTTTTGAGTCTAGAATCTAGACGTAAAACAAGGCGATGACCTGGGCCCGTCTTAATTCAATTAACAGGTGAAATAACTGTTTAGAATCTTTAACAAAACTTGCTGCAACAAATTAACGAAGTCCCGAGCTATACAAGTTCGCCGTTTAGTTTATTCCCGCAAGCCACAACTATTGAGAATAGACTGAGAGATGATTCGAACTTATTTATGACACTAGTTCTGATGTGAGATTGAAGAATACTAAATCCAACAGTTACGGCTTGGCGTGATACATCGCTGTCTCCAATGCATATTCCTGTAGTTACGTAGTAATTAATACTTTCTTGTTTTTTTATAATTAGCTATCGAGTCACAGGTCATCGAAGAACTCGCAACAATTTTAGTGAAACTGGGCTTTCAATTGTGGTTTTCATTCCATTAGCATATTTTTTCTGCCCTTACAGCACATCAACGGATCGATCAGCAGCGTCATTGATTTTGTTTCATAAACTCTGGTGCCGGTACACCATAATATACGGAAGCATAGCGTCATCTCTCGGTCTAAAATGGACTGGCAATTATTAAATGCCCGCTTACTAAGTTCTGTTATTATTCTTGTGCCGGCAACTCTCGTTATTTCGTAAATAATAAAACTGAGTTAATTTGTTGACAAACAAACTTGGGTCTGGACAGATTGTTTATTTTAGGATTTACAAGAGCTATAAAAGGATTATAAACACGAAATTGATAAAACAGAGTCTATATAATTTAGAGTCTAAATTATATTGACGCAATGTTATGAATTTTAATGTAGCTAAAACTGTTCTGGATCTCTTTTTAGATTTGCAATGATTTACCATCATCATCATCCACAGCCTATATAGCCTATGCTGGACGTAGGCCTATCAATTTTTTGTCATGTTGTGCCTGTGCTGGTCTACGAACCACGATTTTGGTTATCATTTGCCCACCTTTAATAGCTAACAGGCGCTCGTGGTCGTGCATGCTTAGTCGTCCTTGATAGATCGTCGAAGTTAAGCAACGTCCGAAACGGTCTGTAAGTGGATGGGTGACCGCCAGTGGCATTTCATCTGAGCGCTCCCGTGCTTCGGAGGGCACGTTAAATTGTCGATCCCGGCTATTTGAGTCGAGCCATAACCGAGAATTTAAGGCGACCAAAAACTCCGTCACCAGAGTTGGCCACTGACTCATACGAACTTACTTACTTTTACTCGAAGGCCATATTTTTAGCAAATATTTCTAAAACATGATTGTTGTAAATAAAGGAATGAAAAAACAGATATTACTTAAAAATAATAGCTTTATTTTATAACCACAGGAGGGGTCTAAATGCAAAAGCGCCTCTATCCAGTTTTTGACGCAGTAGGTTTTTTTTATGGTGGCAACTCTTTGCAAAGTCTTCTATAGGATCAATAAATAATTTGGGTGCAAATCCGCCTCCATCCAATAGAAAACAGCAGCGAAAGCTTTAGGTGAGAAGCAAAACCGCCTCTATTGCCTACGTTAGTTGCAAAAGCGCCACTGTCGAGTTCGACCAATCATAGCTCAGAGTTTAGTAGGAAATTCAAGGTTTTACAAAATGGCGATTACTTCGTGTTGTGTTGATGTTGTGCTCCGGATGTGATTTTCTTTTAGCGTTTTATAAATGAAATACATTGGAAAATGGAAATTAATATAGCTCCAGTCCAAGGGAATACAGCAAGGAAGAGGACGAGGAATGCAAGTCAGTGGAAACGCAACATAAAAAAGCGTGAAAGGTAAGTTTCTTATGCCTTACTATGAGAACTGTTTCATGCAATAAGTGCACATCGTAAAGCACCGTAATGCATTATCTTAAAAATGTTAATATTTTGGTGTTTGCATAAACTGAAGTAAAATGTTATATTTATGTTTGTTAGTATGTATGTATACAGGATGTTTGATATTCAGACTGAAATAAGTTTTTTGGGGTTCTGTTCTGGTGTTATGCGGTAACCCACACAACCACCCAAAAATTATGTCGGTCCGAATACCAAACGTTTTTACGTAATCGGTAGATTATGTGCTTTGGTTTGTATGTAGTTGTTCCTACCTATGGTTTCACCACAACAAATATTGTAATATCATTACGGTTATTCTTTACAGGTATGCTGCCAAAAGACCACCTAATATAAATGATATAACAAGTTGCAACCATAAAAAAGATGTTAAACTTAAATGTAGCACTTTGAATGCCCAAGATATTAGAAAGTTCCATGAAGCATTTTATGCCAGACCAGATAAATCTACCCAAGACAATTTCATCTTGAAATTCATAAAAGTTCACACACCGAAGCAAAGAAGACGTTTAGCCAAAACCCGAGCTGAATCGAAAACATTCACGAAGTTTTACATTCGTACATACGTAAAACCGTACAAATTGGTTAGGGTTTGTCAAAGAACTTTTTTGAAAATTCTTGATGTTGGTGTCCATAGGGTCCGAAATATATCTAAGAAATTCTTACTGCATGGTCAACTTCCTCAAGAATGTCGAGGTGGCGATAGAGTATCAAGGAAAAATTTAACAAAGAAAGGAAATGTCATGAGATTCATTGAGACATTTAAATGTATAGAATCTCACTACTGTAGATCGGCTACGTCAACCAGAAATTATGTTTCGTCTGAATTAAACATCAAAAAAATGTGGAAACTCTACCAAGAACAGCAGGAAGATGATACTTTAAAAGTACGGGAATGTTTCTTTAGAAACATTTTTGTGACGAAATATAACATTGGATTTAAATCACCAAGGGTTGATGTGTGTTCGAAGTGCTCAGAACTGTCAGAAAAAATCAAGAGAGAGACAGTAGAATCTGATAAAGTCAATCTGATGGCAGCGTTAAGGATTCACAAGCTTAAAGCCAAGTGCTTCTATACATTTTTGCGGGAATCTGATGAAGAAATGTTTTCAATATCGTTTGACTGCCAAAAAAATCAAGTGTTGCCCAAAGTTGCTGATCAAGCTGCGTATTACTCACGGCAATTATATATCTATAATTTCACCATAGTGATTGGCTCAAGCACTAACAAATTTCCCAAAGAAAACGTCCGCATTTATACATGGACAGAAAATGTTCATAGCAAGTCTTCAAATGAAATCGCATCGGCCGTTTTTCACTTGCTTTCAAACACAGACATGACTGGCAAAAAAAAACTTCGCATGATGGCTGATGGATGCGGTTCGCAAAACAAAAAGAGTACAATGATTGCTATGGCTGGCTACTGGTTAACGACATGTGCCCCAAGGTATATCAAAATCGTTGAACTGATTTTCCCGGTTCCCGGACATTCGTTCATGCCAGCGGATCGAATTTTCGGTTACATAGAAAAAGAAGTTAAAAACAAGGAAATCATTATAGATCCATCTGAATACCGAGAAATTTATGAAAATTATGGTGTGGTAACCAAATTGGGCGAAGATTGTACAGTAAAAAATTGGAAGGCGTATGCCGGTGAAGTGATGAAACCTCCAGCTCAATTTCATTTCAAGTTTGCTGAATGTAAGCGATATTATGTGACAAGGGTCAAGAATAAGCCAGGGCGTTTCTTATTAAGGGGCGAAGTAAACTACAAGAATGATTTGGGAGTTGCTAAGAGTGTTATAAAACGAGGAGTATTATCGATGTCCGACTTTGACGTTAGAGACGTACCACCGTTTCAAGTGAACGTTTCAAGTTTAAAACTTGCTGATGTCGACAAATTGTTGTCCAAACATTTTGGTGCTCAGTGGAAAACGAACTTGGGATCCGGCGATCTGGTATTTTACAAGCAAGTTCTTGACAACACTCCTTCTGGAGAAACTGAAGATCTAGAATCTTGTGAATATTTAGAGGAAGTTGGAATGTCGATTTGAATTATTTTAGGTTTTGATTTTTAAGTTAAATAGTTTTGTTGATTTTGATTTTTAATTAAATTTCAAATATTTACCTGTGTGTTTTATTAAAATGATAAATGTATCAAAATTCTAAATTGAAATAGATTTTATTCTGTCTTAGGCAATCTTGCATAAAACCATTCAAGCAAAGACCCTAGGAGCAAACTCGCCTCTATCCTTAGTTGTTAAGTGCAAAAACGCCTCTATTCAAGACTTAGATGCAAAACCTACTCTGTTCATATTTCAATTCATATAAAAAGCCAGAAACGTCTGGAAAACCTTAAATACTATTTCATATGAGGTGGAAAGTACCCCTTTTCTTATCAAACGAAGTTTAGAGACATGCTGTAAGTTAAGTCCAAGTTTCTTAAACTGGTTTTTGATGTCTAGTGACAAAATAGAAAAAAGTGATAGAGGCGCTTCTGTATCTAGACCCCTCAGTTATAATATAATCACGTACGCTCATGTACACACCAACTCCTGGACTCAATTATGAAAAACACCATTCTTAATAGTGCTCGGTAGTCTGACATTACTTACGTTTTACACTTATCATTATTTAATGAGAAATCATCTAGATTTGATAAAATTATGTTTAAATCGTAGGTAAAAATATCTCTCATACTCTTAGAACTGGGTAATGTTTAAAATTCCAGTCTGAATTGTGTAAAAAGTCTCACTTGTCCCTTCAGACAAGTGATGCTACACGCAAAATTCATAAATTTTTAAGTCGACAATAATTTGCGTTTCTCATGTTTTTATGAATGCCTAGTACGAGTACATACTTAACGATATGAAAGTGAAAAAAATAGATTTCTAAATACGCGATTTCCTATTGTAAAAGACTAAAGAGGTAGTTTACTCGTCACCATCAGGCTGACTCTGTCGTTTCTTCTTTTTCTTCTTCTCGCTCTTAGGTTCTTCTGGTTCTACCGTGGTGTCAGCATCTTTCTTCTTCTTCTTTTTCTCGCTTTTAGGCTCCGCGGGCTCTTCTGCTACCGATGTATCAGGTGCTTCCGAATCCTGGGAAAGAAAGAATAACTAACTTGGCAACGTAATTTTGTTTTAGCTGCTCCGGGCCCTTGATTCAGACTTCAGCAGAATTGAATGCATTCGGGTCGGAATAGGTCAACTGTTCAACCGACCACAACCAATCACAGTGCAAGAAACGTCAGTTTTGGATTAATTCCTGCACTGTGATTGGTTGAACAGCTGACCTATTCCGACCCGAATGCATTCCGCTAAGTCTAGGCATAATTCGTAGGTCGCCTGAAGGCCTCCGTAATAGCTTATAAGTTTTGAATGAAGGACGATCTTTCAAAACAAGTAACAGGCAAGTTTAAAGTTTTATTGTATTCTCGATTTTCGTCCTATTTTAGTAACGTAAATTACGCTAGAGTTCCCGTTTAATTAAAAAAAACAGGTAAGTATAATATTCCCAGTGGACAATGGACATACGAGCCTGGGCAAATACAAAGTTTAATTACATCAGGCAGAGTGAGGTCAAATGCTGACCTATTTAATATAAAAAAAAAAAAAAAAAAAAAAATTGTCTACAAAGTATGCATGTTCAAACAAATGAGTCTGAAACAAGTTTTGTAATAAACATCCATACCTAAACAGTTTATACAGGTAGTTGATTCAAAATGTACTCACCCTCTTTTTCTTCTTCTTCTTTTTCTCAGATGTGGGCTCAACTGGCTCTTCTTCCATTGTCTCTTCTTTAATTTCTGACTTGTCCTTCTTCTTTTTAGGGGTAGGCTGTTAGAAAAATGAGGTGTAAATAAAATAAAAGTAAGAAATAAAGGAACACTACCACAATGTAACACTTCCCTTTTTAATTTATTTCTTTATATTTCAAGGTCATCATGTGACGATCAAGGAAAATATAAAATAATTTTTGTATCTACTGAAGTTGACCCTGTAAAACTGACCTTACATAATTCATGAATAATAGATTTTTTCTTAGACTGGCTTCAAAAAAACACCCAAAACAAAATATCTTTGGTATCCAAAAATAATTATCCCATTGATTTATAAATAATTTCAGAAATAGATATTTTTAAACATAGACATTTATTTATTTGCCACTCAAGCACACACAAAATACTGTAACAAAATGATAAGAAAAAATAAAAAGTATACTAAAAAAACAAAAAAAAACTTGTCATGTATGTGATCTACAGCAGCAAAAGGGGCTTCGACTCAGCACAATCTCAACATAATGAAATGACTTTTATAGTGTGAAACATGTTATTGGTTTTTACTTTTTAGTCTTACTACACTTACAGCTATGTTTAAAAAGTTTAAATACTGTTCTCAAAGTAATTGTCATTAGGTAAGTTTGTGTCAGAATGCTAAATTAAGTCTCGAATTAGGTAAGTAGTACAAACAATTTTTGACTGAAACAATGTTTGCTCAATAAAGGTTTTATTTTATTTTTTTTATGTATGGAACACAGTTAGTGTATCACTGTTTAGTTTTCAATGAAAATCAAATAATAGTTACCGTGCTGGGTCCAGCTGCATCTTCTAGTTTCATCCTCTTAGGCTTGCTGTCTCCATCATCCGGCGAGTGCTCGCGCTTGGCCGGCTTCTGGCCGAGCGTGCTGTCGCCCGCCACTTGGTAGTTGTGCACCTCGCTGGTAAACAAATTATATATTTAGGCATGAACTTGAGGAATTGAATCTTTCTCATAAATTGTGTTGTTTTTTGTGTCTCTTTTGCGTGAATGAATTTATTTTTTAACTAGCTGTGCTCCCACGGTGTGACCCGCGGTCCCTCGGGATTTTTTCGGGATAAAAGTAGCCTATGTCCTTCCCTGTGATATAACCGTTATCCAGGCCAATTTTCAGCCTTATCTGTTCATTGGTTTGGGCGTGAAAAGGTAACAAACAGACAGACAGATATACTTTCACATTAATAATATTAATATGGAGTATGGAAGTACACAGGGCGCAATGGCGCTCATTAGGGGAGGCCTAAGTCCAGCAGTGGACTGATATAGGCTGATGATGATGATGATGGAAGTAATAAGGAGTAAGGAGAACATGTTGTGCCGACCCCGCATGAGCGGGATAAGAGCAGGCCAGGATTAACAAACATTTGAGTATGAGAAAACCATAAAAACATGATAATTTACAGAGACTCACCTCTTACTGTGATATTTCTCAAACTTAGCGGCTGCCTTGCCCGTGCCACTGATCTTCCTTAGATTGCCTTCTTCAAGCAGCCTCAGCTTATTCTCCAGTTTCACTTTATGTTCAACTCCGAGATCAAAAGACACATCCTCACCGAATGCATCCAGTCTTGTCACCAGAGCAGCCTTTGCAGCTAGCATACGGGACATCTTACCCTTATTCTTAGTACTGCATTGTCCGACCAACTGAGCGTGGTAGATCAAACCATATTTAGGTGTGTCTTTCTTAGTTTTCAGTGCTCGGAAGAGAGCCTTCTCAGCTCCGAAGATCTGGATGGTTGAGGCCGGATGTTTAGCCAAGTTCATAAGTGAACCAGCATGAGCTATCAGTCTCGCTCCGATGTGTTCTCCGATCAGAACTGTAAGATTAGGTGCCATAGCCATCATCCTGGCTTTGAGGTAGTCAGTTAAATGTGTCCTGTAGTCTGTGATAGCGATGATTTCATCACACAAGTTCTGGATATTCATGATATCATCACCAGAGATCTCTGTTCCCATTGAGATTTCCGCAGCCTCTTTAACCTTCTCTTCCAAATCTTCAGGAAGGATATCGGATAAATCTGTGTTTGAGGCATTGTCGCGGGTTCCGATCAATTTGACTATTTTGACAAAAAGTGTGTTGTCAGTGATAATCTTTCCGAGTTCAGGGAAATGCCAACCGTACCACTCCCTACATCTCATCACATAGTTGTTCAACTCTTTATCAAGGTCATCGAGAAGACATTGAGCTTGGACAATCATTGTATCAATCTTGTCTGGTGAGAATTTGAGTTTGTAGCGAGAGAGTGAGTGGGCGAGACCTAGAGCCATTGCGGTCATTTCTTTTTTGGGTAAACCGGCAAGTAGACTGTCCATTTGGGTACGGATACATCTGAGCAGCTCCTGAACATTGTTGTTGGAGACACATTGGAGATCAAACTTCTCTCTGATGGCACTGCCGAGCTTGGCATCCCCAACCAACAGCTGATCTTGTATTTCCTTGCTGACATACTTTTTGAGAGCTTTCTTCAGTGGTTTGGAGACTTTGCCCTCAATTACTGCGGTGGTAGCAGCAAGAGCTTCTGTTGTGTCCTCAAACTTGACAAAATTCTTTAGTTTTACCCTGTAAGTAATTTGATGATTCAAAAAAATTAATAAAAACTTATAGGTGACTACTTTATAAAACAATAAACTTTAAAGAAAATACCAAAAAGACAAATTAAGAAAAGGTTAGAATATGAAAAATTAACAGTAAAACAAGATAAACCAACAATCAAATTCTTGTTGAATTAGGAATGTAAGAATTATTAAAACTTGTATGCATTCATCATCATTCCAAACTTCACTTTATATTTTATAAAGGACTATGGATATTAATAATGAATAGTTTCTTACACAGCCGATGCTCCCTCCGGAGTATTGAACTCTTGATGCAAATCATCAATCTGAGACAACTTGGACTCATCTAGCAACTAGAAAAAAAACACTATTTAATCTAACAAATCATGAAACATAGAAACTATAAAAAAAACAATGATACATAACCTCAAAGTTAGGGAGTTATTTACAGTAATCTTACATTATTAATTGTGCTTTGAGTTTTTATTTCAGATTAGGGGATCATCAAAAAATTAAAGTCATTTGTTTTAGCGTTAGATATGATAATATTGTCTAAAAATAGACAAGCATTGTGTTTAAAAACATCTCAGGGGCTACTACAAACAAACAATGCACATAAAATTGATAACTTCTGTAAGAATTGTTAAGTTAGATTAAATGCAGATCCTAATGAAAGTTATTAGTACATTTCATACAATATTTGAGATATAAACAATATGAAATAGCTTCCGTTTTAGGTTAGAATTATACACGTGTGGGATGTTTACCTTGAATATCGCGTACCCCGCTGGGGTTTCGAATAACACCAACATTTTGTACACGCACTAAAGCACCCAATTTCACAATAAGGTTACAGACAAATTACACAAATTTATTTAATTTTACTAAATCGGCGGCGGCGCGACGCTATTGCATCGCCAGCCTCGCGGTGGGAGAACTTGTTGTTGTGAGGTGACTTTGACGTTTTTCAACTTATATAACAATTTTGATGTTGACGTTTAGATGTGGCGCGGATAATACGTTTTTTAGCTGGTAATAAAAAAATATTATACCGTCTCAGATAAGTTTATAATTAAATACATATAATTAAATCTTTTTATTTTGAGACGAAAGGCAAAACATTAAAACATATATTAGAAAACCTCCAAGGCAAGGCACGGTAAGGTAAGTAGGGTAAGTAATAGGTAAGTTATAAGTACTTATGTAACTAAAACATCATTTAATTAATTTTCAGATTTTCAGTTGGAACTTGGAAGCTTGAAATATGCTTAGTCAGAATACATCCAAATAGGTACATACGCATAAACTTGGCAATAAGCTCACAGAAGTTTATTAGGTAGGTATTCCACCCACATACGACAGGGTGACTTGTGCTTGTAGGTAAGTCAGATCGCTTCTCAGCGATAAGGCCGCCCATTGTGCATTGTATTAAGGTTCTCTTTTCCCCTGTATTTTGTAGTTTTAAGGTTTGCATTGTGCAATAAAGTATTTTCATTCATTCATTCAATGTTCACCGCAAGGAAGTTGTCCGAATCAAAAAATCCATCGATGGCTTGAGTGGGATTCGAACTCGCAATCAAAATAAAAAGCCTAGGTAAGTCTAAAGATGCATTTACACGATGCGATTTTTCGTACGACTTGCTAAGCCCCGCCCCTTGAACGTGCCGACGAGTGTCGAGCTAAAGGTGCATTTACACGGTGCGATATGATTTAGCATCGCACATAAATTTTCCCGTGTGAACGCTCATCGTATGCGATTTTAATAATACAAATCGCATACGATGAGTGTTCACAGGGGAAAATTGACGTGCGATGCTAAATCATATCGCACCGTGTAAATGCACCTTAACTTTAGCAAATATGCATAGGTACGGTGAGCGTTCACACGTGAAAAATTTCCGTGCGATACGATAACGCATGGGTTGAAATCGCATTGTGTAAATGCAATGCACCTTAATTAGGCAAGGTAGTTTATGTATCTACCTTACCTACTTATTTAGGTAATAATATTTCGCTTCTATTTCGCATTCATGTGCGCCACGTTCCGTTCACAATAAATATTTTATTTGTACAAGTAACCTACCTACACGCGTATTTTTATCTCCACCGCGAGGCTCGGAGAGCTGACGCTATTTGAAAATTCAATAATTCTGCATAAAGCCGTGCATCCACTTGCGAGTGGGTGAATGATTGAGCGAATGAACGGGTGAATGGAATCCATCGAGCGAGCGCGGCCCGCGTCTCCGTCTGTCGGACGGGAAAGAAACGTGATTATTTTGCGTATTGGATGCTTGAATTGGAAATGTACGTATTTCCGTTTATTTTGAAAACATTTTAAGGCGTAGGCAATCACTACGGGCACATCTACTCGGTGAATTGGATTACGACGATGGCTTTTAGATTTGCATTACATAATCTGTGTAGTAGGTAGGTACTTAAGATTCTTTATTCACCTGCGTGCGCGAGGTATAGGTACCTATTGGATGAATAGTAGGTAGGTAGGTTATACCTACTAATTTTTTACTACCTACTACACTTTCACCGTGAATTTAATGGATTAGGTAGT
This sequence comes from Epirrhoe alternata, assembly GCA_963565295.1. NCBI lineage: Eukaryota > Metazoa > Arthropoda > Insecta > Lepidoptera > Geometridae > Epirrhoe > Epirrhoe alternata. The sequence continues at coordinate 14,312,231 of OY751377.1, read as the reverse complement.
ACCTAACCGCTTAGCGTACATACCCACCTTACGATTGCTTTTTCCGATCTACGCATTTTCAAACATTTATTCGAAAAAGGTAGATAGAGGTAGGTAGGTACCTACGTAGACCAAAAATATCGATACATCCGATTGAATGTTTCGGCGGGTGTGCGGATAGGCGATCGTTACCAGTTATTGGCGGCCATTAAAGCAAAGCCGAGTGCGAGTGGACGCGGGTCGGCGCCCCGGGCCCGGGGCTCCCCGGGGAGCGATTAGCGTATCGGAGTGAATGCTAGTGAGGGATCACGGCTAACACCTGACAAGCACGCAGGGCTTTTAACGCAGTATTATTACTACCACGGACATCACCGTTTGTCAAGATAGAGTGTTTCCAAATTAGAGATTTTGTATTTTTTTAGGGCTGCACATAGACCTATGAAACTTGACAAAATATTAGGTACTTACTTAAAGTAGTAGGTAGGTACTTAAGTATACCTGCGACCTTATTTCTGATTGTCTGTGCCTGCGACCAAGACCTGGTTTCAGGCTCTCAACAACGTGGAATACCTACCGTTATTATTAGGTACAAAATGTGTCGTAGTAGGTTTTTTGTCGCCACTTGGAGGAATTTGCAAGCACAGCTCCTTGTGCTCGGTCCGGCCCTGTCCGCGGTGTGTACCTGCCCTACACCGTGCGGCGACAGGGTTTACGAGATAAATAATGTTGTCGTTTAACCCTCAATTTGTTTATCTGAAAATTTCCACCGGTCCGCCACACTGTGGTTTAATCCGCAGTTTATGTTCGGCGGTAACTGTAAAACGCCTTTATTACGATGCGGTAAGAGCTAAAATGCAGTGGTCGGCGAATCGTAAAGTTTGCGAAGGGACCTAAACGTTGTTTCAGCAAATGCTGACTGTGTAGCCGACCTCAACTATTTCTAGTTGGTGCTTTATTGCATTGCTGTTTGCAGCTTGATCTTTAGCAGTACCTACTTACTTACCTTATTTAGAAATTAGTAGGTACCTACATTCGAACTCGTAATACCTAAAATCACATTGCACACCCCGAACACTCGGCAATACCTAGTGTGAAATCAACTCACCAATCGGTATGCAAACTACTAATCACAAATTCGACTTTATCTTCGGCGCGACGCAGGAGTAGCCACGGAGTAAGTATAGCTAGCTCGATTAGACATAATAGAACGCAACCAGCCCGCGCCTATCCGTTTTCAGTGAGAACCCCGAACAACAAGTATGGCGGTTCCGGATATTACATTGCCGCTTCCATCAATGAGTGTTGCCAGGACGCAATACTAATCTGTCTCAACTGACAATGAATTCACGTTATTGTTCTTAGTGCTGTGATGATTGCAAATAATTGCAATACCTACAACTATTTTAGTGTTTATTGCAAGAAGGTACCTAGGTAACTAATGCTAATACTACCTACTATTTACAAACACCGCGGTACCTACGAATATAGCGCTTCTAGGTAGCCTACCTACTAAGGTACCTACCTAAATAGGAGGAACATAAGTAGCTAACAAATTAAATTAAGGTTTAGTGGGCCCCCTTATTTACCTACATAAGTTTTTAATATTTTATTATATTCGGCCTTAGTCCAAGCGATTTAGGCACAACCAGCTACCCAATCCCATCACAGATTAAACAACAGCTAGTACCTACGCATCACAGAATTCAGGACAGTAGGAGCCTGAAGCCACTTAGTGTTTGGGTCACAAACTAAGCTCATAATGTCCCTGTAGGTGCGGCATTCGGTGTTTATTTGCATAATAGCGTAGGATCAGACAGGCTTTAGCTAGGCCTTATTAGGTACAGTCGCGTGACTGATACCACTTATATACTTTTTGTTTGTAAATACATACATAGTACCTAAACAATGCCCAGACTTTAGACAAATAAAAAATTTGTCGGGGATCGAACCCGCAACCTTCTGCGTCAAGCGGACCTTCACCCACTGCGCCACAGAGGTCGTCAAAAGGACAAAGACCATGACCTCAAAGGTCGCCTACCTCGGGCGGAGTGAGGCCCTGTCTTCAATCCCGTGATCCTCCGGGTTAGGTGCTCGTGGATTTCAACCTAAATACATAATTAATCACCATAATTCTGAATTGTTCGGACTAATAGAATATTCACGGGTTGAAGAGGTGACATCTTGAATGAATTATAACTGAATTTACGTTACTTTCAAATTAATTTTACTTTAGCTCACAACTGTACCCACCTATGGTACTAGGACTAGGTAGTGTAGGTACAATTTAACAAATACAAAAAAGCATACAGTACATTTAGAGTGCAACCAAGTGCAACAAACATATTTGAACCGGTGAGAGGGGCGCTGTTATCGCATTTGGTGTGGCAGAAAAATAAATGTTTGAGTAAAATTCGGTAGTTCCGCTTTTAGCCACCGGTTCAGATAAGTTTGTGGCACTCTACAATAATAGTAAATCAATAGTTGAGAGGTGTCATTAAGTGCTACGTACGTAGTACTTGCTACGCTATAGCAAGCTACGTAGCTCCACGTAGACCCCGGTAATACAACCTCTTTTCTTTTCATTTGAGACTTTTTAAAGTAGCGAGCGTCAGGCGCCTGAACCATAATTTAGTTAGCTCGAAACTTGTCGCTGGCTACAGGCTGACGTAGTGTAGAAGTTACATCGAATGTTATGAATGAGAAAAAGGTATAATGGCTACGTAGAATTGTTGTTACTCCTAATGATCTCATGACTGACTCTTAATGTAGATGGTAACAGCATCCAACAACAATCAACAAATAATTTTCACTCTACTCACTTGACTAGATTTTGTTGGTTTATATAGATAGATAGATAGAAAATACTTTATTGTACACCATATGGACATTATCAAATACAAACAAAGATACAAGAAAACATTTAAAGCGAAGTACAATGGGCGGTCTTATCGCTGTGAGCGATTTCTTCCAGACAACCTTAGGATGAACTGGATTAAATTAAAGGAAGGCTAAAAGTTTATATACATACTAGCTGACCCGACAGACGTTGTCCTGTCTTAACAATGACTTTTTATATAGAGACTTTCCTGAATTTTCTTTACTATAAACCTCACGGAGCCCGAGACTTTTCCAACGAATGCAAAACCGTGGAAATCGGTTCGTGCGTTCTGGAGTTATAGCGTCAGGAAGGAAAACCCGGCTTATTTTTATATAGTAGATTATTCTACCCATTACGAACTTAAAACTCCTACCCAAAAGGTAGCAAGGGACTGAAACTTTGCTACCGGAACCTCAACTTTATGTCGCAGCATACAATGTTTTATAAAGGAAAAGTTTAATCACATCCTTGTAAGTTGTGGAATTTCCGAATTAACTCACAAGTAAATGAGACTCGTTTGAAGCATCTCGGAAGGTTTCCGATTGTTCGCTTTGTTTTATTTATTACATGCGGGATCCGGGCGGAGTTGTTTACGACAAACTTTGCAATTTTCTAAAGATTTTACTTAGATATTTTCTGGTGTAAAAGATTTGATTGCAAAAGGAAGCATCATATTAAATTAATTTAACCTGACCTACTATTTATCCTGAGAAAATAAGACTGACGCACAACAAAGTACCTACCTAATTAAACACGTTATAAGCAAGTAATAAATATCTTTAGGTTTTATTGTTCTAATAAACATACAAAAATTGCCTTTGTCAAACTTGTAAAAAATCGTAGATGGCAAAGATGTAGAGGGACTACATCTTTGCATTCTACGATTTTGACGTGACAACGTCTTATAATTCGATAGAGCCGGCTGCACGCACGAAAAAATGCGGCGTTACCTCGCTCTGAGGCGTTCCATGTAAGGCTTGAAGTGCAAGCGAGAGCGCGGAACGAGCGACAAAGAAGCACAAACGTTGTCACGTTCAACTATCGCCAGTAAACCGACTTTACAGACAACCAATATTTTTTACAAGTTTGACAAAGGCAATTTTTTTTATAAGTGTTAACCGCACCCATGCGGCACTTGAACCTGCAACCTTTACCATGGATCGCTAAAGGTCGTGGGTGATGTCCCGGATAAGTGCAATTTTTGGCATTTAAAAAACAATCTTTTTATAAAGTGTTAAAACCACACTTATTCATTTCTCAATAATATTTTTTTGTCCAAAATAGGCGTAACTGCTCGTATTATGCTAATAACAGTATTAGATATGGTGGCCGGTGGGTCCTTAGAATCACTACCGTTTTGCCAATAGCTTGAACTCTCATCTCAGCGCCTGAAGCTTTGCATCTGCAAGCTACATCGTTGCGCCTCCGAGATAGCATTCCGGCAGGCGCCGCGCCAGACTGTTTGCGCGAGTGCCTGGATCATAATACTGGGGCTTCAGCGACGGCAGAGATCATAATATTCAGCTTAAGCTGTTGTTATTGGGCGTTGTGTTTGACACTAGTCGCTATATTTATTACCTACCTATGTAGGTGCTTTGTACTAGGTACAGTCACGGACAATAAGATGTATACACTCCATACTTTTAAAATTAATATCACACTAAAACTAATACATGTAGGTTAAAAACCAAAAGCGGAAATCAATAATAATACTAGAATATTGTTGGACATGTTGACCTGTACATGGGTTGAAACATTATGTGGGATATACATCTTATTGCACGTGACTGTACCTACCATAACTACGCATTACCTGCATTACATAATAGCCTCCTGATGGGGTGTAAATCATCTAATATGGTAAGGTATCTAATAGGTCTAAGTTTTGAGAAGAGACGTTCATTCGTAACTAAAAACATGCAATGTCATTATGTTATGTGTAAGTAAAGATTTTAGTTTAAAAAAAAATAGTTATAACCGTACACTCCATTAGCTTAGTTGGTCTAAAGTATTACCACGGATTGGTAAGAACGTGGGTTCAAATCCCCCATGGATGCAAATTTTTGGGATGCGCAAAACACAGCAGTTATGTACCTAATACATACGCTGAACATAAATGTTCTAAGTGAAGATTTGGTAAAATTATGATTTTTGACTTTGTTTACTTTTAGGTAACAACAATGCAGGTCGTATTATACGTATACTCAATTGCATTTTAGGATCGTAGAACGAGTGTGTTAAAACAGGAGAGACTCTATGCCTAATTTGCAAGATATGACCAGAAGCAAAGCATAAAATAATCTACCTACATGAAATTAAAATAACTACTTCTAATTATCAAGGTAGTTTTATATTTTCCTATTTGAGAATGCAAACTAAATATTGGATATGGTATTATGCAAGAAAACACAGTAGATTAATTCAAATGGTGGGTATATTGAGTTTTTCAGGTACAAAGACAAAATCAAAGTAGAAAAGCATTTATTCCGTATGACTGCTGGGATCACATAGAATAGTCTTAAAACTAAGTTTACTCCTGTTCTTTCGCGACCAATACCGTGAAGAATCAGGGCAACAAACACGGTTTGGGACCTAGCATTATTTTAGGTGATCCATCATAAAACAAAATTATCAAGCTTTAGTGGGAAGCCAGACAAACAACATTGAGGCTCATAAATTTAGATACACCTCAAGTACAAAGAATTAACGAAATAATTATATAAACAATGTGTACCACGACACTACTAGAGAATACACAGCATTAAATAAAAACAAAACACAGAAATTATAAAAGTTCTGACATGAAACATAATATCACATATATACATACATAATCACAATCGAGTAGAAGCATTTTTATAAGTAAAGTTACAAAGTGGGTACTTAGCTTTTGTATCGATCTGCTGCTGCACACTGATTTTCATAATCATAATCATATTCCTTTTTATACCCGACAAGATTGTAAAAATGTCCGCCATGGATTTGTCCAATCAGAGACCACCAAACTTTGAGATTGAATATCTTTGAATAACAGTTGAATTATCAACACATGATATAGCTACATTGTTTTAAAGATCTAAACAATGATTATTACAACATTTATGATTAGTAGATTGTGTTCCTTTTACCGATATTTACATAAATTGGAACGACCAATCACAAAGCCTTGGAAATTATCTTACTACTCAGGACATTATAACAATACATATATTAGCGAGAGTATTTTAAAAGGTGATAGAGGAATTACACAATTTTTGTTATTAACTAATCTTATCCCTAGTACCTAATATCCTTAATTAATTCGTTAACAAAACACAATAGTTCATTCAATTGTCTGCCTCTTATAGTAAAACTATAAAGTAACTATGATTAAAGCTTAATGATTACAATAACAAATCATGTTCTGATTAATATACTAGTATAATAACTTTGTTTATGTACTATTTAACTTGTAACGATAAACTATACCACATTAACAAACATTTTATTGATACAAGTTTCGTTCAGAAACTGATTGACAAGATTTCGTTCACTTCGTAGTATTGTTTGACTTTGACATCTTCAATCAATGTGTCGTTTCGAAATTAATATCTGTCAAGTGCAATCACATTTTATCTTACGGCGCGCGTGCTAGTCATGCAAACTCGATATCTTAATATCCATTTTCTTATTCGCCATTTTATCTGATGAGACGAAGCTTCCAAAGTAAGTTTGTATGAACTATTAACCAGCTCCGAAGTTTAAAATCAAAGATTGAACTACTTTACTTAGGTATAACTTTTTTTAATGCTAGAAGTAGAAACTTTTTATTTACAGAAACTAAGCTACTACAATATTTACATAAAATTACAAAATACAATAGAATCAGTCAAGCTATCTAAGGATCGTCGTAAAAATGATCTATAGATAGCTCAACGGATCCAGGTCACTGCCAGTCGGAAGCAGAAGAAGTAGATACTTTGGTACCCACATTTTACCACAATGTCATTCACAGCGTTGCTCGAGCAAACCACGAGGTCTCCCGCCTACTGATTCGAAAGAAGAAGAACCAGATGTCATGAGCTTTCACCGTTTTTGGTTTGACCAAATGCGATGTACCTAGTCATATCGAGATTTGGTCCTATAGCGAACTAGTCATACATTTATCTAGTCAGATTGTGATGTGGTCCAAACGCTACTAAACCCTTATTTTTGTTGCACGTTGACACGCCTCGATTTAAAAGTGAAGCTAAAATCCACTCACGTGTATAAAACTTAATAAATGAATTAATCCAACGTGGATCTACGTATTATACCTAAGTATGAAAACGAGAAAAAGATTTACCTACCTTTAGCTTGCTAAAGACAGCGATGTACCAAGAAAGCAAAGTACTATGTATAACTTTAATGGTTTTGTAATTAAATTGATACAATAAGTGAGGAAAAGAGATAGAGCAATTCTATAACATACTGACAACTTAGAAATCGAAAGAGAAAATGTGAAAGACCATTTAAGAGATGGGAAGACGATTTCAAAGTTATCGCTGGGAAATTATGGTCAAGAACCGCCAGAGATAGATACGAGTGGAACTTCTGATTAAAAGGCTTATATTATTATTGTATTATTATGATAGGAAAAAGATGGTACATTCAAGGAAAAACGATTTAAAAAACTTTGAGCTCAGTGTGTCCAAGCCCTAGCTCGTTACCGCCCACGGCGGCGGCGGCAGTGCGCGTGTTGGACAATAGTTCGCGTAATGACGGAAGTATCGCGCTTCTGTCCCATATTTTTGTGTTCAAAGCATTATTTATTTCGGAATTAATCGAAATGCACTTCGGAGGCTGTCACTAAGATTTATATCAGTTCGAATCCCAGCCGAGAATCAATGGTTTTTTTTGTTCGAGTGGTGGTTTTCCACAGAATTGTTTCCTTCATTGGTAAACCTCTTGCTAATAAGGAAACAGTGTAAACTCGTAAATAACAGTTGATTTTACTTTTAAAGTTAGTTTAAGAAGCCGGCGGGCAGCAGAAAGTATTCGCGTTGAATGCACTCAGCTCATTCTATTTGGAAAAGTAACTTAATTTAAACTTAAACAGGCACCGCTGTTTCCGGTCAACGACCTTATCGTTAAGATTTCAAATAAGTAAATACGTATATAAGTAAATACGACCCATTTTTGACCCAATTTTTCACTTGTGTTATCTATCTACACTAAGAGGAAAAAATTGATTTTTTTGTTTGAATTGAATAGGCTCCGAAACTACTGGACCGATTTGAAACATCCCTGATGAACATAGGCTATATTTTATTACGGGAAAGTGAAGTTTTCCCGAGGGACCGCGGATAACACCGCGACAGACAGCTAGTTTTAATATATTTTTGAAATTTTAACACAGCAATTGAAATATATTTTGAAATTTTCTAAGTGATGTGTCTTACGTCCTTTTCTGTACCCTTGTAAATGTGTATTGAAAAGTTCATGTTGGCCTAGTCGGGATTGTCATCAACTCACAATGCGCGAAGGTGGCGTGTTTTGAATTCTGTCGGTGCCTAATGTCTTTGTATGAAGCTGTTAATGAATTTAAACCGACCACACTACAGCAGCAAGATGATGATATTAGAAAGCATAGCAGGAAGATGATGATGATGCTATTACAAAGCTTTATTGAATGTACAGGATAATTATAAATAAACATTTATTTCAGGCAGCACAGAACATAATTATACAATCATAAAATGCCATAGCCCATATTTATAAATACCAGACTAACCTATATAACATAAAATGTTAATAATTAACAGATTCATCGACGATCCGATGAATTATGTGACTCCAAACTCCATCAATATAATTATTATAGAAAAATTATAGTACCTTTCTATATTTCCAGAGACACAGTTGTTTAAAATAGTACGCATCACTAGTTCGTAGCTTCGTAGCGCCGTAGCACCGTAGCTTCGTAGCTAACAAGCACTATTCGTAGCTCCTCTACGAACACCTGCAAACTACCCTGATATTCAATTTGCGCTTCGCACGGAGGCTATTTATTTAACACCTGCATGTTATAGACTCCTGAGTAACTAAATGTTAGTATGTGAAGCTTTCTTCTAAATATATTTCCTAGTTTGAGTTTATTTTAAAACTAGCATTTTCCTTGTGCAAGAATTTTACATGCTCTAGTCAGTTCATTTATATCATAAGCTATAGGTTTAACTAGGCTTTAGAACAATAATAATATGATAAATATATTATCTTCATTTTCATAAATTAAGGTCCTTAAAATACTCACTTTTATGACTCACTGCAATTTTATTTGTGTAATTTCATGTTTTATTAGCCATCAGGCAAATTCAACGATCATAATGTTTTTATAGTCATCAGGCGAATGTGATAATGTTGATTAAGGTAAAATAAATAAACGAGTTCCATATTGTAGAGAGCTTACGTGTTTAAACTGAGTAATTTTCCGCATTTTCATACCAAAGCCCAAAAGTAAGTATTTGCTTGTGTTTGCTTTCTTACAGAGACTCAAAATTCAAATTTTAACTTCAAAGGAATGTTTTCGTCGCATGTCTTGACTTGAGGCTTTATGGCAAATATACTAGGTTATGTAACGGTGATTATGTAAATATTTATTGCGTGATATGTTCTGTTATGAGAAAATCGTAAAATATGAAAGCTTTGGAAGTTTAGTTATAGAAATAAATAACTATTTAAGCTTATATCTTCAAGTTGTTTCTGCCTCTAGAAAACGTTGATAATGTAGGTGTAGGAGGGTAATACGAGCACGTAGTACCTACTGGTTTTATTAAGCAAGGTGAAAAGTAGATAATTAACCTATAATGTCACCAATAAAAACTATAACTTCCATGGTAGCAATAAATAAATGGAAAATTGGAAAAATAAATTTTCACACTATGTACTTTCGAGCTTACATTTTTCTTCACACAGTCTTATGTCAAAGTAAGTCATTTATCCCTCGTAAAAAACAAAAAAGTAAGGCGGGAATAAAGCAGTATGAAATTTCATTACCCCCTCTGAAGAGATAACCCCTTGGTGAATAATCTACTATAAAATAACGATCATATATACATACAGTGTGTATTTATTGTTTTTCTTTCCCGAGTCCGTCCACCAAGATCAGCCTGAGGAAATTCGCACCGAGTGAGTTAAGACGTCAACAATCACTTGAGGCTTTAGCGGGACTTGTACAAGTAGAGCGGGACGCAAAAACTTTTCCATTATATTTAACGTGGCTTAGAAAAAGTGGTTTCCTATTTATTCTCTGAGCATGTGGTGGCGGTTTTTGCGGAAACTTCTAACCAGTTACGTCCCATTTCGTTTTTATTAGAAAACTTTGTTACAAAAAATTAAGGCTATTTTTATTGTACCTACTAGATGGCGACACACGTCGCAAATTAGACGCTATTTTTATGTTGCGGTGTTTATTTTAGTCGCCATTCCCTTGGTAGAACAGTGGCCGGGTCGAATGATCGAATGCCGCCGCTCCGGGCCGGGTCGAGTCTTGTCTTAAATCCTAAGGAAATGAGTTCAAATGCTGGCCGTGTCTAGATTCATTTTGTGTTGGTGTAATAGCATGAACCCAAAATAGTAAAGGCATAAACACACGTTTGACCAGTGTGTCCTAAGGAAATGGCCGACTAAGCCGAAAGGATGGATTAAGTGCTACAAGCCTCTATCTCAAACAATGTTCCAGGCACTGTGTGCTTGTTTGCTTCCTGGGGCTGTATAAATCATCAAAGATTTAGCACTAGGCTAAGCCTGCATATTGTTACTAACTACTAATTATAATCGAAAGTGTCTGTAAGTATAAGTAGACAACTGACTATACAGAGTTTTGTCGCATACCAATAGCAAGATTCGTTGGACATGAAATAATTTCTCTTTTCTAATCTCTGCCACAAGATGTCGCTGTCAAAAGCAATAAAAGTGCTTGCAATGAGAAACGGGATTCGATAGATCTTGATCGTCGAGTCGCCGAGGACGGAGATAGTTGATAGACATTCTAGTTTGAAGAACTTTATAACTTCTCTAACGTTGTGTAGATACAGACAGTGATATGAGTAGTTTATATTATGTTATAAGATAGGTACTAATTGTTACTAACGACTTCGTACGTGATTGAGGTCATCTAAAGTAGGTATTTAACCTTTCCACTACCTGTTAAAAAATTCCCATAAAAACTGACACCTCTTTTAACCCCTTTTAAGAGCTGTTCTGAGTAAGTAATTTCGAAATATGAAAAACAAATCTTTATAAAGAGTTTCAACGATAAGATCAAAGACAGTAAAAAAGACAATATTCCGAGCCCTTGTCCCACTTTCTCCGCTCTGATATTCCCAGCACTTGCTCTAAATGACGTCACGCGTGAGGTTCTGACATATTGGCATGAAGAGGTGACGTATAGGCACCTAAATTGCGGGACAAGATACACCGAGGATACACTTAGCCTTATCACAGAATACAGAAAGGCCTTATCTTGGTTTTAGGAGTGTTGGCTTAGTGAGATACGTACTTGACTTTTAACTTAAAGATTTTTAGTTAAAATCTTATTTGCGGTTTTTAATTTCGAAAAAATATGTCCACATAATACATATTGGTTTGTTTTTTTCCCTAAATTTTAAAGCTTTTTGTCTCAAAATCATGCAATTCCTGAGTCAATTTCAATGTAAATTGAACGACAGGCCTCAGATAGTTACAAAATGTTCTGCTGGTTTGATAGGAGTGTGTCAAAGCTTTGAGCTGTGAGCCCGAATACGTTTATAGTCTAGCTTTGGATATTGGATATGCAGCTATAATCCATTTGTATGGTTCTTTGGAGAGTATTGTAAATTCATTTACAATCTTGATTACAAGTTGCAATGAACAATGCGAGAGACGTTCGGTCTCTTATCATCATCATCATCATCCGCGGCCAATAATATCCCTATACTGAGTGTAGGGCTTCCTCTGTTTATATGACACAGGTAATATTTAAATTTTCTGACATGATTTTTTTATTTTCGAAACTTTTAATCAGGATTTGTTTAACCAAACTAATCCTGATTAAAAAATTTGTTTATTTGTATGTTTGTTTGAATTGAATAGGCTCCGAAACTACTGGATTGATTTAAAAAAAATCTTTCACCATTAGAATCCTACTTTATCCCTGATAAACATAGACTATATTTTATTCCGGGAAAGTGAAGTTTTCCCGAGGGACCGTGGGAAACACCGCGACGGACAGCTAGTGTCCAATAAAATTGTCCACATAACACAATAAAACAGTTTAACTTGTGTGACATTCTTGAAGCTTAAAATCATAATCCCACGCTAAGTGGAGTCGGCTCATGTCTTCTTCTTCCACTCACTCGTCAACTGTGCATGTGGATGCAGAAAGAATGAAAAAAGGAGAATAAATTAAGAAAGGAGTAGTCCTTTCTTCATTCATTCTTGAAGCTTAAAATAAACTTGTTATTAGCAACAGTTCGCCAATACCGTTAGCAAACTGTTTCCGTAAAGTTTGAGCATGCGTTTAAAGCAACAACGGTAATGCCGAGCCAATCGGGGAAACTTATAATTGATTCGGAACTCGGCAATAATTAGACAGATCCAAACTCAAACCGAGTTGGGAACGCTTTGATTGTGTAATGTACTTGATATTGTTTCGGTGACATACTTCCTGACAGTTTCGTTTATGTAAATTTAAGTACAGTGCCACAAACATATCTGACCGGTGGCCAAAAGGAACTAACGAATTTTACTGTAAAATTTATATTTCTGCCAACACCAAATGCGATAACAGCGCCTCTCTCAGCGGTTCAGATAAGTTTGTGGCACTGTACAGAATACTTACATACAGGGCGTAATAATACTACTTTCCAAAACAAAAGGATACGGATCACGCTTTGTGATGACCACGAAAACAGCTAAATAATTATGTTTTGAGAGCTTGGTTTCTTCGATAAAACTATCTAACCCAGTATGCACTGGACGGCCCTTGTGCTTTGTTCTTTTTTATATCATGTCTGGATTAAGCTATATCACAGAATACATCAGTGTCCCCTCCTCAAGAGAGCTCCGCAGTGGGGGGCAGGCCAACCATTAAACTACCTATCGCTACACCTACGTTTCTTGTCTTACTTTTGAAATGCACTGTGTCATTTATATTTCCATTCACGCTGAAGTTGTTTCGCAATTTTTATGGTTCCCCGAGTCAATTTTTTAAAATTTTTGTAACAAGAATTCCTATTTGAGAAGCCTTAACTACTATTTGGTAGTACTAGCCTAACTGAAAGTGTATTGACTCCACAAACATAAATAATGAATCACAAAATAGATTCGTTGAAGCGGCATCTATCACAATCAACGCGACAAAGTGTTTGCATTGTGTTGCTCGGATTTAATTACACGATCTATCATACGAGCCTGGTGAAAAGGCTTCCAATGAATGAAAATGAAGACTCTGTCATCAGATCAGGTGGTTACGTCCTATGGAAGTAAACGTATTTATTTACAGAAATGAAACTACTATTTGTTATTATGGAATAGAATACCATACAATTAGTATTATGCTACGTAAAATTATCCTCCGGCGCGCGCGAACCCTAGCTATATGGTAAATAGGAGTGTGCTCAATGTGCTCATATATTAGGTATTTAAATATCTTGTATTTACGCTAATAAATACCTGTATTTAAAAGCCTCAATTAAAATTACAATGTACTACGACGTAACTTTATGTTTTTACATAAATGATATTCGACGAATAAGTTATAGTAATATTAAAAGTTCATTTTGAATTTAATTACTGTCCATTCGATTTTTATTCAGCCGCTAATAAAAAATAGCTTTTCGCTTTTACCAACATTTCCTATTTAAAATTAAACAAAGTCACGATCTTATCCCTTATATAAGTATCCCTAATAAAATTAAAAGTTTTTATTTCAGACTCTGGTCCATATTAAATAAATTATTCATTCGTACAATTACATATTAAAAAGGGCAGAAGATGATGATGATTACAATGTTAAATGTTACATATATCCACCTATGACACATATAGATCAGTGGTAGGTATACCTGGTAATGAGTGAGTGCATGCCAGCCCAGTGACACGGGAATATGCGTCAGGACGGTTAGCTACGACCAGAAAGAAGGCTGTTGCCACTATACTTTGATTTTCAGCTGGTCAACAATCGCAATTCAAAGATCTTTTAGTAAGTCTACGCAAATATAGATTCATAAAAGAAAAACACACGACCATTCACGAATCTATTCTCCTTACCTACCCAAACAAAGGTACACCAAGTAATGGTTATCAAAATAGATACTCAAATATCAAAGATCAATATGATATCAGGGATAACCAGCTGAGATAATAAATAATTCAAGAGTCGTGAAACTTCGCCGTATCCTAATCCGGCCAAAGTCGCGGGCCGAAGTTGGCAAGGCCTTTTTGTTTCTAAACTTTTCCACCTGAACTACTGATAAACTCTGTTTGTGAAGCTGGGGTCAATGACCTCGCATCAAACCCTTCAAGAACCAATTTCAGGTATTTGATTCAGAGTTCTGAAGCTGCGTATGGAGTACGCGTGCTATGCTGTCTGTTTTTGTTAATTTTTGTAAGTGTGCTTTCTTTTTTCGGGCAATAAGGAAATGTATTTGTATTCACGCGTTTCTAGGCTCGAGCGAGTCGATGTAAAATGTCAAAACCAAAACGTTTATTATACTTATTGCGGCTTGACAATTTATTGTTGTAGATATTTGAAAAATAGATTTGGCCATATAAGGTAACCAGTTAGACATCATCAATGGTTTCCAAATGCCTGAAGATCTGAGAGAATGCTGTTTTTTTTTCATAAAAATTCCACGGGTTTTATGTTTTTAGATTTAAATAATAGATGTCGCTTAGCAAACATTAAAAACTTCTATGGGTACTTCAAAACAGATGCGTTGCTCAAAGTTTTCGCATTATTAATAAACAACGTTCTGAAGTTCACACATGGATATTTTTGTTTCTAAAAAGCGGCGGCCATTGGATAACTTACATAATAATATACACATGAAAAAAGAAAAGCAGACTAAAAAATATAAAAGAAAATATTTATGTTTTAAAAACTAATAAAATAAACGATATTTATGTTGCACCTTTTACGTAGATGCCAAAAGATTTCCAGACATTTTTCTTCGGAACATTTTAATTGTTTTAATTGAATGTACCTACGGACAATCCTGACTAGGCCAGCATGCAGGCCGACATCATCGTGCGAGAGCTGGAACAGCACCATGTCCTACCTCCCATATCCATCAAATTTGTTTTGGCAGCTGAAACAAGAAAACCTCGACACATTTCAGGCGAGAACAAACAAATAAACTGTTGGGTCTTATAAATTAGCTGTAATAATAAGTTATCAGTGCGAGCAGATAATGTAGCGAGCTGGTAATGGAAGCCATTCATAAGACGTCCGCCCACACCACAGTGCAGCTCGCGGCAGTAGGTGCGAGTAAATACATCTGTTTTACAACGGATATATCTTTACAACGGTTTGAGAACTGGGTTTAGCTGAGTGATCAATTTTTCTGCTGAGATTTATATTTGTTCTTCACTTTAATGGTAGTTGTGACAAGATAACATTTCTATTGGACTTAAATTTTGTTATTATTTAATAGTTGTAGGATTGTTGTATTTTGTTAGCACACGTATAATATGTACCTATTACTCACATAAAAATATAGTAGGTACAAATGTACCTATTAAAATTAATAGTAACTATGTCGGAGACGCGACCGCAAGTTAGGTGCTCATCAGCATCCAAAACCTGACTTCCTAAGCACAGAATCGAGGTGGATGGCACAGCCATCCACCTCGATTCTGTGCTAATCTGACCCGTCGACGACAGTCGACATTAACAATTTCGTCTACCCATCTTACTGCCGGATGTCCCACGTTTCCCCCTACTACTCATTGTATTGGGAAACTCGATAATAAAAATTTCCCTACAGAACAAAAGTTGAGTTACTTGTTTAGAATCATTCATTTTATTCATACCGTGCAGTTTGTTTTTCATTTTATTTAGCCTTTTGATTAGTGAATTATGGTGAAAAACGAAGCATGTCAGTAACTTTTCTGTGGTTTCCCCGCTCTGTGCGTCAGATCCCCTGTCTTCACCGCGGGGGCGGCTGTCCATCATAATAAGTTATTATCGTGTATAGGACGCCAGCTGGCTCGGCCTAGATATTGGGGTCGCGAGTCTGCGAGCTCAAGCGGCTGATAGCATTATGCCAGGCTTAATGGGTTATGGATGAGATAAAGATTTTACGCTTGCTTGAAAACTCGCTTACATTATTTCAAGAACGCTTCTATGCTCAAAAAAGGAGGTTCTATGTTCGGCTGTAATGATGTTCCTAGGTAAGTATGTTTTTTAATTTAAGTGCACCGATAGGTACCTCCTTCAATTGCTCTCAATCGAACAGCTTTTGAATGATCTTCTAAATACAAAATAGATTCTTCTCGTGATGTTACAATCGCAGGCAGATGAAATAATGTTATTTTGTTCCCTTATTTAATTAGTAAACCAAGTCTAACCGTACTAATTAGTGCGGAATCATTCCCGTATCTTTGCAATCCAATTACAAGTAATCTCGGAGTGACGGCGGGATTCGTACGCGATCCCCTCCGGCCAATCAATGGTCAGACTAGACAGGAATAAACGTACGAACGTTTAAAAAAGGTTTAGAAACATGAAACCAAGACTATTTACATCACACTTACCTGGGGATCATTGTTAAATCTCATAGGTTGCCTCGATTGCCTATTGGCTCAATTGGTTAGGACGTCACCACGGGTCGATGAATGCCGTTGGTTCGAATCCCGCATGGGTGCAATATTGGGGATACATATAAAATGTATAAAACATAAAAGTACTGCCTGAATCCTGTCATGCCTAGGATTATCCTTAAATTCTTTTCTCGCATCAGATATTTTTGAAGTGAAAACGAAAAAATTCCTGGATTCGCCTCGAAAAGGTCACGTGCGAGTCACGTGACTGCTCACCGACACGGGGTTATTTGTCAAGTTTAGAACCGTTCCAGTTTTCATCTGCCGGCACTCCTGTTGTCCACTGTTTTTTTTATGTTAGCCCCTAGTAAAATAATAAAACTAAAATTAAAAATAAACGATAAATTAGGGACAAATAAAATTATTTAATGGGTAGAGTACATTCACAGCGCACCATTGGGCAGTATAAAAGGTCTATTTCGGCTAAAATAATACAGTAAAGTCTCTAAGGAAGTGGTTTCCTTTTAACTACTTATTTTACAACTCTATAAACTCTGAAATGTTCTCCATTTCACTGTATAATTTTGAATAAAATCATGGAGTAATTTTTTGGGCTTTTTACTGTAAATATCATCATCATCATCATCATCCACAGCCTGACTTCACCCACTGCTAGGTATAGGCCTCCCTAAGTTTGTGCCATCCACCACGATCCTGCGCTAATCGGACCCATTGACGGCCCGCGACGTGTACAATATCGTCTGCCCATCTGGCCGCCGGACGTCCTACGTTCCAGTACCCAGATCTGGGCCACCATTCAGTCGTGACTCTACTCCACCGCGCCTCGCTGTGTCCCGCCCAACTCCATTTCAGGTCCATTATCCTATTCCCGACATCCTGGACTTTGGTCTGTTTTTGGGATTTCGACATTTGGACTGTAAATATAACAAAGGTTTAGGTATAAAGCTGCGGCTTTCATAGTATTAGTTATGAAACGATATCGCTGAGAAAACGCGCTAGGTAATTGAATTTAACCTGATGCATAAATTGGTCTTTGAAGAATGATGCATAAACTGACCAATGTAAATAAATGTACTTACCTCAGTAGTACCTCTGTAAGGCCATACCATGTTTACTTAGTTAGTCTGCCCGACAAAAGTAAGTTGTAGTAATCTCCGTAGCAAGTAGATACTGTCGCGACAACACAGTTACAAGAGTTTATATCATGCAAACGCGAGCTAAACCTACTTGTGTGTATTGTGTCAGTTATCTGGTTGCATGATTTCGACGCGCAAGCCAATTATGAAATAACAAGGTATTTCCAGAGACTAATCAATATGCAAAGTTTACTTTCAAGGGACAATACACAACTTTGAAACGAGTATAATCCGAACCACTCGAGAGCACGCCTCGAGTGTCAAATTCAAAAGATCAAACAAGAAGCAGCTTCCCTGTTATCCCTGTTATAATCCCGAAGAAAACTACAAGAAGGCTTCAAGAGATTAGCAAACGGGATGAAATTAACATTCTTTCTGTGTCTCTCCGGATATAACTTCAAAGTCAGGCACTGTAACGGTTTAACTTGAACATTTCGCTTGAATTTTCAACACGCAACCTTTAAACTTACTCAAAACTTAATTAAGCACAGATTTTGTGCTTGAGGGAGAAAACAGATCGCTTTGTATTCCAAGCACGTTCGGGACACGATAATAATGAAATCAGCTAGATTTATTCTAGATCTTACTGTGACCGGCCGACCGAGTCATGAATAGGACTGAGAGTTTGAACCCATTAACAGGGACTTGAGACCATTACTGGGTCCTTATGTTTCCATTCAATGGACGTACTTAGCTTTATTATGTCATTGAAATAGTCTGGATTAACTTCTTTATGTATGCTGAGTAGGTAAGTTGGAATGAGTTAGTGGCCAAGTTGATGGAGTTTCAGTGCCGCCTAGAGGCCTCTGTTATTTAATTTCTCTATTGACCTACCGGTCAAATGGGGTGTATATTATGTAAGTTAGGTAATAAAAGGCATTAGGTATAATACCTATAAAACCTTGTCTGCTCTTGGTACCCTGGCCTCCCACAACTATGTAACATGTCTTAATAGTTTCAATTATCGTTCAAATCGACCCAAGACAGGTCTAAGATCTGTGTCGTTTAATTAAAGTGTCCAGCACTGAATGATAGCGGTTACGGCAATTACTGGGTCAATAATTTAAGGGCCTGAGAGTCCCCGGGGTCTCGGAGACCCTTGGGGGTAGAGTTGTGGGGTGTTAGGTGTCTCGTTAATGTCGATTGATGGCGCTGAGTGAGGGAGAAGATAGATGTACTTTTTATTGTAATTTAAACTTCGATTAAATATGGGTATTCAATAGTCAATGCAAACGACCTTATGACTAACGTATGTACTAACACAGGGAGTCAGCCAGGGATAGATGGATCGATAGACAACAACATTTATTTATTAGAGAGTGTTGTGTCAGGACATGTCTCTGGATTTTATTATTGGCACTTTGAACGAAGCGTGTTAGTGAAACAGCCAGTCACTAAATCAGTGTAAACTTTCTCTACATGAATAAGTAAACTCAGTGGAGCAGATCAATGGATAAAACCAATGTATATTTTCCCATGACCACCACTCTAAATACTTTAATATTGAATGTTTTCCGTTGCCATTTAATAATTCACAATCCACTGCATTTCATCCAGTTTCATGCAAACTGAAAAGCTTTTCAAATAGTTTATCTGAAATAAAGTGTCGTTTGGAGGAAATTCCTACCGTCGTTTCACGTCGTGCTAGCGAGGAATGGTCATTCTTGTTTTGTATATTCCAAGAATAGTGTTTGATACCTACCCAAAAGCAGTACTACCTAAATTGTTATTTAAGTAAGACTTCCCATAAAAACCAGTGCAAGCAGGGCTTTTTAAATGACGATTGTCAGAGGATCGCAAAGAATATTGATAATGAAGGAACTTAAATCGTTCTTTGAGATATAAAGGAGTGGAAGGAAGGAAAAGGATATTATGAAGTAGTAACATTGCAGACCACTCTCGATACCAACTGACACACCAATTTAATCTACTCAAACGAGGCTCTTTTCATGCATTCAATAAAGCTAGATATTTACAAGGGGTATCATAAATTAACAAAGAAAAATAATTACTAGTAACACAGTGTAAGAATAACATTCACGAGAAAACAACACGGCGGTCGATAGTCAGCGAATCTAGTTCGTGCTTCTAAATGGAGAGCTTTATTCTCTCTGCGTTCACTTCATCCGCGGCACGACCGGACCAATATCATTGAAAAATTGAGACTTGGCAACGACTCAAACACGCCTGCCAGACTCATAGAATATCGGAGTTTCTACTGAAAATGGCTTTAGAAGCTTCCAAATACGCTTAGCCTTGATACAGAGATGTAAAGATCTCAAATTAACGAATGCACAAAACGAAACGCAGAGATCTCGACTGACGACTGATTCTGCCAAGTTTTTGTCTGTAGCCATAGCCATGATGTACAATAATATAAAAGAGAGATAGACTTTTATGGCTAAACAGATCCTGGCTCCTTTATCAGATCAGATTGCTTTATTCAAAATATTGCAATGTCATACTCAGGATAGATGTTAGAAGAATCATCTCAATCGAACACTGGAAATTCAATTTCAGCCTACAAGAGTTGACCCGGTGAAAAACATTGCAAGTTAAAAAAAACCTTGTAAAAAGTAGCAGTGTATAAGAACTGACTGCATTTTAAGATAAATGGTAATAAATAACGCAGTAGTTTGAGTTCGCTAACGATCTAAGTAATTAAAACTCACAGTAACTTGCTGTCGACTCATGCTATGTATCAACAAGTGGGTCCCCGCAATAAAATGTCTGCAAACTAGTTTGTTATTGGGAACTTGGACTGCAGTTATGAGTGTAGAGACAGTGCTTCAAGTTTATTTAGTTGGTTCCGACTTCTTTACTCCATCACAAGTATTTTCTAGTCACGACTTTGTCCACTTAGTTTGAAGAATCGTTCTTGAAATCAATTTTAAAGCTTTGTTAATATAAAAAAAATCTCTCACCAACCAAGTTACCAGACAGAAGATAATCAAAAAATTATTGTAGTATAGTGCCACAAACCTACCTGGACCGGTGGCCATAAGTGGAACTAACGAATTTTACTCTGGAGTTGATTTTTCTGCCTACACCAAATGCGATAACAGCGCCTCTCTCAGCGGTTCAGATAAGTTTGTGGCACTGTACCTACGTTTATCCATACTAATATTATAAATGTGAAAGTAACTCTGTCTGTCTGTCTGTCTGTTTGTTACCTTTTCACGCCCAAACCGCTGAACCGATTAAGCTGAAATTTGGCATGGATAAAGAGTATACCCCAGGGATGGACATAGGCTACTTTTTTTTTATCAATTACCATAAGGTAATTGATAAAATAGGGCTTTTTTTTCGGTTGGTGGGTAGTTAAAAGTAAACAGCTTTCAAAAGTTCTCCTGGATTTAATATTAATTTTATTAAATCTGGGCCTTAATTAATTATTATGAATGTGTAAATTCATATAATAACATTGCTACTTCACCTGCCATTAATCACCATCTCCGTTAGAACACTCCTCACAATTCCTGACACTACACTGCATTTTCAAGCACTTCCACACACCCAACATGGCGGAAACTAGTTTGTCTGATGTGATCAATTCACTTCACGAACGCATGGCGCGTTTTGAGTGTGATCTGAAGAAATCATCCTCGCCCACTTCCATCGAAGCAATCGCAGCTGATTATGCTGCATTCAAGACGTTCACTCTAGCGGCTCTAAAGGCTCTACAGCAACAGGTAGAGCTCCTTGCACGTGATGCCGATCAGCAGGAGATGCGCAGTCGGCGGAAGATTCTTCTCCTCCATGGTGTCCCCGAGGAAAGCAATGAAGTCACCACAGATGTTGTCATCAAGACAGTAACTGGTAAACTTAAACTGTCCAACTTTACTAGTGCTCATATCAGTCGGTGCCATAGGATGGGGCGGGCTGCGAGCGCTGACCGACCTCGGCCAATATTGGTCAAAATTCGTGATGTTAGCCTGAGAGATCAGGTTTGGTTCGCCAAAACCAACCTGAAGGGCAGTAGTTTGACTTTATCCGAATTTTTGACGAAGCCAAGACATGACGCTTTTATTGCTGCGAGGGAGCGTTTTGGCATCAAAAACTGTTGGACTCGGGATGGAATGGTGCATGTGATTGGCACGGATGGCGCGCGTCACCGCATCTCCAGCATTGGTGAGCTGAACAAGCTTGCGCCGCCAGAACCCCAACGACAGGTGCCGGCAGCGGCGCGGGCGCATGCGACGGTCGCAAAGGAGTCCCGAGCGCCGTCGGCTAGGCGAGCTGCTGCAGGTACATCAAGTGGACGGAACTAGATGGCTGCTTTTATTTTTGTACGTGGGTAGTGCTTTGCCAACGTCAGTTTTTATTATCTTCACCCTCTTATTTACTGTATAATGTACTAAACTCAGTTAATTTTTACTTTTACCCACTATTTACATTTCGATTCGATACAACTTATTTTTATTTACTTTGTTTATCTCTGTCAGTCAGTCGTCCGTCAGTCTGACATTCACATTCTGACATAATCTACTTTTTATTTGATGTCACTGTCATATCTATTTTTCGGTGTCACTGGTGTGGCATGGATGCTGAACTTTTGGCCTTAACCTTTTGGTCTTTTATTGTTTTGTTTTTATAAATTTTACTATACTTTTAGGACAAAGAGCATAAAAGGATTTTGGGCCTAGAGGCTCAGTTAGTGCAGTGTCTCAACAGGAATTCAACTGGCGGGTGGAGGAGGTTTGTTTTTATACCTACACTAAGTAGGACACATCATAATAGTTATTATTTATTATTATAATTAAGTATTAGTTTATATTATATTATTATGTTACATATTTTGAATGATTCATGTGATGATGATGCTTTTCTTTCGATCTCGTCTAATAATTCAGTTTGCGAAAATGACAGTTTTGTGAGTTTGCCTTGTTTATCTGATACGCTTTCTGATAACTTCTCACAAGCTCCTAATAATTTCAATGTGGTACACATTAACGCTCAGAGTATTCCAGCCCACTTTACTGATATGCTTGCTTCGTTTGATGTCAAAAATCTCCATGCAATCCTGGTATCTGAATCTTTTCTCAAACCCCCCCTCTCCTCAACATCGTATACCATTCCTGGGTTCAATCTGATCCGCAATGATCGCACTGGTAGTCGGTGTGGTGGTGTAGCTATCTACCTACGTTCTCACATTCCTTTCTCTATTGTAAGTATGTCTGCGCAGCCACCACCATCTAATGCCGGTGAACATCTCTTCATTGAGGTTATGATTTGTCATTCCAAAGTTCTTCTCGGAGTGTATTATAGTCATTCTTTGCAAGTGAACTTTTTCTCCTCCTTCGAGAAGCTTCTGGAAGACTTTGTTCCCTCCTATCAGCATACCATCCTAATGGGCGATTTTAATACGTGCCTTCTGAAACGTGATCACCGTTCTAAACATTTCGAGTCCATTGCTAACTCCAGTAACTTGCATATTCTCCCCCTTGGTGCTACTCATCACTTTCCGAATTGTAATCCTTCGCTTCTAGACTTAGTTTTAGTCTCCTCACTTCAACATGTTGCCAGTCATGGCCAATGTCCTGCTGATGCTTTTTCTTATCATGACCTCATTTTCTTATCTTATAAAATTCGCACTCCTAAGCCTAAGCCTAAAATTCTTCTGCAGCGTAATTTTAGTGGTATGGATGTGGAGGTGCTTAGATTAGAGGCTCAAGAAATCGATTGGTCTCCAGTAACTGCTGCGTCATCGATCGATGACAAAATTTGTTTATTTACGTCTACCCTTACGCAACTTTTTGATAAGCATGCTCCTATCAGAGCCACGAAAATTAAACACCAACCAGCTCCTTGGCTTACTGATAAAATTAAGCAGCTAATGCGGATAAAAGTGTCCACTAAGTTGAAATACAAATTAAACGCTAGTGACGCCAACAAAGACAGATACTATCGTGCTCGTAATCGCTGCAATAGGGTGTGTAGAGATGCACAACGCCGCCATATTCACGCCTCTGTTTCTAATAAAGACTCATCTAAAGTCTGGAAATTTTTAAGATCGCTTGGAGTTGGCAAGTCTTACAATGAATCCATTACCAATGACTTTGACCTTGATGCTTTAAATTCTCACTTTTCTTCTTCATCCAATATTAATTTGAATGATAAAACTAACACTTTGTTAAATCTTTCTGTAGTGCCTACTCCAACATTTCCCTCTTTTGTTTTTAGTCAATTCACCGCATGTGATATTAAGAAGAGCATTCTGTCCATTTCATCTAATGCTATGGGGAGTGATAACATTGGTAGGAACATGATTGTTCCGATTATTGATGAAATCCTTCCCATTATTTCTCATATTTTAAATTTCTCTCTAATATCTAGTTCTGTACCTTCTGTATGGAAAGAAGCCTATATTATTCCTCTTCCTAAAAAATCCAAACCTAGCTCCCTTACTGATTTTCGTCCCATTTCCATTCTCCCTTTCCTTTCTAAGGTTCTTGAACGTCTTGTCCACATGCAGCTAAGTTTTTACCTAACTAAAAATAGCCTTCTTAATAATCTTCAATCAGGATTCCGTCCCGGTCATAGCACTGTTACAGCTCTTGTTAAGATCACTGACGATATTAGATCGGGAATGGAAAATGGTCAGTTAACTATCCTGACGTTGTTAGACTTCAGCAATGCATTTAATACTGTGGACTTTGACATACTTCTTGAGATTCTACGCTCGCTTAACATATCTCCATCGGTGGTTGACTGGTTTCGCAGTTATTTGCTCGGACGTCGGCAAAGGGTACGTGTTGACGAAACTTACTCGTCCTGGAGCGTTACCTCGGCCGGTGTTCCACAGGGTGGCGTTTTATCCCCTCTTCTATTTTCACTTTTCATTAACTCTATCTCTAAGCTTCTCACATCTTCTTATCACCTCTATGCAGACGATCTACAAATCTATACGCAAGCTACTGTGGATGACCTACCGAATGCAATTACTTGCATTAATGTTGATTTGCTACGAATTAGTGACTGGAGCAAGGCATACGGGTTGAGCGTTAATCCCTCTAAAACTCAAGTTATCGTGTTGGGAAGTTCCCGTACAGTTTGTAAAATCGATTGGCACTCACTACCTCAAATCAGGTTTAATGATATAACTGTCCCTATCTCAAAAACTGTTAAAAACCTAGGTGTGATAATGGACAGTTGTATGACGTGGAAACCACAACTTCAATCGGTAAGCCAAAGGCTGTTTGCTTCTTTTAGCTCGCTTCGACGGTTACGTAACTTTCTTCCAACAGCTACTAAAATTACGCTTGCACAATCTCTCCTTCTCCCTATTCTTGACTATGCTGACTCCTCCTATCTTGATCTCACAGAAGAACTGCTCAATAAACTTGAGCGTCTTCAGAACGTTTGTATCAGATTCATTTTCGGGTTACGCAAATATGATCATGTTTCGGAATATCGTGCTAAATTGAAATGGCTACCGATCCGACTTCGTCGGAACTCCCATATTCTTTCCCTTCTATTCAATATCCTCCGTAATCCCTCAACTCCCTGTTATCTGAAGGAGCGTTTTGATTATCTTCATGATGAGAATCCTCGTAATCTTCGCTCCTCAGACAACCTCCTCCTCAAAACTCCTACTCATAGAACAAGTTTCTATGCAGACTCCTTCTCCGTTCAAGCTGTACAACTGTGGAATGCTCTCCCCCTCTCTATAAAAAAATCCTCCTCTCCTGCTGTGTTTAAGATGAGATTGAAATCACATTTTCTAAATGAGAGTAAAGTTGAGTCATCCAATTCTTGATCTATAATGTATTATTGTTGTATGTATGTAGTATATGTATTGTATGTATGTATATTATATGTATATTAAAATAATGTACTTATGTAGTTACGTTATTTTTTTTATTATTTTTTAATTTTTTTTGTGTATACCTATGTATTTTTATTTTTATTTTATTTTTTATTAGTCCTAAGTTTATGTAAGTTTTATTTATTTTTTGTTAACTAAGTTATATTCTGTTTATTGCTTTAAAATTCAATAATGTGTCTCTTTTTATGCACCCGACCGATCTTCTTTTCACTGATGTTCCTCTCCATCCAAAGGTTGCCTGGAAGAGATCGCTTCTTAGCGATAAGGCCGCCCATTGTACATTTCTATCTGATTTATCTTATGTTTATTGTATTTTTATTAATGGTGTGCAATAAAGAATTTTCATTCATTCATTTCATTCATAAGGGGGCGTGAAAATAAGGGTTGGAAGTTTGTATGGGGAAAAAATTTAAGCATCCCTGGGCGCGGTCATAAAAAGGATGGGTGACCGCCGGAGCCACTTTTTGCACTCTAGATTTTTTTATTTTTTTTTTATTTTGCATAATAAATTATTTTAAAATTAATGATAAACATGTAACATGTGTATTCCCACCCATCAATATATCCGAACTCCGAAGTTATGATTTTTTGATATTAAATTATTTTTTCCTTGTTAGAACGCCATCTATATCACCGAAGTCAAAACTACTTTATACTTTTTCTCCTAGGTGGCGTTTCTACTATAGCGGAGATCGAGATACGATCGAGTACCTATAATTTTCTTTGATTTTGAGTTTTGAAAAGTTAATGGAGAATATTTTTATATTGCTGACGAAGTCGCGGGTAGGTAATATTAGTTCATCGTTTTATTTCGAAATTCAAGACCATACAGTATTTGCTATTCAAAAAATTACGTTTCGAGTCAATTTCTTCAAAAAAAATTGCCGCTCGCTTCAGCGATTCTATACCAATTATACCGTATTCGTTTTGTTTTTAGCATTGCAAGATCTGGGTAAGATTTTCCCTACCTCTATCTATTAAGGGATTCTTGAGAGAAACATAAATATAAAAAAAAAAATATTATTATATCATGCCACGGAGTTTTATATTTTGTATATACCTACTCTCGATTCACTCAAAACTCCTCTACTTTGTTCCTAATAATGCGCAGACGAAGTTGCGCGGGTCAGCTAGTCTTTCAATATGGAAACATTACAATTTTAAAACTAATAAGAAACCTGACTTCACCCAAAATACAATAACTATATTCCATTCAAAAATTGTCTCCCCATGGGAATCAAATTCGCACTCGGTACAATCGTCCTAACCTTCAGAGGTCATTGGTAACGCCTAAACTTTTAGGAGTGGACCCGATTAAATAATAAATCGAATCGTTCAACAAACTAATCTCTTAGGAATAAATTTATCCCAAGATCCTGTAAATCTGTGACCGCTATTATTATAATGTCTATAATATAGGGTGTAAAAAGACGTCTACCGAAGCCGAAAGGGGTAGGTACAGCATCCCAATAGACAACCAAATCCAAAAGGATTTTCCGAAATATGCACTAAATCCGGAGAAAACAGCGTTTGAAGAGTACTGTTTGCGTATGTATTGGGCGCGTTTTTTTATGTAGATTGCTGGATTTTAAGTTTTAAATGTTTTTTTCATTTAATAAAAACATTAAAAACAAAAATTTAATGTTTTTGTTTTTTTCAATGTGATAAATGAAATTATTAGGTAGGTATGGTCTTATTATGTTGTAATAGTAGTAAATAGCTGAAAATAACATAGCATGACGAAGCTAAGTCAAAAATTTTTTTTGCGTTTTTTTTCGCTAAATATGTTTAGAATCATGGTCTGATTACAACCCCTCAGTTTTCGGTAGCAGTCTTTTTACACCCTGTATAATCTATCTCGGATTCATCCCATCGTGAATTTAAAATAATGTGTCTCTTATTAATTATGAACTAGAATGACAATAATTTACCTAATTATAAAATGTAAACGAAACTATTGAAAATGACATTATTATTACTCGTATATGGAGGATGCCTTTGTCCAGCAGTGGGACATTGATGGCTTTTATTTATAGGAAGCTGTTTTTGAATGCATTTATATAGTGTTGAAGGGATAGTAGCCGGTAGTGTCTCCATCACATAAGATCAAAACTGTCAAAAAGGCCTCTGTGCGTTGGCCTCGGCCCCATGCATGCCTGTCAAAGGGGCTCCATAGTCCCGAGATTTTGAACATTTACAAACATAATAATAATAATTACATCATTTTCATATATTAAGATATCTTAAGAAAATGAAAAGTAGAACAGTTTGAAGGAGACCAGCAGTTAAAAAATAGGGAGTATTTTTTTTTTCAGAGTAAAGTATCTCACTGTTTACGGGTGTCATCTAACGGTTGCCGTTTCTCAGGTAACCAAGTCTGAATAACTGGAACTAAATTGAATGTACAAAGGACTTATAAATTATGCTCGGTGTCATAACTAGTGTGACTGGGGGGAATAAATCGTGCTGGACTTATCTCTGTTTATGATTTATCGACTACCCCAGCTAGATTATATTATACCTGTTCGATACACTTCTCAAAAGCTTCCAACTAGATAAAATTGCCAAGTGCGAGTCGCAACCAGGCTCAAAAACGCCGAAAACAACAAATTTCACTTCTTTGAGTTTTCGTATTTGATCAAGGGACCTGCAATGATTTTTGAAAAGAAATTGTCTAGTGACCCGTGTTGGCTTAGTAGTTAGAGATGGAGTCTCTACTTTACTAAGTCCGCAGTTCGCTAGTTTGAATCCCATCAGAGAAATCTCCCAATTGCACTTCGTTATAAAATGCGCATTAACAAGAGCTCTAAACGACGAAGGAAAATAGTTTATCATTTAGTAGACAGACATTTTTTTTATTAAATTAAATAGGTCAGCATTTGACCTCACTCTGCCTGATGTTAAAAATAGTGAGGTCTAAGATGACGCATACTTTCCTAGAAGAAACCTATTTACTCTTGATTTGAAGACCCCTATATACTCGTAAGTAAGTTTGTGTGTTGTTACACTGAGGCTGACCTTTACTCAATAATTATATTCAAGGCGATTGTGGCACAGCTTTATTATCTTTGGTAACGATTCTCAGCGCATAAAGCCTCATTAGACCATAAATAATGTAATGTATTGCGCGCGGCTAATTCGCTAACGCCAGTAACCCGGAACTTATCCTGGACATTTTACGACCAAACCCGTATTTAAGGCTAATAAAACGGGTTAAGTGCGTGTAGAACTGTGCGATGAAGGTTCCGTATAATTTGATAAGAAACAGTATTTTTTGTTTATTACTCATGTTTGTTAGCTCATTTTATTCAGGAGTTAAAGTTAGCTAAGGTAGTATTCACTTTTAAATTTCTGTAATTGTTTTATAGTGCTGATCCACACTTGGTATCGTCTTGGTTGGAGGATCGTCTGATCGATGCGGGTTCGAATCCCGTCTGAATCCAAAATTTTGATAAGTCTTTTCATTTCATAATTAAATACCAAGTGTGGATCAGCACTATAAAACAATTACAGAAATTATAGATTTAGCAAAAGCGACATCTCTTAGTCATTTGATTCTGAATGTAATTTCAGGCAATGAGTCTGAGTTCACTAGTGAACGTGTAGATGGCGCTTATCGGTGCTCAACCGAAAAATATGAGCTTATCGAAAATTTGGACACCGGCAACAAGGGATTCTGTGGCCGAGCGGTAAGGCACTCCGGCTTTAGGAGGATCGTCTGATCGATGCGGGTTCGAATCCCGTCGGAATCCAAAATTTTGATAAGTCTTTTTATTTCACTTTTAAATTGTACAATTTTGTTCGCGAGGTCTACAGCTGTTCTCACAAATAGCGAGAGTTTATGAATTTGAGTGAATGAATGAGAGAATAATTTACCGTACCTTGGGGAATACAGTCGTAAATCCTTATTATTATTTATTATTTGTTTTTTACAGGATCAAGCAATAAGCTATTAATAGATAATAATAATAATACGCATAGATAAGTTAAGTTTAACTTTTATAGATCTCACTAGGATATCGCCTTAGATAGTAGAATAATTCTCTGTAATGTTAGCCTAAGTTATAAATAAATAAATGACTAAAATGACTTGACCACAGTCACAAATAAAAAGTAAACGACACAAAACGAAGTTTAGATTGCAACGCATATTAACGCGGGTTAAGGTTTTTCAATTTTGTTACAGA
Organism: Epirrhoe alternata; assembly: GCA_963565295.1. Classification (NCBI taxonomy): domain Eukaryota; kingdom Metazoa; phylum Arthropoda; class Insecta; order Lepidoptera; family Geometridae; genus Epirrhoe; species Epirrhoe alternata. Next base: position 14,282,441 of record OY751377.1, on the reverse strand, counting down.
ACTCCAAAACAGCGCGTTTTGTATTAATAATGGGTTTCGACCATTTTCCACAATAAATGGGGGGCTCTAGAGTTTATTATTATCACCGCACTGGTTCGTTTTATGTGAGTTTAATAATGCAAATGCATTATGGAGAAATGGAGAGCATTCATTGTTGGATCGATGCGTATTTTATAGGCTTTGATCTCGTGCCAAAATATACTTTTCATTACGATAACTCGTTCCCTGCGGAGCCCTCTGAAAGAAGCAGACGCTTCCATGTTTGTAAGCCAGTTACGCTAAATATGTTTAGAATCATGGTCTGATTGTACCTAAGCCCCCAGTTTTCGGTAGCAGTCTTTTTACACCCTATTTAATATAGGTAAGTACCTGGCAAGTTAAACCTTCTGTGATCATAAACTAATTTAAATTAAATAAGTAAGTAAGTGGTAATCATTTAAATTAAATGATTACCAACATACTCATGACTACCATCACAACCACCTCGGCGCATTTATTTTCCACCACCCCTGATTCGAAAAAACTAGTAACACGACAAAAATACATCACAATAAAGGCCATATTCCAAAACGAGTTTTTTTTTTTAACTAATACGACAAGAAAACACAACTTAAAGGCCATAATTCCAAAACGTGTTTGGCACATAGCTTGTCACATTACGAAGTCCATATTCAAAAACGATGTTCCATCAACGCAAGTCGGCGGTACAGCGAGTAATCGAGTGAGCGATGGATCGGGCCGCGCCTACAATCCGATTACTGGCCCTTCAAATTGAGCCACAGTATGAATCCATCAGGGTGCCTAGTATTAGTTTTTTACGCGTTCGGTATCGACGCCGTAAACGCAGATTAGTATGGGAAAATAGCAGCGCCATCTTTTGGTACTCGCTCATTACTAATGAAAACCAGTACAAATCCGCGTTTACGGCTTCGGTACGTAACGGTGAAGTGACACTCATACTAAGGACTCAGAACGGGTGTTACTGAACGTAACATTTTTCACTCAACCCTTTCTCACTGTACAAAGTCGATTTCTCTCGATAAGACCTAGAAAAAGGACTGAGAGATTACAGTAATTTTTCTTACCTAGGGGTTCTTGAAACAGCTGCTTTTAGAGTTATTCCAAAAGGTTATCGGAATCTAAAAAGGTTCAGTCTATTCTTATTTTAGACAATCAAGGTTATTCTTCTCTAAAATAGTTTTACATTTCAAATCTAACTTGAGTTTAACGAAATGATTACGTTTTAAAAACAATGTTGGATTCTAGGATAATTAATGTATCATATTAATTTATTTATGAACGACGAAAACCTTGTAATACACATTATTATTGTAGGAGGACCCTTAACTGAATTAATTTAAAAATACAGCAGTAGAAAGAACACAATACACGAGCGGAGATTTCAAGATTTACATCCCTCTGCTCGAGCATTGTGATTGGTCGATTCATGAGCCACTAAGCAACTCAGTGCAAACGAACAATGAAGCTTCGCCAAATTTCCTCTCACGCACTAGCGGTTAGACCGCGGGGCGGCTAGCCGCGTGGCTTGTCGTTTTTTCTAGTTTTGAATGCAACCGCTTGTACGCACTTAACCACCACAAAATTGTACTAAAATTTTAGCCTCGCGATTAGCAGCCCCCGCGGTTCACCGCTAGTGCGTAGGGGGCTATGTTTAAACGTATTATGAAGCTTGTTAGATCGTTAAGCTATGATGGAGGCTTTAAGGTGGCCTAAAAATTCCACCACAAGTTGGCCACTGACTCATATGAACTTCATAAGTTGGTTGTTGTTCTGCGTTGTTTTCTGTGGGATGTTTGCGATCCGCATGTGGATTTGAAGACATTATCCGTGCATCAGACCGCGCGGCGCCGCAGCCTTATTACGATATCGATGATCCATTACGGCATGTGCTTTGGCAAGCTCTCAAGTTTCAAATGGAAATTAACGTTTAAGCAGTGTGCCGATGCATCTATCTATCGGACTCTAGTTAGTACCTACTACACATACTTCAATATTTTTTGTTAGGTCTTCCTTTCACTTAATTTTTCAGTCGTCTTCAGTTATTGAAAATCAGTGTGTGATGAACGGATTTCAAATGCGTCTCAAGGAACCCCATTTTAACAATCGATACAATAATTTGACTTCAGTCTGCTTAAGAAGCAGAGAAAAACAAACACAAAAACATCTAAATTATTTTGAAAAAGTGTGCATAGATGAACTAACGCTAATAGTGTCGCGAATATTAACGCCCTTCTCTCCGAATATAAATGATTATTCTAAAATGAAAAAGTAAAAGTGATTGTATATTTGACACACTTTACTATAAAACTAAAATGTAAAACAAACAAGTAGGTAATTTTATATTTTACTACATTTCAGAACTAGAGACAGTACCACTGCCAATAACTTAAAATAGAATTACCGGTGCCCCGATTAAGGGATCCGTCGGGACGAGCGCTGAGGTGGCTGCGACACGCGGGACCTTCGACAGATGTGTCGAGGTGCGCTCGACGGCAACTTGGCTTAAACTTGTGACATTGGGTAATAGATCTTTGGATTATAATTAGTGGCATATGTGATACGTAGGTACAATAACAGGTAGTAAAGTAACTAATCTTACTACGGTTTGACTCAGAAATGCGAAAGGTTGAATGTGTGGATGAATGCGTGGATGTAATAAAGTATGTTTGTTTTGTTGCTCCTTCAGCGGAAAGCTTCCCGAAACGGATTTGTATTTTTTTTTTTTTTTTTTTTATTTATAGGAAAACCAACAGCTACAATAACTGATAGATTACTTAGAAGCAGAAAGCTAATAACAGGTTTTCACGTATAAGAAACAATTTAGGATACAGTAAGGTCGTGGACGCTAACAAAAACAACTAAGTAACAATACTTAAACTAAAAACAGAAAAGTAACTAACACTAACCACTAATCTAAAACATCACCAACGCCAAAAAAGTCTCTGCTCAACTGCCGCCTAGCCGAATTAACACTCGTGCAGAATAGATCAAGATCCAAACGCTTACACAACTCATTGAAGTCATTGCTCACCCGCACCATAAATGAGTTTTGCCTGTAGTTTGTACTAACTAAAGGAATGTAAATAGGGGGATTCAATCTAAGAAGTCTAGGTGGAACATTCAAAACTACTTTACCAAGCAAATCAGGGCTATTGATGGTATTAGAGGTAATTTTTAATAATAATAATAAATCGCCAATTTTGCGCCTATTAATAAGAGGAAAAAAGTGAAATTTTTTACAAAGGTTAAGGTAGTCATAAGATGAGTACGGAATTATTAAGCGAAAACATAGATATTTCAGAAATTTAATTTGGATACGTTCTAGCCTACTGATATAGACATCATATTGAGGATTCCATATTTGTGATGCATACTCGAGTATACTACGAACAAAAGTACAATAAAGAATCTTAAACGTTTTGGCTCTATTAAAGTTAGCTGAGCTCCTCATAACAAACCCTAAGGCCCTAGAAGCTTTGGAAATGATTGCATCAATATGATCTTTGAATAATAGTTTAGAATCATGAAGTACACCAAGGTCCCTTACGACACTGCACTTTACCAGTGCATGGTTTTTGAGTGAGTATGAAGAGTGAACTATATTCGTTTTACGAGTAAAAGTAACAAATGAGCATTTCGAAGGGTTAAGGTCTAATTTATTGAGGGAGCAGTAGGTATCTAGTCTCATCAAATCAGCTTTTGTATGAAAGTTAAGGAAGTATCTTGAAACCTGGATGTAATAATAGCCAAGCTCCAGTGAAGATTCTATCAAACAAAGAAAGACTCGTCTTAAAAATGTTTCCAATAAAACAGTAGGTGACCCGATATAACATAAAGGCTACTTTCCCACGTGAGAGTCCATTAGTGAGAATAATCCAGAACTAGGACGGGTCAGTGGCCCGTAAGTGCCATGAAACAATAAGACGGCTATCGAGGTCAAATCCTGCACTCGACGACAAAAACAGCCGCCTTATTTATGTTGCTCCGCGACCCTGATAAAACTGTACAAATATTGTCCCGGCTGATATTCCCAGCCCAAGTAGGGATGGTCGTAAAGGTCGGAAAATTCAATAACGGACTGTACGAGATAGGGCACGGTGAATTTTTCTTATTTATTATTAACAGTGTGATATGATTTCACAAAATAAATCTAAGATACCAAAAGTTTACGCAGTTTAGAAAAACCAGGGCACTCACGTTTGGGTTGGGACCTAGCTTTTTATCCTAATCTAATCTTAAATATCCCAGTGAATCTTTATTAGAAAACCAATAGTTAAACAAAAAATAGTTTGTCGAAGTAGTAATATTATCTACACTACAAAAGTCAGAGCATTCAAAATAAGAGATGAGTGATTCTACTCCTGTTATCCGTCTTTTTAGCTCGTAATAACTAATCTAATCAAAGAAAAGCCGGACATAGCACAGCTTATTGGACAAACGGAGGTATTTGTCGCGCGGCTAAATGACGGGTGTCCGGTGATGGCAACGCGAGACGCTTCGCCTCGTACCTCGTTTCAGCAATTTGAGAATGTTCCGATTGAATTGTTCAACACAACTGTTTATCTGACTTTTGTAGTTTTTAGTATTTTCTCTATGCTCTTGTTCTTCTTATTGTGTGTGCACCAAATAATGTAATGCTTTATTTATTTTTTTCCCTTTGTATTCGAAATACTAGGCTCTACTAATTTATTTTTTGACTCAAAAGAAATATCGTAACAACTGAAGACGTATTTCTTGACCATACCTTTAGATCTAAAAACGGCTCAAAGAGCCGTGTTGGCCGAATGGGGTTGTACCTCGACTTTCAATCCGAAGGTCGTGGGATCGAATCCCGGCCGTGCATCAATGGATTTTGCGTTTCGTAAAATTTATATGCGCTTTAACACGAGCTCTGAACGGTGAAGGAAAACATCGTGAGGAAACCAGTTAGTATTCTTATAGGCGGCGATGGGCTTGCAACCTGTCACGTATGGAATACTAACTTCTGCAAGATGTGGGCATGTATCAAATATGTATTTGTACATGCCTCTGACTACCCCCTTAGACATCTTCAAAGGATCTGGAATATAAAGATCTGAGAGAATGTCTACCGCGCCTTGGGGATACAGTCGTGACCCTGTTTACGTTTTTTACCTTTAGATCTGTTGCTAATTCATACAAATACATAAAATTATATATTTTTTCTTAGGGTTAGCTTAACAAGATTTCTACATTGTTTTCTATTTAATTTTTATTAGCTTTTTAGTTGTTGTCAGTTATTTTAATTATTGAAAATGTTGTGCATGTCTGAAATTGATGTACATTCTATAGAATGCTAGATTTATGCTGTTGGTGTTGCCTAATAAATAAATAAATAAATACTTGATTCCGACACAATTTTTTTTGACAACTCACTGTCATCAAATCCACCTCACAAGGACAAGCAAGACTATGTCATACTTTAAATGCGAATAAATGATAATCTATACTTATAATATTATAAAGAGGAAAGATTTGTTTGTATGTTTGTTTGAAATGAATAAGCTCCGAAACTACTGGACCGATTTGAAAAATTCTTGCACCTTATAGAATCCTACATTATCCCTGATGAACATAGGCTATATTTTATCCCCGGGGAAGTGAAGTTTTCCCGAGGGATCGCGGGTAACACCGCGGCGGACAGCTAGTACAATATAATTCGAATAAATTATAATGATAATATATAAGACAATAGACAAGGTACTTACAACGTATAGTCCTTGTATACTACCTATTTGGCACATGCTTACATTTTACTGAAGTTAGCATGTGTGTTCATGAGATAACCTTTTTTTAGTCGACACATTGCTAAGTTTCACGCACGAATAGTATACGGCCTTCTAGAACGCGTATGTTTTTTTGTTGTTTTTACATGCGAAGCTTTCCGTCTACAAACGTGAATGCAAGCAGCACTTCTCGTGCGGGAACTCGCACCAAAAACCAGCCATAAAACACATGTGACAAACAAGCATAATTTTGTTGCCGTATCAATAATAAACGCGCGTCATTATTTACAGGCTCGGCTCGCCGGCTGAGCCGGTGGGCGCATCACATGCGGTACATACATCAGACTGATTTCATAACTGTGGAATTGCGCGATATCTCACGCTGAGCCACAGAGGCAGAGAATAAATAACTTGATTTAGTGAATGACGGGATGATACAAGTCAGAATGTATTCAGTACCACTGGGATCACGAGTCTGGAGAAGGTGATTCTACTTTTGTTCCTCTGCGTATTATTATAATAACGTTATGAAAAACAATAAACATGGTTTGGGGCCTAGCTCATATGAAAACGATGGATGAAAAAGAAACTTTTTTGTAATGTGTAAGAGTAAAGACGAGAAGAATAATAACTATACAAAAAATTCTAAAACTGTCAATAACGAAGCTCAAAGATTATTATTAGTTACCGGCGCATTCTGTACTTTTTTTTTCAAATAAGAAATAGGTCAAATAATGACTTCTTGATAATATTGTGAAAAACAGGGTAAAGAATAGTCTAAGGGTAAGATTGGTCCTTTCCTACATCGCTGTCTTTGCAGCCTCAATCTCCCAGACGGGAATTTATGGAACACGCCATTCGGGAGACAGAAAGGAAAAATTGTACACACCTCGAGCGCTCTCTCAAGTTGCTCCCCGAGGGGCTGGGACCGTCGATGACGTCACGCGGGACCTGGGAATTTACAACGTAAGGTAGGCTCACACATACAAGTATTTACTTTATTGCACTATGCAAGCTATTTATTTAACATTGTTGTAATCCTGCCTGTCTACGAATTTTTGTTACGCAAGTAGTAGAAAGGGCAACAAAGCTAAAAAAAAAAAAAATGTGGTGTACTTTATGCAAAATGTGAGCATGTGCCAAAAATGTTCTTGGACGTCCCCCCTAGGAAAAAACTGCCTAGGTACTTATTTTTTAAATTTTGCTCGGCCAAATTGATACTTTTCCACAAGATATTTACTTCATTCCAAAAATACGTCACAGAAACCTTATGCGCGTATTATAACGAAACTATCACAAAGATTTTATCCTGTTCCATTTCTCGCTATATGAACCGCACACCTGTCTGCGAATTCTTTCAAAGGCCTCGCAAATGAAATCTTGGGGCGTTTGTTCGTATGTACTCGATTTGCAGAGGGTTCCCGAGGGTTTTTTAAATGAGAATAAGATTTAAAGGGTACCGTGGACGTGACTGTGCAATGCAATTTAGGTGACATGAGAATAAAGCGTACTTTGGTAAAACGGTCCGTTTTATAAGGTCACCTTAGAAGTACTTATGTTTATTAATATTTATTGTAAGTTGATATGTACTTATATTAAACAGATTAGTAGGTAGTTCAATGCATATTTTTCGAATAACTTATTAAATTCTACTGCCCTTTTCTTTCAAATATGCCATGTCCATCCAAAGGTTGCCTGGAAGAGATCGCTTTTAGCGATAAGGCCGCCCATTGTAATTAATTTTTTTGTTCGTATACTTATTCATTCTTTGTTATTGTTTGATTTATGTTTTACAATAAAGATATATTAGGCCTAGTGCGGGGTTCGATGTAAATGATTTATAATAATAGTAATTTTATGTATTTAGTTTTATGAATAAATAAATAAAACAAAATAAAAATTGTATTGTATTGTATTGTGCTACTAAGGATTTGCATTTGCATTTTATTTTCAAATTACTTTATACCTACACAGTGGTCACTAAAACGTCTCTCGTGGTAGTTTTATGACATCCAGGTCCACTCTACAAAAAAAACTTTAAAAAAATATTTATTACATCTACCTCTGGAGAATTTCATGCCACATATTATTGCTAGAACCAACATCAAACTGCGTCTCTAACTTTCGAGAGGTAGACGCAGTTAATGCACGTAATTAAAAAAAATTATATACGAATACCTACTTATAAAAACAAAATTAACATCCGCATTATGCAACCACACGCTTTAACATAAATCGTTGGGAATGTAGCGTTTTGCATAAGACCATCCACACCTCATTAATTTCGCGACGACGTGCATTTTTCCGTTGGCCCGTTGTGTTGGTCCGACAAACTTCAGCGCCCCGCTCTGCATATTCAACATTATCTCAACTTGAAGTAATCTGTGTAAATGGCTAAACGGATTCGGTTGTAGTGAACCAATCTCCATACCGTGATATTTAATAACCGTTATCTGTAGACTCAGGTAGTTAAGTAACGAAGACACTTGAGATTTGGTAAAAGCATCTGTTTCACAATCACGATAAAACTCAAATCTCTATGCTCAAATTTTAATTTCATTTCACCTATTCTACCGAAGAGATACGGGGGTTATTAGGTAAGCAGGCGGAATGATCGTTTATAGTTCCCGCTGGATAGCTATAGGCACTGTATTCTGTGCTATAGGTGGGCGCAGACTTAGGGTCGGTTCATATCTAACGGAAGATCCGTCGCGGATTATCGGTCGCGGAACGCCAGAACTGACAAATGTATAGAAAAACACTCGACCGTTCACACTCGACGGACTAACGTATCATCAGTTGAGTGTGAACGGTCGAGTGTTTTTCTATACATTTGTCAGTTCTGGCGTTCCGCGACCGATAATCCGCGACGGATCTTCCGTTAGATATGAACCGACCCTTAATGTCAATTCAATAGAAGAAAAACTGAGACGTCAGAAGCTAGCCGCATTTTCTGACGTGATCCGTATTTTTTCTATAGAAAAATTACTGCAGTGCGTACGGCGTGGACATATGTGCGATCAGCTTATTCCATGCTAAACTGACACTCTCAATCGGTCTTACCTAGTAATAGAAAACTGGACAAAAGCATGTCAAATTATTTGTCCCACCGCTAGAATCGATCTCACATGCATCTCAGTCGAGCACTAGTCCTTTGCAAATGAGCTCCTTCAAAACTCCGCCATTAGAAACATCCACAAGCTCATACGAACTTACAATAGTTTAAGACAATACATCTCGAAACTACTAGAAAAGCTTTCTATTTTGTTTTTGCTTTCAACGAACAGTAAGCACGTCTCAGGGACATTTTTCAGTAAGTTTTTGCACCTCGCCTCGTTGCAGACACCAATTACATCACAGCTTGCTGTCGGAGCAAGAAAGAGGTGGGATGGGACGTAAGATGTATAGTTTCTTTTGACCAATGGTTTTATTAGATTCTTCTTTCACTAATTGTAAAAGACAGTTCAAAATTAAAACAGCTTATGAATTGCGTTTTTAGAGCATGCTGGACCAAATTGTTCTTGACTTGTACACAGCATGAGTTGGATCTGGGACACCAACTATGCTTAAATATCAAAACTCCATTTGTAACTTGAAAGCAGTCCCAAATATATAATTATTTTATAATGTTTATTTATCAGAAAATCTTGCACTAGCAAACGTTTTGAAAATGATCAAGTCCCATCACGCTTGAGGCTATCTCTGAAAACAAAATCTTGTCTGTGAAGAGTTCTCTGACTTGATACTAGTATTGTTGAGCGTGATCCACAATCTGAAAAAAAGTTCGCGAAGACAAATGTCCCCGCTCCAGCGTATATCTCTGAAACTTGGATCATTATCTTAAACAGACTCCCAGATCCGGCTGCATAAACTTACATAAACTTATTGCATGTACATTGAATAATGCATTTTATGAAGCTGAATAAATCCAGACAAACTTGCTCATTGAGTATTTTGAGAATTGGTCTGCAGTTTACGCTTTGAATTTTAAAAGGGTATTTGTAACATGAAAATAACTTTCAAATCTACTTGGATAAAAGTTATTTGTATGTTTGTCAAAAAACAAACTGCTCGGAATTTGGAAGCTAGTATGGCATTCATCTGATTTTCGATTTGAAATTATCCTAGCTGGAAACTAGGTCAAAGTCATGCATGTTATAAAAAATATGACTCCGCTTTGAAGGGAACTCGTCATCATGCGCAATAAAAAATACTTATTTTTTAAATCAAATGATTAGCTACCTCACTCTGTCTGATGTTAAGTAGTAGTGAGGTCTAAGATGGAGCATACTTACCTAGAATGAACCTATTTACTCTTGATTTCTTATTGGACTCTTCGTTTTAGGGAGAGATTGGTGAAAGAATCATTGTCCCAACGAGATCTAATCTCTATAAAATCCGTCGAATACCAAGCCAGATCCAAACATGATACACATTTTCTAAAATATCTATATGAAGTCTTGGCCCGTATTTGCTGTTGTTTGTTTGTCCGGCTTGTTTGCGCTGCATTTAGCCCGGATTAAGCGGCACACAGCGCTGTTTGATTTGGTATTCAGATCGCGATGAGTGCGCGATCTATTATACCCGGCTATATTGTGCGCTTGTTCGCACTACTCGAACAAAGGGGCTTTCACAAATAACCGGAATACTAGTTTTGTAAAGGCTTAGGTTCATCCGGTTTTAACTGATAAGTACGTTCGAACACGACCACTGCTGTGTGTGGTGCTCTATGAAGGAGATACGCATAGCCATGGCATTGTTGGCACTGTATGTGTTATTTATAATCGCCTTTGATGATGTACTACTACGAAAAAGAACACCATAATGAACCTCATCCTATCATACACGACAGGTTTTTAAGTTTCACGAGAAAAATATCAATGCCATAGGAAAAATTCCATTTCGATTTCTTCGATACAAAATCTATTTTCAAGATAACGAAAAACGCTACTCGTTCCAAGAAATAAAAAGCAATGCCAATATAATTGATAGCCTACTTATCTTTTACGGCTCGCCAAAACATCTTTTCAAAAAGATTAGGTTCCAATAGCAATAGTTTTAGTACACTAAAGCGTTCGTGAGTACATTTGAAGGAGCGTTAGAACCACTTCGATAGTGTTACATTCCAGCAAATCGAGTTCCAACTCACACGCCCACGCGACGTCTTTTGTGAACCTTATGACATAAATACGACTCATATTTCTTCAAAGGAATATTTTCTTAAGAGAACTTGAGCCAAGCTCTTCAGATTCTATAATTCTTTTGCAAAATATAAATATGTTCGTAGAAACGAATGGGAAAATAAAGCGAGGTAACAGCTTACACTTTAACCTGATAGAGCAATAAAATTGCAAATTCTAATTTAAAAGTTTGGAAGGTGCGACGCCGCCGGCGCGAAAACAATACCAGATAATACAGAAAGTTCCGTTGCAAAGTTCTAAATTCCAATTTTGAAACAGCTTTCCTAAGCTTCCGCAAAAAGGTTCTAGCGAAAGCTTCCAAATTCAAAAATTTAAACGACATTTCGCACAATTCTGGCAGCATTTTGCACCTGGTAATCGTGGGAAAAAAAAATCGCTTTATTTTAGCGTTCTGTGATTGCATGATGGGGTATAAATGGAGCTGTTTTTGGCCTTGCAGCTTACCGGTGCAATTTTCGGATGTTTCACGCTTGTTTCTCTCTGTTTAAGCGCGTATGTCAAAAGTTAACGGGGATTCCGTGTTTTTGTGAATTTTCCATGCACTTTTCAAATACTTTTAGCATATTTTTTAGGGTTTTACTCGCAAAATTGTAACTTGCGCTACTACGAGTATGTCTATCTTTGTTAGCAAAATATAAAATATATAAAAGGACATGCTTTTTCAAAGTATTTTTTTATAATTTTGATAAAGTGGATGAAATGTATCTAATAATGACAGACTTTAAACAATTAGGCCGCGAATGCACAGGCAGGCGGCTTGCTTAGCGCCTATAGCCTAGTAGCGTGGATCCTGGCTACTTGCTAGCTAGATGCCAAGCGCGCAGTGCGGCCGGTTGCGAACATTTTAGAACATTCGTTTTACTAAGCTACTCGCTAGGTGACTCGCTAGGCTCTAGGCGCTAAGCAAGCCACCTGCCTGTGCGTTCGCAGCCTTAGAGACAAAAGCATTTCGAGACAATGCTGAAAAAATATTCTTTGATACCTAAATAAATACTTGGGTACTTAAATAAGTCAAAGGTTTTGTTCTTAAAACGAAGGCTCAGACTTAAACCAAAACAAATCTTGGCTTTCGTTTTGTAAATCCTATAAAAATAATCTTCACTTGTTCTAAACCACAAGACTTTCATTTTATCTAACGTTTGTAAGAGAAACTGTTGAAAAAACGTTGAAATTCTCAGACAGAAATGAATTTGGCCTTTAACCTTTGGGTTTCTACTACAAGTAACACATTATTTTGGTTTGTATAAAGTGTTTGAAGTTTTGCTTTCTGTTACTCTATTGTCTAGAATCAGGAATGAAGAGATCCGTAGACGCACTAAAGTCACCGACATAGCCCACAGGATTAGCAAGCTGAAGTGGCAGTGGGCGGGGCACATAGCTCGTAGAGCTGACGGCCGTTGGGGCAGAAAAGTTCTCGAGTGGAGGCCACGCACCGGAAATCGCAGCAGAGGACGGCCCCCCACGAGATGGAAAGACGATCTTGTAAGGGTTGCTTGGAGCCGTTGGGTGCAGGCTGCACAAGATCGATCGCTGTGGAAATCTATGGGGGAGGCCTATGTTCAGCAGTGGACACTAGATGGCTGAGATGATGATGATGATGATGACTCTATTGTCTTGTAAGATAAGCTTTTTGTCTACTTTGTTGTAAAAAATAAATAAATACAAGTACCTAAGACTTGTCTGTAAAATTTTTACTGCAAAACAATAGTTTTCCACAAAGTAGTTAGTCAAAATAAATGCAGAGGAACTGCACACACGTCTTCGAAAGAAGAGTTGAAATGCCTTCACGGTATTGGTCGCGAAGGAACAGGTGTAGAATAACCTAGTTTTACGACTATTCTAAGTAAGCCCAGCGGTCCTACTGAATAAATTCTTTTGACCTTGACTTTGGTACGACAACAAGCTATGTGGTGGACACAGATGCCACACACATATGCAAGCCCTGACTCCGCCTGAGCTGCACCAATTAACTGCGGTGGGAGAGCAATCGCCAAATTACCTTCACGCAAGATTGTGCACGGCTCATGACGGCTCATCCACTGATCACCAATCAGGACCAGTTAGGCCTAGTTTAAACTAAAGCAGGAGGGGTTGGCTGGGACAAATAGCGTAGGACAGAGATCGATAGCTGAATCTCTAATGAAAAATGTGAAGATTCAAAGTTACGTTAGCCTAAGTTTTTAATAAATAAATGACTAAATGACGTTTATTGCCCTCGAGGACCAATTGGTCAAGTTCAATTTGAAATAACCTATATATGAAAATCCATAGATTAGACCTTAAGTCAGTAACTCCTCTGGCTCTAACTGAAAACCAGCGCTGGGTAGGCACACTACTGTGTACCTATCCAGCACAATGCTGAGTTATGGCCATGTTTACCTGGACTCTGCTGCGCACAACTAGATATAAGTAAATCGTAAATTAGGCATAATTTTTAGGTTTTATCGTGTGTGTAGTGTTTAAGTGTCTAGGTAAATAAAAATATTTTCTTTCTTTCTCTTACTTTCTTTCTAGTAAGGTTTCCTCACGATGTCAAGGGTAGACGTAGTAACATAGCATAGACAAAGCATATTGACCCAACATCTCAACTTCCAACTTTCCAAACGATTCGCGTAACTTTCCAATTTCTCGCAGTTAATTCACAGCTTAAACCCAACTAACATAAGAGTACAAGTACATTGGCCCTGTTTTCATTGTGGCCGCGTCTGTTCTATCACAATAGTTGTCTTTGCCCCCCCTTCTTGACTAAAGGGGGGAAGTTAAACAACGGCTTCAAGACGTCGCTCTCACGCCGGTCGTGGCTACAGGCGGAGGCGGATGCGGCTTGCTGGAAACTGGGCCTTTTTTATTGGTCAAGAAAGTTAAAATAAAAGCATTGATTAAAGCACTGATGCGTCAGTAACGCTGGGATAACTTGAATAGTCTTGACTTGACAGTAGGTAATTCTACTCATATTTCTACGCGACGAAATCAAAGTAATAAATGTTAGTTCTTGTTATATATGAGAAACACTTTTTTTACAAATAGCGACCGCTTCCGCTCCCGCCTACGCTCATGAATGAAACCGCGCACTTAAGGCGAAGTGCAGCAACTTTCAGTATAAAAAGTTGGTCTCACTATTGTTAAATGTCCGAGGGCAATGATAGTTCTTTTGTTTAAAGTGATAACGAGCTAATTAAATTTTGCATAAACTTTTTAACGTAATTTATGAAGATGAAAAGGCAAACGGCGCAACTTTGCACTTAGAACTTAGATCACTAAAAGTGGGTAAAGTTTAATTTACGAGAGTTTAAATCATTTTTAATATTTAAATTGTTTGAAGGCATAGGCAAGGTGTCTGTTTCATAAAACATTTGTACCCCTTTAGTTTTTTGAATTTGGTTCAGGTAAGTTTAAAAACTAAATACATTAATTTAGTTTAGGGTAAGTACTTTTATGGACATTTTAGATGATAAGTTATATCCAAACATTAGGTACCTACTTGCTTTTCATGAGATCACAAATGTCTGTATTAAAACTATATTTCAACAAAGTTTCGTTATAAAATGCTTACTGTTACATGACTTAATCTCGCCAAAAGAGCGTTCCGACATGACTCACGAAAACTAAGCTTTAGCCCGATTTCACGTGGATTTGAAACACTCAGGCTACGAAGGCAGTCTAATATTTTTTTTTTTTTTTTTCAAATTTTTGGAAAACTTACAGCTAGGCAAAAACTTAGATACTAAGATTATAGAACACACAATAAAGGTAACAATATGTGAAAAGGAGCACCAAACTGCCTATTTTTTTTTTTGCTAATATAATTTTCATTATTTTCTAACAATACCTTTATCTTACAGCCTACTTACCGAAAGAAAAGTAAGAAAAGATTCAGTCTGAACCCTGTCACTTCGAAAGTAATTTTATGGAACAAACAAGAAGCTGGATTCACGGTCGGATGGGCCGATGATACGCGTCCTGTCGATGAGATCGGCCCTCTGTCCGACAAACGCATGTCAAAGGGAAGAAAGCTAATCGACCGACCGAGTGCGCGAGGGATCGCTTTGAAGTGTGTGTGGAGGGGCGTACAGTACTACAACTATATTCTATTGATAGTACAGCAAAAATGATATAAGAACTGTTTGAACTACCTGGGGTCCTAAAGGTCAAAGGATTTTTAGGACCCCAAATATGGATCAAGTTCAAGAGACCCGAGTTCTCCCGCGAGTCTAGGGTCTAGGGTTAATCGCGTTTTTCAAAACTTCTGCCTGGTTAAAGCGACCCGTGGTTTCATTTTGCTCACCAGGTCAACATTACCCCTCAGCGTGGCAATACCACCAGTGTTTTTGGCATAAGACACAAATACCTATAATATGAGCTTAGGCAAAGAAGATTACCGCTACTGCTACCCTATAAAAATGTATCCCTAAATGGTTAAAACATTATAAACATCAATGTTAGTTGTGGTTCGCTTCCCGCTATACATTGTCCGACGAGTGACGTGATATGAGTGGACGTCCGTGCGGGTATTCAAGTCAACTCGTTGATTTCACGTCACGCTGCCCTTTAGACAGACAATCTAGACTCTGCTTATATGTACAGTCAGCGTCACCAATCGGTAACCCCCTGAGTAAGGCGGTTTGTACTGCAGGGGGGTTACCAGTAGGTGACGCTGACCGTACCAGTAGATATGCTTTGCTGATCAAACGTCCTTTTGCCAATCAAGGTATTCAGAAAGTTTAGTCAACATCGCCCGTTTGCAACCCCTGCATAAGGTATATAGGCCTTCTCTCTATAACTCCTTTCTTTTCAGTCCCTTACGAATCTCTTTCAGTGACTTCTATACATACGTACTGCTTGGTAGTTTAAAAGTGAAAAAATATGAATACCTAAGTTACTTCTCATGTTGAATATGCAAGAGTTTATCATTATGTTTTGCATGATTTAATTTAACATAAGCACCTACTTTGTAACATAAATCGAACTTACATGCTAAGTTAGTCACTGACCGATATAATTTGCTGGCTCCTTTGAAGATACCCTTTGAGAGAATTGACAATACAATCAAAATAGCCCAAACCAAGCCGAATTCTAAAAACATTAGGTTTGATTCACACTTGGCGTTAGCGACGTAACGAACGTGATTTTCACGGTATTGGTCGCGAAGGAACAAATTCATCAACGCGATTCAAAGTGATCCCAGCGGTCATACTGAATAAATTATATTTTTATTAAAATGTGCATTTATCGTCGACTGTTCTATTGGTATCCTACTTATAATACTCGTCATCTTCCTACTCTTATCCCACCACGTGGGGTCGGTACAACATGTTTCTTCTCGCCATCTTAAATCGGAGAGGTCCGTGTACGTCATGGGTCCCTCTGTATATAGCAGGCTACCAGACACTATCCGCGGAGATGCAACCTCCACGACGGCCTTTAAATCGAAGCTACGCAGGTGGCTCCTCGAAAACTCGTTCTATTCTATAAATGAGTTTTACGAACTGCCAACTCGCTAATGTTTAATTTTAATATATAACAAGAACTGTGAATTATTCATATTATTATTAATAGTGTTACTTGACCTGTAACGTGTCGTTATGAA
The DNA here is from genome assembly GCA_963565295.1 of Epirrhoe alternata. Lineage (NCBI taxonomy): Eukaryota > Metazoa > Arthropoda > Insecta > Lepidoptera > Geometridae > Epirrhoe > Epirrhoe alternata. The sequence continues at coordinate 14,265,888 of OY751377.1, read as the reverse complement.
TAAAGTTATTGTATTCTATTGTATTGTTTTAATGGTTTCGTGGATAAAACTATAGTGTAAAATATCCTACAGTAAGGAAAAGCACAAATTTAGATGAAAACTAGGCGTTAGAATCAAAAAGATAGCGATTAAGCGGTAAGCTTACGCCTAGTGTGAAGCAGCTTTAGAGGGTGTTAACCGAAGGTGCGAACATTGCCAACGTAATTTAGTTCTAATCTAGGTTCTCAGAAATTTGTGTCTTTTGTAGTTTAGTTAGTTTAGTTGAATGGAAGATAATACTTTGTGACCCAATTCATGCTATTGAAAGTTATTTCATTTTGAGGTAACTCGGGGTAATGTAAGCTTGCAAATTACTAATTTAATAGCGTACTTATTACCTACTCAAGATACTTTCAGTAGCTAGTCTAGTTCACCCGTGCCTACATTTGACAGAAGATTGTCCTCCTTACATAACAATGAAGCCCATAAATATACTACTGATTCTGAATAACTAAAGTTGTTTTTCAGAAAAACATTAATTTGTTCATTAACATGGAGATCCGTGCGTGTATCAAATCAATATAAATGTATGCCTTTTTATTATGTCTGAATTATTATACATGCGCATTATTAGCCCAAAATAACATAAGCAAAGCAACCTGTGTTTATTTAATGCACGACGCATTGCATAATGGAAGTTAGACGCGGCACCTGCGCCGTGCGAATAACGATAGGAATAGAAATATCATCGCAATATTCAACACGCTTTGCAGTAGTACCACAATATTGTGCGCCTCGGCAGACTTCATGCTTTTGAAAACCAAAGTCCGTTATGTAGTCAGCCGTCCCCATAAAGATTTTTTGAGACTCAAAAGTGACATCAATTTAGTTATCGGTTAAATCGTAGTGTTAGTTCGTATTTTTGTAGCAAGACAAAATTGTTCACAATGTATATAGTAGCTAGGTGCGTTCTTTTTGGAACTTTCAAAATACCTACTTAGTAAAATGATATTTCACTAAGTATAAAAATACCTATACAACGTTCTTACATGTCATGACTTCATGAAATGTTTCGCAGACTGTACAAAACAAACAATTTCACAAACCTTCAGAATAACAGAACAATCTAGATGTTTCTAGATCAGTGCGATATCTTTATCCGCTAACCCGAAATAGGTTTTTCCTCGAGGTACGTTCCCGCTGCATATGAATGGCGCCGGCTGCTCTTTACGCTCCTTTAAATTGGAAAATTGAATGCCCCTTCCCTTCCCCCTTGTCCCCCCTTTAGCCACCCTCGGAAGGTCAGATGCAGGCCTCAGTTCGGCCCTAGGCATCCGCACTTTGCACTTAAGGTTCCGTACTTCGGAGGCCACGTTCTATTGCTGATCCCAGCCAAGCCATGACGGACGCCTTGAAACCATCCCAAAATTCTGTCACTAGAGTTGGCCACCTCATACGAACTTAGAATCTTGGGCTTTGGTAGGAAGGACTCAGCAATGGTTAGTTTCGGATAGTCATGCTTGATTTGATGACAACTTTGCCGGAACCGTGATCCGCTCCGCCCTCTGTGGACAGTCGACTCTACGATTGATTATGGGAGTATTGGATACTTTACAACTATAGATGAGAATGCAATTTTTTCTCAAATTCTGTTTATCATCATTTTCCTGCCCTTACCAACTAAGTGGAGTCACAACATATTTTCCTTCTCCATCTTCCTATGTTAAGTACTTGTTTTATATCTAACTAATGTTTAAAAATAAAGTAAAGCTAGCCTATACTCTTATAAAAGTTTTATGAAAAACAGTATCACTTTAAAAATAAATAATCTTTCTTAAGAAAGCGGACGGAACCCATTCGTGTATTCATAGCTCGCTCTCCACTTTATTATTCCATCTCGATATGCGGTGGGCGCGACTAGCAACTCCATTTTGGATCCGGTTATAAAACTGTTCCGATTGTGTTATGAAACTTTTTAATGGCTTCTGCAGTTTCAACGTTTTGGGAAGTTTTTGAGACGTGCTTTACGTACAAATAGTACTATTTGATGCATTTTTGCTTTTATGATTTGTATCTTTTGTTAGTGAACTTTTGAGCTCTAGAGTTGTAGCTCTAACTTATCTGGATAAGAAACAAGAATTTATTTCTGTTTTTAACAAAAAAAGGAGGAGGTTCTCTATTCGGCTGTATGTATGTACACCGATATCTCCGTCAATTATGAACCGATTTCCAAAATTCTTTTTTTGTTTGATAGGGTATACTCCCGAGAAGGTCCCATATAAAGTTTATTTCCGAGGGATTGATAGTTTTCCCGTGAAACTCAAAAAACATCTTCCTCAGAAACGCTGCGCCCTACAAGACAAACATTAAAGTCGATTTTCTTTTTAGTTTTTAAAAAACGTTACTATTACACTACTCTCTCTGTAAAAATATCTAGTCATTATCAGAACTTAAATAAAATGCACATTAGATCGTAGATTCATTACTTAGTCATTCTAAGCTTGACTGATCCAGGTACAGAACAGTGTTTTTTTTTAGAACGCTTCCGAATAATGGCAACATTTTTACCTCACTGAAAGGCAATGCAGATTAGTTTTCTTTGGCCTCGAAACTTTCATAGGAAAGAATGAGGTCTAGATGGAGCGAGCCTACCCAGAAGGTGCCTATTAACTCTCTTCTTAAAATAACAGGGTCGCAAGCTAAATATGCACCAAGTCATAAATCTCCATCATCTCCCTGCCCTTCTCCCACATTATGTGGGGTCGGCACAACATGTGTTCTTCTTCCATTCTCCTCTATCAGCCGTCATCTCAACACTCACTCCTTTCTTACTCATGTCATCCTTCACACAATACATCCATCTTTTCTTTGGCCTACCTCTACTCGTAAATCCATCAACATTCATACCAAGTACTCGCCGAGTTACATGACATTCTTTCCTTCTCATTACATGCCCATACCATGTAATGAGAAGGGAAGAATGGCAAGGTAGCAAGGTAGCGAGGTAGCAAGGCAATGTAGATGGCCTTAAGGGCGGCGATAGGAGCTATTATCGTCGGCTAGACACAACAACAAGTCATAAATCTCCATTGAAATAATATAGAAAACACTATTTACCGCGGTACAACAGAAAAACTAGTTATCGAATTCGTATTTATTGAATAGATGATATCGAATTCACGTAGCAAAAGTAATAACACATTTGCATTTACAAACAATTCAAACAATATCCTTAACAGCATGTATCGATGTTGTCCGAAAGTTATGCATAACAATATTTCATTTCCTGCTTTTGTGCGTTATCATAGAGATTTGATGTCATAGTTTTATTAAACACTAGCTGTCCGCCGCGGTGTTACCCGCGATCCCTCGAGAAAACTTCACTTACCTGGGATAAAATATATGCCTATGTTCATTAGGGATAATGTAGGATTCTATTGGTGAAAGAATTTTTCAAATCGGTTCAGTAGTTTTGGAGCCTATTCATTTCAAACAAACGAACATACAAACAAATAAACAAACCTTTCCTCTTTATAATATTAGTATAGAAGTATAGATAAATACCAAAGGAACTAGTCTCACAGTCCATTAGGTTTGTAAAAGTTCCGATTTGAATTTTGATATTTCTATGAAAATATACCTGCATCAATTATAAATAATTCAAATACTTATAAGAAAAAAGTGTGGCTAATGCCTCCAAACTATTTAGCGATTTACCTATTGTTGTTGCATAATATGCCAAAATATTTTTTGAAAATAAACGAATAAATTACTTATAAATAAATTACCTATTGTACTATAAAACCTGTAGACTTGTTTATTACTTTCTGGGTGTATTCACTATTTTCTCGCAGTATGTGTGAAAAGTAGAGTATTCACCTCGGTGTTGAAGCTGTCTTAGCCTTGGGCGCTCTTGAATCCGTCGCTGTCTCATAATTCCAGTCATTAGCTCCCTCGCTTCACTCAGGAGTTACCTATAAACACGACAATACGTGAATAATCTACTATTGTGTTTTTTAGTTGTTAAGACCATAGATAAGCATGGTACCTCTTTGGTCCTATAACTATGGGTTAGACTCATACAAACGTACTTACTCATGTGTTAGGTAAATAATACTGACTGTATACAAACGCGTACAAAACTGGCATAATTTGTACGTAATTGACTTTAAAATAATTGAACCGTGTCCTATCCCATCAAACAAATTAACCACAGCCTTTTGAAATCTAAAACTAGTTAACAATTACATTCAAAATGAACGAGTTCATTTAAATAATTTCACATTCAGCCGATCCGATTAATGACAACTCAAATATTTAGATTAAATCCTTCAATTTCATTCAGTAAATACGGCCCAGTGGTTTGAGCTGACGTCACAGGGAAAGTAGGGAAACGCTGCTATTATAAATTTCCAATGATAATTATTTATACAGTAGCTGTCAGCCGCGGTGTTACCCGCGATCCCTCGGGAAAACTTCACTCCCCGGGATAAAATATAGCCTACTTAAGTTCATCGGGGATAATGTGGAATTCTATTGGTGAAAGAATTTTTCAAATCGGTCTAGTAGTTTCGGAGCCTATTCATTTCAAACAAACAAACAAACATACAAACAAACAAATCTTTCCTCTTTATAATATTATTAATATAGATAGATAATATTATTATTTCTACATAATAAAAAATAGAACCAAAAAATAAGTATGACGAAGCATACAAAATACAACATACCTATTTGAAAGCCTCCTTCTTTTGAAGTCGGTTTAAAAAAAAGGTAAAGTTCACTAAACACAAAATAGACAGAAAAAGTCCTCGATATCAAATATTGTGTGAAAAAAATGAAAATGTAGCTAACGAGCGCGGTGTGTTGAGGTTGAATGATGTAATGGCTTCGGGTGACCGGTCGGAGTGGATAAATCACAACGATGACGTCACTGATAAGTGCTCCCTTCAACAGCATACTATCACCATGCTTTTACATTTTAAATTAAATAAAAACTTGGTTTTAACCGTCGGCGTGTGGTTTATTTTTTGACGACCTCTGTGGCGCAGTGGGTGAAAGCCCGCTTGTGACGCCGAAGGTTGCGTGTTCGATCCCCGCCGCGGGATAAATGTTTGTATGATCTGTAAATATTTATCTCGGGTCTGGGTGTTTCTATGTATAAAATGTATGTATTTACAAACAAAAAGTATATAAGTAGTATATCAGTTATCTGGTTCCCATAGTACAAGCTATGCTTAGTTTGGGGCTAGATGATGCTGTGTGAAAATGTCCAGCATTATTTATTTATATTTGATCTATGGACTTTCAATCTGAAGATCGTGGTTTAGGATCCCAGCATCAGTCGATTTGTGATATGTTCATGAGCAAGGAAAGGAAACATCGTGAGGTACCCAGTTAGTATTATAATAAGCATCAATGAATTTACAGTGATGTATGGCTAACTTCTGCTATGAACTTGACTCAAATTTTACACATCATCAAAGGATATTGAATGCATCAGGTACAATACAATTAATGTCTAATTTTGAAAATAAACGTGACTGTATCCCCAAGGCGCGGTAGTCATTCTCTCAGATCTTTTATTGTATTCCAGATCCTTTGAAGATGTCTAAGGTGGGTAGTCAGGGGCATGTTCAAATACATATTTGATACATGCCCACATCTTGTAGAAGTTAGTTATACGTGACAGGATGCAATTTAGAAAATTTTTGTTTATTTAGCTTTTTTTTATTTTCATATTAAAATAAATATAAACCATGCGGTTACCTATGAAATTAGTTAACCTAGCTGTAATTGAGTTTTAACTTTATTTACGTGCCCAGTACTGGTAGTAAGCCAATTTGGCACGGTTCCGCGAATTTTACAGAGTACCAAAACATGAACCCGTAAACTTATAATCTGATTCCCGATGAATAATTTCATTCGCTGGTTTACACATCGATTCGATACATTTTTATCGTCCATTTTACGGTCAAATGGTTAATGTATTTAATAATGATCTCGTACACAAAGAGAAGCAATTTGCGCCATTTTCAATATTCATCGTTGACGGCTCGCACAATGGCAGGTTTTATTGAAAAAGATTTAATTAACGTGCAATCTGTGGAAATAGGTCAAACATTTCGATATAAATCACTTCTTCTATGAAGTTCTATGATACCTTTTGATATGATGTTCAAATTATTGTATAGACAAACCTATCTGAGAGGGCAATGCCACGACTGTCAATCTGGATCCAAATGGTTCAAATCCCAGGTGTAGGTTAGCAACGAAAGTTGACTAATAGTTTGTTTTGTTAAAACGCCATTTCAAAGTTAAAGTATTTATTTGCTTACATTCTTTTAAATTTTTAAGATAAATAAACTTTTCCTAGGAAATTCGCATGGACTGAGAACTAATCGTCATAATATTTGTCAAAATTTCGGACTTGACGTCACGGATTTCGGAAATATTCAGATTTGCGAAACTCTTTTTTTCCCGAAAAGTAGGTACAATATATATAGGGATCTTCAAATCAAGAGTAAATAGGTTCCTTCTAGCATGCTCCATCTTAGACCTCACTACTGCTTAACATCAGGCAGAGTGAGGTCAAATGCTGATCTACTTAATAAAAAAAAAAACTTTAAATGTTAATCGACTTTCGTTACTGACTGTACATCCAAGGACTTTTTACATACTTTACACGAGCTTTAAATAATTGTGAAAGAAACCTATAACAAAGTATTACATCGCTCAGCATAAAACTAGTGCTATTTAAACGATACGATACTAAAATGTAAAGGGTTAACAAAGTTTTCTTGACATTTTCTGTAAGAATTCCTGAAACTTCCGAAATGACGGATCACCTACATTGTTGTAACGAAGTGTCGTTTCAAATTTATGACACGCAATGATTTGACACTACATCGCGCTTGCAACACTATGCTCTACTCCGTGGTAATAGAGTGTAAAATTGAGTGGCAGCTTGACATCATAGAATATTGTTCATTGTCGCGCTGCTGTTGAACGGAAACTTTACTTTAAAAGAGAGGATCAATTTGAAGATAGAGTAATGGACGTTAGGAATAGGTCATGCAATATTTTTACAATAACTAGGTACATAACCTAGAGCATTTACCTACGTAACCTATACATATAAGTACTAGAGTCCATTGAACCTAGAATCGTAGATCGTTGACTTTCTTTTGGAGAAAATAATAATATTTGTTAAGTACTAAGATGTTTTGTGAGTTATCGGCCATTTGTCGATTACTTATTAAAAATTGTCCATTAGTCATAGCGAAGGACTTAAGATGACTTAAAAGATAACAGGTTACTCGGTCACATGAACATAGTTTTATTTTTTAAACAATTCAGTAACCTTCAGAGTGCTTTCAGAGACAGAACCCGCATCTAATAACGAGACCTCCTAAATCTTAAAAATCGTCTGAGAATGTCTGTCCCCGCAGAATTTAATAATGTCCCTACAAAGCCTAATGGTTTCACAAATATTCCATTTCAGGACGCCGCGCCTAGTTTCAGATAATATTATAAGGTGTAAAAAAACAACTTTCATAATTATGCGGAGCCACCACTTTGTGAGGTGCACATAGTATCCATCCATTATATTCGGCATAAGGCTGGAGGTAGTATAAAAATTTAATGAATAGGTAATGTAATTAAAAGAACAAGGAATAATTAAGTAGGTATACTTTTACCTTTTTCTTAAATTCATAGAAATCTTCACAACAAACAACACAAACAAAAACTGTATTCCCATCAACAAATATACTCGTAAAATTATCTGTAAGTATTTCTGTATATTAGTGGACGCATTTTAAACAAATTAACACAGGCTAGTTTTTTTTAATTAAAAAGAGGGCTGAAATAACGATTGACACAGTTCACTAATTGTAATTTTTTACACCCTGTTAATAATCGTGAAAATGGCTTGAGACATTACCGAGTAATGAAAAATGCTTGAATTCAAAATTTTTGGAGTTCTACAATTTGCAAGTAAATTCAATTCAATTTATTCATAAAACTTAATACATAAAATTACAATTATTATAAATAATTTACATCGAACACCGCACTAGTCTAGGCCTGTATCGCGTAATTACTATAAACATGACCAATTTAAACTAGGCAATTACTTATGGGCCGTTAGATATTTTGTGGTAAAAGTTGACTGCGTAAAACCAAAGCTCAAAAGGGAGAGGTCATGACCTCAAAAGCCGTTTGCCAATACCTACCCATGCTATAACCGAGTTTAACCCAACACGACTATTTAGTCGAACTTACGAATTCATATATTTTTCACGACGGAACGGAGATAGGATGTGAGAGGCGTCAATGGATTTTTCGTTTTCGAAAATGTATGCTCCTATCACGAGCATTTACAGTGAGGGAAAGAACCAAATTAAAAAGTATCTGAGTGAATGTCTACCGCGTTTTGGTGACATTTTCAGTTGCTAATCTGAAACTGTTCATCAAATTTTGTTGCTAACTGTAGGTACCTGCTCATAAGATCCCACTCATACTTGTATAATAAAGCTGAACGTTTGTGAGTTTGTTTAGATGTTTGTATGTTTGTGTATCAACGCATAAACCAGTGAACCGATTTAGATGAAACTTGGTATAGGCATAGATAGTGACCTGGAATAGCATATAGGCTATTCAAATTGCCGCGCGCAGAAGCTAGTTAAACATAATGTGGTCCAAAAGCTGTGATACGATGACCGTTCGTAACCATTCAACCAGCACAGTATGGAACAAAGAAAGCCACATAAAACCAAGTCCTTTTGTCAATTGAGACATTACCGGCGCTATCGAGCCAGAGCTCGACCAAACGTGAAATAGATTTTTTATAACTACCCTTTTTTACAAACTCTTTTACTCAGAATCTAGATTAAAGCTGAGTTTTGATGAAAAAATATTCTCAAATTGGAATTCTCCGAGAGAAAGAGAAAATATGGTGATGATATTTTTGTAAGTCGAGTTTTTAGTTTTCGCACGATGGATGTTTTACCCTCTTCGTTACGATCTCAGAATGGTTTTATGGAAATTTTCGCTGGAACTTGCGAGAATCAGGTGATTTTTTCTTGAGAAAAATAAAGACGTCGATAGTTTCAAGTCAAACTTTAATTAAATGAAGACTTTATAAGTAAAGGAGTTCTTTGATATTTTAAATGGAATATGAATTTAATTTTATTGAAAAGACTTTTATGGTGTCATTTTTTTAATTTCAAGATCATTCAGGCTGATGAATGCTGATTTTATGTAGCATAGGAAGAAAGACAGCCAAGCATCAAGAACATTTTCAAATTATAATACCTACCTACAGCATTTTCTACACTTTTCAAAATAAAACATTATTATAGTTCAATAATAACTTTTTGTACTGACTTTAAAAAAAAGCGTGAGAGAGGACTGCACAGGACCAGAGAGAGTGGCGTTGTAGAGAAGGTATACATAACATTAGACCCAACAGTGGGTGCAACCGTTCTGAATACACGGTATTGGTCGCGACAGAAGGTCGAACAGGATTACCATCACCTAGTTTTAAGACTTTTCTTAGCGACTGAAGTCACACCGAATGATCTGTTTGGTGACTCCATATTTACTTTTAAGAGAAAATTAAACAAATATTTTATGATTGGTCACCAAAACCAACTCAAAGATTAAGTACTTAACTAGTCTTATTTTTTAGTTCAACTTTAGAATTGTTTTTGTTTTGTTTATAATTGAGTTTATTTTTTGTTTTGATTTTAATTAATCTTTAACTTATATTAGCTTTTTAGCTGTTGTCAGTTCCTAATACTTATTGTAAATGTTGTGCATGCCTGTAATGGGTGTACATTCTATAGAGTGAATGTTTTTAAAATGTTCCTACAAATGTGAATTATGTATGCTGTTGGTGTTGACTAATAAATAAATAAATAAATGATTTCTGACTTTGAATAGATACATTACATCAAAAATCACATGTACAAAACGGGTGCACCATAAGTTATCTGGCTCTATTACTTAGCCCCGAGCCCGCTTCGAAATTAACTGCAGACGTAACCGCAGACCGTAACTTGGCACAAAGTGTCCAACTTGCCCCATAAGCCCATAACGCAGGCATAAGGATGGACATATTTACTAGGACATAACAATAACTGGCCAGGCCAAGTTATAGCTTACATAAAAATAAATTTATATTATTAGATGCTGGTACCTTACAATCCATTTGTACTCGTGTTAGCTAGCTGCTTGTCTTGCTTGAGGATGTGCCTCAGACTACTCTTTTAATAAGATTGCCATTAAACTGAAATGAGTTGACCACGATACAAAATTGGTGGACTTATCGCTAAACAGCGATCTCTAACATACAAAAGCTACTAAATCTATGGGAATTTCATCAAAGTAAAAACTTAAATGTGGTAAAAATACAGAAAGCTAGGTTTTTTTTATGATGAATGGGTAGACTCTTGACCTCGAAACTTATATAGGTAATAATGAGGTCTACGATGGAGCGAGCCTACCCAGAAGGTGCCTATTAACTCTCTTCTTAAAAACAACAGGATCGTAGCTCAGCGGAAATACAGACGCGGGAAGCTGATTCCACATTTTTGCAGTGCGCATAATAAAAGAACTTTGAAAGCGCTTAGTTCTAATAAGTGGAATATCAACCAGGTGTTGTGTGGTAAATTAAATTACTTGCAGTTGTCTACTTTGCATCCGGGTACCACAAGCAAAGCCGCAGATCTGTGTAGGTTTAAATCATCATTTTATTCAGTTTTATCCTGTTCTTGCACTGTAGAAACGGAATGTAACTACAATAGGTCTAATAATAATCTTCATTTCCTCGAATCCAACGTATATATTATAATGTTGTAGGTATGACATTACACTCACAGCACTTGAAAACACCCGGGACACTCGATATAACTCCATTCAACAACGTAGACGTATACACTACCTACACTGTACACAACACAGCATACTTTTGTTACATGCGCATCTGTAGATCTAAATCGCTCTTGGTATGAACGCGATCGAGAACTCAAGGGGCAACGAGTGAGATTGGTGCAGGGGGGGGGGGAGTGTCCATTCTACATGTAGTGTTATTAAGTATATCTCTGGTTGAAGAGCAAGGGCACATTATAGCACCCATCCCTCATGTAAACGACCCTTTGTGCCTCAAATGTGCCTGCTCTAACCCTACTCACCTCCGAATGGAAATACGGTAGGGAGTACAAGGGTACCTATGTGCGAACAAATGCCATTAATAATTAGATACTTAATAAACATTTGTATGGAACAAATGATATCCAAGTGCGAGGGAACGGGAAGCGGGATTTTTAAGGGAGCCCATATAATAATTTTGAAATTTATTTTATTTTTATTATTTGTTGCTATAGCGGCAATAGAAATGCACATTGTGTGAAAGTTTCAACAGTCTACATTTAACGGTTCATTAGACAGAGCCCTCTGACAGACAGACAGAAGGACAGAACGCTAAGTACTTAATACGGTTCAGTTTTCACCCTTCGGGTACTGAACCCTAACAGGAGAACAACCAACCGCTTGTCACGCTAAAGCATTTGTCTTTGCACAATGCACGAAGATTGAGATTCAGATTCAGATTTTTATTGATAACGTCAATGGTTACATGTCATAAATTAAATTGTAAATTACTTTCTAATGTATACCTAAATACATAGTTAAAATTAATTGAATTAAATTAAGTAAATATATAAATTAAGTAAAATTAAAAAATTCTACAGTGTTTATTTATTGTACAGGCACTAAAAAAGTAAGTAAGTTCGTATGAGTCAGTGGCCAACTCTGGTGACGGAGTTTTTAGGCCGCCTTAAGGCCTCCGTCATGGCTTAACGACTTCAATAGCCGGGACCGACAATTTAACGTGCCCTCCGAAGCACGGAAGCGCTCAGATGAAAATGCCACTGGCGGTCACCCATCCACTTACAGACCGTTTCGAACGTTGCTTAACTTCGACGATCTATCAAGATCGACTAAGCAAGTACGACCACGAGCGCTTCAGTACGACCACGAGCGCTTCACACACTACACACAGGCACTATAAAAAATCCACTCTATAAAAGGCTCGCTCGATAAGCCATTTTTTTAGCTTTAATTTAAAGGCTTGCGTTGATTTTGTAGCTGTAACATAGACCGGGAGGCGGTTGTAGGTGGCCGGGCTCATCACGTGAAGGATCTGATATTTCCAAAAAGGTTTAATTAAATAAACACAAAAAAAATTAAGTTTCTTTTACCGATTCCTTACCGATTCAGAACAAATCACAGCCGGGATTTTAAGCCAAGTACCGCAACGCATACTTATATGTTTACTTTATAAGGCTCTGTAGGAAATATTCCCTCCAATAAGCGTAAAGCCTGAAACGTGCTCTCAGTTCGGATGGTTGCCTAAATTGCTATTGCCTTCCCGACTCACGGTGATTCTCAGAGCCATTAGAATTTTTTAAATACTCTTCTTATGTACCCTTTTGCTATTATTGCCTAAATCTTATTATTTTAGCAGGCTTTGTTGTACTTCCCACTCATATAATAAAGCTGAAAGTTTGTGAGGGTTTTTATATGTTTGTGTTTCAATCACGCCTAAACCAGTGAACCGATTTGGATGAAACTTGGAATAGGCGTAGATAGTGTCTAGCAGTACATAGGCTATTCAAAATGTTGATACCACGTGGACGAAGCCGCGCGCAGAAGCTAGTACGTACATAATAAAAATATCATTATATAGAAACCACCATTAAAAATCGAATGAGTTGTTTTAGCTCTCTGATAGTCCATAGCACCTAAACTACTCATTAGATTCAGATGAATCTAGGCTCACTTGTAATCCTTTCACCACACTTATTTGAAAGAACGAGTGACACGACAAAAAAAAAGACGAATCTTTATGATGTTAAGGGTAACACACTAAAAAATACGAATGACGACCGACACATAATTGGCTATAACAGAGGCCTAAGATTTTTGAACTGAAAACTTCTTTAGGCGCATTGGGCATTTTTGAGATGAGAACAAATTTTTGGAGTCGCCTCGAAAAATTCACGTGCAAGTCACGTGACTTAGTGCCATCTAGTACATTTCTAAAAGCTCATTTTATAACTAAACGGGTGCAGTCACTCTCGATATATTTCGATTTCCTGACGATAAAAAAAATACACTAGGCACCAATTTGTTCAAGTTTTTACTTCTCTCGGCACTACCGGGTGCCACGGGATCTTAAGCGAATGGATTACCGAAAAGTAACCTAGACCCCAACCGTGTGTTGTCCTGAATCTCTGGTTGTTTTCTAGTTTTCTTGATTGGCTGGTCACGTAGGACATGAATAGAACTATGTGATCCGTGGTTTATCTTTGAGTTTTTTGTATTATCTCTGTAAATAATGGATGCTTAAAATAGGATTAAAAGAGGATGCGTTGGGTTCATGCACTATGCTTAATTTGATTCTCAAAACCCAAGGGTGTCATTAAATGCAAATGAACCGAACGATGTAGAGTCGGATACAAAAGTGACACTTCAGATTTTTCATTCATGAGAAGGCCTAAGGAGAATAGGATGAATATCGTCATTCCTGTAAACAGCAGCAACAACAGTTCCAATCCATGGTAGCCATGATTCTTCAGTAATTATAATCGTTCAGATCATAATCTATATTGGATAGGATATTGAAAAAGCCGTTCGAGTTCAGAACACAATATGATTGGTTTGATGTTGTTTTTCAAATTGATACCTCCAAACATTTTCTTACCGAGACCATTTAAAAATTCTAGATAATGTTTTACTCAATTGCTATTGAAAAAATATGAATTCGTTAACCCACTTTCGTGGCTCATTGTACTCACAATTTAGGAGTTGCTATTTCGCAATGACTCTCAGCTTCTGTGACGATGCCAACTTTAATTAAAATCGCAAAAATGTATGCGCTAATGGTTTTATTTTTTCTTTTTGGGAATGCTTTAGCTTCGTGATTGCACCAGCAGCTTAGCGAGCAATTTAATTATGTATTCATCTACTTATACACACTCACCCAGGCGCGGTCGCAGCCTGAAATTTTGGGGGGAGGGTCACTACTGACATTTTGGGGGGGGTGGGGGGGGAAAGAACGAGTGACACGACAAGAAGAAGATCTACCTTCTTAGAGATAAGGTCAGCAAAGACTGTGGTCTACCAGTTTTGACAAAAGTTTATGTGAAATCTAACTTTAGCTAAGGTTTATTATTTGCTGAGTGTACCTAGAATACTCAAACAAGTATTTGCAAGCTTTTTATAATATACTAGCTGTCGTCGCGGTGTTACCAGCAAACCCTAGGAAAAACATCACTTTCCCGGGATAAAATATAGCCTATGTTCATCAGGGATAATGTAGGGATAATGTATTTTAATGGTGAAATAATTTTTCAAATCGGTCTAGTAGTTTTGGAGCCTATTCAATACAAACAAACAAATCTTTCCTCTTTATAATATTAGTGTAGGTAGACATATAAATTACCAAATTTCATCTAAAGGCTAATTTAAATTTAACCATGCAGGCTATGAACTGCAAAACTGCAATTTTCAGAACTAAACGAGTGTGCGTACTACAAATTTTGTTATGGCACGCCATTTTGTGGTATAACTTGAGACTGTTAAAATGTTATATCTCTTTAGCACTCTACTATTTACGACTTCTGTTCGCAGACAGCATACAATACTAGTTCTTTAAGAGCAACTCTTCTGTTTCCCACATAAATCGTGTCAGAAAGAGCAAGATGAATGAATGAATGAAAATTCTTTATTGCACACCATTAATACAAATAAAAACAAACCAAAGAAAAACCAGATAAAAATGGATAAGATGCTTTAGCTTTTAATGAGGGAAGCGAACCTAGACGACCTCTGTGGCGCTGTGGGTCCGCTTGGGACGCAGAAGGTTGCGGGTTCGATCCCCGCCGCGGGATAAATGTTTGTATGATCTGCAAATCTTTATCTCGGGTGTTTCTATGTAGTAGGTATATCAGTTATCTGGTTCCCATAGTACAAGCTTTGCTTAGTTTGGGGCTAGATGATGCTGTGTGAAATGCCCAGTAAAACTCCCTACTGCCATAGTAAAATTATAGTCGGTATAATAAAGCTATTATAAAAACGCTCACTGTTACTCGTTTCAGTAGACCCAATGTTTCAGTGTGATTTTAGTGGTCTTATGGAACAATGCCTATTGACTTATTCAAACCACGGTCCCAATAGGTACATTTGTCTGTCCGACTGTCCACAGTATTTACTCGCATACAGCCTGGCTTATTGGTTTTTCATCGCGAAGACAAACAAATGGACGCTCTGTTTACTATGGAAGTTATGTATGAACAGACTTGGTATCGAGGTTAGAAATACGTCTATTTTTTTATTTGTAGATTTTCAGCAGAAATGAGCAGTTGTTGACTTGAAAAAGCTTAGGCTTGAAAAAGCTTATTACTTTTGCAGTGCTCTGAGATTCTAA
This sequence comes from Epirrhoe alternata, assembly GCA_963565295.1. Classification (NCBI taxonomy): domain Eukaryota; kingdom Metazoa; phylum Arthropoda; class Insecta; order Lepidoptera; family Geometridae; genus Epirrhoe; species Epirrhoe alternata. The sequence continues at coordinate 14,250,413 of OY751377.1, read as the reverse complement.
GGCTTTCAAGATCCTTTGATGGGGCGAGGCACGTCCAAATACATATCTTGCGATAATTTAATACGTGACAGGTTTTCCTAATATAAAATATCACAATTCCCGACGTTTCCCGCGGGATTTTCAAAAAAGATTTGATACAAACCTCCTAACCATTACAGAGATCAAGCCGTTCTCGGTCTCCATTTCATTTACGAAACTCAAGATTTGAATTAATAACAATGGTTATTCATAACGAGACGAGATCGCCTAATTTCTTCTTCAATTCTATGCGTCCATTCGTGTATAATGCAATATATAATTGGTAAACCCACACAAATGGAGCTGAACTACAAATGTATCATTTCGTACACGTCTTCGGACATCGTAGGAGCACAATACCAGCAGCACAATGCCCATTGCAGCAACTACCACAA